>PYXC01001583.1:252500-385000 GCA_015244755.2 Tenualosa ilisha | reverse complement strand
TGTGTGTGTGTGTAGCACTCTAGAGTTGGCCCGTACCTGTGTGTTTTTTTGTCTCTGTCTGTGTGTGTGTGTGTGTGTGTGTGTAGCACTCTAGAGTTGGCCCGTACCTGTGTGTTTTTTAGTCTCTGTCTGTGTGTGTGTGTGTGTGTGTGTGTAGCACTCTAGAGTTGGCCCGTACCTGTGTGTTTTTTAGTCTCTGTCTGTGTGTGTGTGTGTGTGTGTGTGTGTGTAGCACTCTAGAGTTGGCCCGTACCTGTGTGGGAACACCTTATTATCTCTCTCCAGAGATCTGTGAGAACAAGCCGTACAACAACAAAACGTAAGAAAACACACACACACACACACGCACACACACACACACATTGTATTTCTTATTATTTCTTATTATTATGTGTATTTATTTTGATGTATTATTTGTATACATTTGTGTCTGTGTGTGTGTGTGTGTGTGTGTGTGTGTGTTTGTGTGTGTGTTTGTCTATGTGTGCGTTTCCTGTAGGGATATCTGGTCTCTAGGCTGTGTCCTATATGAACTCTGCACTTTAAAACATCCGGTAAAACACACACATACATACACAGACACACACATACACACACACAGACACACACTACACACACACACACAGTTATTTGAATGAATTAGAACTGAATTGAACTGAACTGAGAACAAATGTCCAAACAACATGTGTATGCATCATTCATGTGTGTGTGTGTGAGTGTGAGTATGTGTGTGTGAGTGTTTGTGTGAGTGCGTGTGTGTAGTTTGAGGCCTGTAGTCTGAAGCAGTTGGTAGTGTGTATCTGTAGAGTGTGTGTATTTGGTTTAAAAATGTGTGTGTGTGTGTGTGGTTTATTAATGTGTGTGTGTATGTGTAGTTTGAGGCCTGTAGTCTGAAGCAGTTGGTAGTGTGTATCTGCGGTGTGTATGTTTTTGGTTTATTAATATGTGTGTGTTTGTGTGTGGTTTATTAATGTGTGTGTGTATTTGCATGTGTGTGTGTGTGTGTGTAGTTTGAAGCCTGTAGTCCGAAGCAGTTGGTAGTGTGTATCTGTAGTGTGTGTATGTGTTTGGTTTATTAATTTGTGTGTGTGTGTGTATGTGTGTTTGTGTGTATGTGTGTATGTGTGTATGTGTGTGTAGTTTGAAGCCCGTAGTCTGAAGCAGTTGGTAGTGTGTATCTGTAGGGGGCGCTATGCTCCGGTTCCTGTCCACTACTCCACTGGCCTCAGACAGCTGGTTGGTCAGCTCTTTAAGACCCGCCCCCGAGAGCGCCCGTCAATCAACTCACTGCTCAAACTGCCAGTTCTGGAGGGCCGCATTAAACAACACTTAACCACAAAGGTAACACACACACACACACACAGACACACACGCATACGCACACACACACACACACACACACAGACACACACTCACACAGAGTCTAAGACATTTTCACATAGAATATGCACACACATTAAACACAAACTTGGTTTCTGACGCAAGACTGTGTGTGTGTGTGTGTGTGTGTGTGTGTGTGTGTAGGTACTTGAGGAGGAGTTCAGTCACACAGTTCTACACACCCACAGACCCGCTTGTTCCAGATGTCCCCATGGTGAGATGGGGGGGAGAGGGAGAGATTCAAGATTCCAGAGGCTAATGTGTGTGTGAATGTGTCGGGGGGGGGGGGGGATTGTTTGTGTGAATGTTTATGTGTGTGTGTGGACGTGTGTATGCGTGAATGTCATTACCACGTCATTAACAACATGCTCTCTCAAACTGATCATCTTCTGCAATGGTCTGGGCTTGAGTTGAAGACCAGCAAATGTGCAGTGTTCTGTAAACAGCAGGCAACAGGTGGCACAGGGCAAAGCACGACCACCTCCCTCGTTTACTGTTGCTGGGAACAAGATTCAAGTCTATGCAAGACATGAAACATACAGCTACCTGGGACATGAGATTAATGTAGCTGGCGAATGGCAGGAACAGCTGGAGGTGATCGCAAGGAATACTTTGCAAGGTTAGAGATAGATCAAAGACCTCTGCCAATCTGCATTAAACTCTGCAATTCGGGAGATAGCTCTTTCCAAAATTCAACATTCACATTACGGCAAAAATTGCTGAATAAACTAAATAATAAGATAAGACTAAATAATAAATAATAAATAATAAGAGGAGGCGTTGGAGTGCCAAACATCGAGTGCATTTACAGTAACCTGTTGCCATGCTGAATACTCGGATAAGTCACCTGTTGCCATGCTGAATACTCGGATAAGTCACCTGTTGCCATGGATTTGGGTTGCGCACTGATTGGCTGGATTTGAATGATCTGTGCAGCAGTAACAACACAGAGCTGGGCTTAAGACACACATGCGGAACTCAGGTGAAGTCAAATCAAGTTTTATGGGTTTTATTGTCATTTCAGCCATATACACTGTACATAGTGAGACGAAGGCTACATTTAGTGCACTTAGGCTACAGTTAGTGCACTTAGGCTACATTTAGTGCACATACAATATAAATATAAATATATATACATTGCGTCAGACAACAGACATTAAGACAGGGCATAAGTCGACTTGTAACAGAGCACTTAGTGTTTGTAGATAGATTCACAGTGGGGTGGAGGTAGAATATAGTGTTTAGAAGCATAGAAATTGCAGGTGTGCATTCAGTTCAGCTTAAATAAACAGTCTGACTGATTGAGGGAAGCTCTTCCCCATTCTAGAAGTGCAGGCAGTTATACTGTGGTACTGTGGTGTTGCCTTCCTCAGCTTCCGTAGAAAGTAAAGGCGTTGCTGGGCTTTCTCTGTAATGTGTGTGGTGTTCTTGGTCCATGTGAGGATGTGTACAGCCAGAATCTTTGTGTCCTGAACAATCTCAACTGGAAGATTGTTTATGGACGATGGAGTGTGTTTGCCTGGAGGTCTTCTGAAATCAATGATCAGTTCTTTTGTTTTGTCCACATTTGTCCACCAGACGCTGAGCTGAGTCACCTCCTCTCTGTACAGGTCCTCATTGTCTCTGCTTATGAAACCCACCACAGTTGTGTCATCAGCAAATTTGATGATGTGGTTTGTGCTGTGTGTAGCTGCACAGTCATGGGTTAGAAGTGTGAACAGCAGGGGGTTGAGCACGGAGCCTTGGGGGGCTCCTGTGTTTAATAAGGTGGTGCTGGAGGTCCTGTTTCCTATCCTGACTGCCCAATCCAGTCCAGGATCCAGGATTGCAGAGGGTGGTGTTCAGACCCAGCTCATCCAGTTTCTTTACCAACTGCTGAGGAATGAAGTCAATGAACAGCATTCTGACATAAGTGTCCTTTGTGTCTTCATGTGTGAGAGCCAGGTGAATGGCAGTGGTGATCGCATCCTCCCTGGAGCAGTGGGGTGATACATAAACTGCATGAAGTGAAGTGGTTGTGAATTCTCTGAGCATGAGTGCGCTTTGCTGTTTTGATGACCCGGAACAGCTTGGCTCTCGTTATATGTTATATGTATGAGGCTGTGTATGTGGGAAAAGCTTGGAGGTAGTGTATGTACACATGTATATATCTTGTGAGACGTCTTTTACAACCAATGCTGCTGCCTTTATCTCTGGAACTGAATGATGTGTGAAAAAGAATATCCCTACAGGACAATAAAGACTCTCTCCTCTATTTATTTTTCTCTGAGCTGCCTCTTCCCCAGACCTGTAGGCAGCATCCCTGGCTTTCAGTAGCACTCTCACCTCTACCTCCATGGTTTCTGATCGGGACAAATGGTGATATTATGGTGATAGTTACATGATCAACGCATTTGCCAATGTAGCCCATGATGACTGAGGAGTGTTCCTCTAGGTCAATGTGGCTGTTATAGGTGGCTGCCTACTTGAACACATCCCAGTCCGTGCATTCAGGCCAAGTCTCCTTAACGGCTGCCTTTGTGCGCTTGATTAGCAGCTGGTATGCAGGAATTATCATAACAGTGATATGATCTGAGTGCCTCAGGTGGGGGTGGGGTCGATAGGTGCCAGAGATGTTTGAGTCGTGAACATCAGTGAGGAGCTAACAGTGGACTCAAATGTGCATCTGGAGGCAACTCTACACAACTAAACAACAGCCAGGCGTGCAGGCATGAGATCCTCCAGCACTTTGACTTGCAGCAACACAAGGCAAACTCGGGTGTCTCCAGAGCACCAATCACACTGTTCTCATGCAACGCTGCACAACCCAGCTGTCAACACAGACCAAAGCTGGACTGCAAGCCCCTCCAACTCAATATAGTCGTTTTTCACTGAATGGTATCAGCTCAACTTGACTTGATTCGACTCGTTTTGGTTTTGGATGTTTCATTTTCCACTGCATAAAAGTGCAGTTTAATGAAACTGGTTGCTGGTAACTGGTAATGTGGACACTGAAGTAAACTACCCCAGTGTTACCAACATGGTTGCTGGTAACTGGTAACTGGTAACGTGGACACTGAAGTAAACTTGCCCAGTGTTACCAACATGGTTGCTGGTAACTGGTAACTGGTAACATGGACACTGAAGTAAACTACCCCAGTGTTACCATCATGGAAAAGACGGTAACAACAATCACTACAGTGAATGAAATCAAAAGGATTTTGTTTCATCTTGGTAAATGGCTGTTTGCCACTTACAGGCACGTTTTTGGGGATGACATCACTCCCTCTGTCAGCTGTCTTGTCATGCTAACGCTGAGCTAACTGGTGAGGGCTTGTTCAGAATGTTAACATTATGACGCTAGTGATGATATCGACCACTCTGTAACCTCCAATATTTACACGCCATCGTTTAGTATTGGTTCAGCTCGCTTGGAACCTTGACAAAGGTGATACCAGGGATGGTACCAGGTACTGGGCGCTAGGTACCAGATTTTAGTAATAGAGAAGCAAAAAAGTGAGTAGTCGAGCCGAACCAAGCTGGTACCAGTCAGTGGAAAAAGCCCATAAGACCCCACTCTGTGGTTTCCGAGGCGTCATGAACCATGCTGCTTGCACAAAGATAAAACAATAGAAACAATGGCACACATAATGAATGGATGCCCAGCATTCAAAGGCCTGTACACCGTCCATCATTGGTAGAAATTACTGCGACAGAATTGCGGAAAGTATACAGACAATCTGCAATATACACAAACTTAAAAAAAAATACAAGTGAACTGGTTTTCAAATTTCAAACCATGTTGCTCTGAAAAATGCCTTGAATGACTCTCCTAACATCCCTGACATCATTGTTGTTGATGAGATTTTAACCGTTGTGATCCTGGAAGTGGGATGCTGTTTTGATGCATATATGGACCTGTGTTTTTTGAAGAATTATAAAATGAAAGCCATTAGTGGATGTTCTTACAATGGGTGACTATAGTATAAATCTGGTGGCACTTACTTATGGTAGCCTTGGACTCTGTGTTACAGGGCTGCAAATTGCTGGCCTAAACAAGAAAAACTCAAAGCAGTTAGAAAAATACTGCTGTGTCAGCAATCATGGGCGGTTTGCATATGTGGAGAAGGCGATGGCATCTGTATCCTTGATACACTTAACATCTATTTGTGGTTGTATGCAAGCACAGTATTTGTATTGATGTGGAAGATGCTCTTTGGAAATATTTGGGTAATGTGTTGCTATTTTTTATTGGTCTCCCAAATAAAGTAATCAAATGTGTCTGTGTGTGTGCGTTTTGTATGTGTGGTTTATTAATGTGTGTGTGTGTGTGTGTGTGTCTCCTCTAAGAGTCCCAGTGCAGAGCTCCAGAGAGGACTAGTCCTCAAGCGAAGCCTAGAGCCCCAGTGAGGAGGGAGGCCCCCAGAGCAGAGAGGGAAACACCCAGAGCTGAAGGCCATGGTGCCCAGGGGAAGGTGGGTCTCAAGCCTCTCTTCACACACTCTGTGTGTGTGTGTGTGTGTGTTTGTGTTTGTGTAATGTCTATTGTGTAATGTTTTGGTGGTGTGTGTTATGGCTGTTATGGAGTTTCATTTCTTCTGAGTTGAAACTATTATTTATTTATTTATTCTGTACTGAATTATTGTAGATGTCGTGGGTATAGTTTAGTTATTGATCTGTTTGGTAATGTGGTAATTATTGTAGATGTCGTGGGTATAATTTAGTTATTGATCTGTTTGGTAATCTGAATTATTTTGGTAATTAGCTTGTAGACTCCCACATTTGGACAATATACGTCACACACAGCAGACCTTAGAATTAGAATTTGTTTGGTAGCCAAATATCGGGTGCCGTGACGGAGTAAAATACAATTTTTCCCACTTTCCCACTTTTGTCTGAATCTAAGTTAAGTTTAGTTCATTTTTGTGTTTGTTGTGAATTATCAAAGCATTTTGATTCATATTGTTGGAGCAAATTATTATCATTATGTTTCTGGAAAGAAAAATGCATGTGAAACTACCACTTGCTACCCACAGCCTTAGTTTGGAATCACTTGAACTTGGAATAACTTGGAAGGCTGATACATTTAAGGCAAAATTGTGTGGATTTACTTAAATATGAACTTGGACTAATTTGGATTATTGGAACATTATCAAATCAATTTGGAGATGTCGCACAAAGTTTTGTGCGTATACGATGCCTTTGTTTGATGAGCTGAAATGTCGGACTGAAAAGCAGACACTGATTTAAGAAGTTTCGTAAAGAAGATTAAAGCAAATATAACGTGAAATTGTGAATCTTTGGAATCTTTGGAGTTGAAAGTTATCTGGCTGGTGACTCTATTAGTCAAAGTATATTCACCAGTGTGTCAGGTGCTCTTGGATGTATATTCACCAGTGTGTCAGGTGCTCTTGGATGTTGGGGATCAGTTCATTTGAAGCAAAAAATGTTAATCCGTGCACTTTAAAATGTGACAACTAGGAAGGAATAAAAAAGCAAATGGGGCCCTCAACTAGACAGGGACATCAGGTCATATGACCCCAGCACATAGCCCTGAACTAGACAGGGACATCAGGTCATATGACCCCAGCACATAGACCTGAACTAGACAGGGACATCAGGTCATATGACCCCAGCACATAGACCTGAACTAGACAGGGACATCAGGTCATATGACCCCAGCACATAGACCTGAACTAGACAGGGACATCAGGTCATATGACCCCAGCACTCTGCCTGTGCACCATCTCCAGGTTGAAAGACATACACACATACACACTCAACAATGTAACTTTTTGAGCTGAACCGACTGTTGGAAACAAACCCTATTACACATAGGTCTAATTTGTCTAAAAAGGAGTGTCTAGCCCTGGATGAACTTTCTAAGAGTAACAATATTATCACTCGTCCAGCAGACGAGGGGGGCACTGTACTGGTGCTCTCCTAGGATAAGTATATAGCAGAGGCTCACTGTCAGTTCAACACTAAATACTATGAAAGACTTTATACCAACCCGTTGCCAAATATGAAAAAGGAATTTGAGTTTTACGAGCTGCACTTGATGAGGGTGACATAACACTGAATGAGTTTGGCTTCCTAACCGTCAATCACCCAGTCATGGCAGCCTTTAATCTACCACTCAAAGTGCTCAAAGAACCTAAAGATAACCCTTCTGGTTGTCCCATCAGATCAGGAAACCGCACTCTCTAAACCAACATCCAAGTACATAGACTTCTTTATTAAACCATTAATTAGAGTTTTTACTCAAACTGACGGACTGGGTTAATCACCAAAATGTTCTTTGTTTATGGATGAGCTATATGTACAGAAAGTTAGGGTACCTATGGGGTCTTGTTTCTCTCCTAACTCTGCTTGCTTATATTTAGGTCAGTGACAGAGGGAATATGTACTCAACTCATGCGGCCCTTTTCATAATTTTATTACCTGGTATGGTAGCAAAATGAATTTTGAGTTGAAAATGTTAGATGAATCAGATAAAGGAATTGAAAAAGAATGAGAACTTTTTAGTTTGATTAAGACATGTAGAGGGAAACACAGCTTTTTTACAAGGAAACAAAAAATGAAATGAATTATTTTGTTGATGCTGACACAGTGGCTGATGAGGCCTCTGCTGAATGCCCTAGTAAGCGTTTCAGTAAGACATCTAGCAACACTAGTAAAGCCTCTAGCAACACTAATAAAGCCTCTAGCAACACTAGTAAGGCCTCTAGCAACACTAATAAAGCCTCTAGCAACACAAGTAAAGCCTCTAGCAACACTAGTAAAGCCTCTAGCAACACTAATAAAGCCTCTAGCAACACTAGTAAGGCCTCTAGCAACACTAATAAAGCCTCTAGCAACACTAGTAAAGCCTCTAGCAACACTAGTAAAGCCTCTAGCAACACTAGTAAAGCCTCTAGCAACACTAATAAAGCCTCTAGCAACACTAGTAAAGCCTCTAATAATACTAGTTAAGCCTCTAGCAACACTAGTAAAATCTCCTGAGCTGCTTCTGTTGTGCACATACAGGCTGAGGTAGAACGAGCCGCTTTAGAAGCACAAGCAAATGTGCTGCTAGAAAAACATGCAGTGAGTTAAAGATATGAAAGGAGGCATTAACTCTATAGACTAAGTTGGATCCAAAATTGCAAGTTTTAGCTCATTGCAGGAACAGCAAAGTCATGAGTCCAATTCTAAAGCTGAATCAGAAAGCTTAGCTACAGCTTCTTGTTGAATTTCTACTGATTTCATACCACCTGCAAGAGTTCAAAAAGCTCCAGAAACACAGAAAATATGTCCAGCTCCTGGACCTCTGTCAGTGCCTCCAGATCCACACTGAAACAGATAACATGCAGGACAGGCTTCATTATTTGGAGCATTTTACAGCTGGACAGCCCAGAATCCTGGTGCAGAGTTGAATACACATGAGTCCACAAACCGCGTATGGAGAATCCTACTGCAGAGTTGAATACACAAGTCCACAAACCGCGTATGGAGAATCCTACTGCAGAGTTGAATACACAAGTCCACAAACCGCATATGGAGAATCCTAGTGAATAGTGGAATAAACATGAGTTCACAAACTGCATATGGAGAAGCAAAGAGACAATTTGAATGAGACTTTAGAAACAGAGTAAAATAACATCTGTTGTCATAGACAAGGCTTTGAATTGGTCTTGAAGTCTGATGATGTCTCAGCTTGACGGACTTACTGATTCTTCTTAAGAAGCTGTTTTAACACAGTGGATGAAGCTGGTTTTGTTGATGAATGAAAAATTCAACCAACATGAGAATTCTTGTTTCTAAATTGCTCCTCAGCTTTTGTGATAAGTGGAGAATGATTGTGACATTAGAGGGAAGCGCAATCACAGAGTAAGAATCCTTCTTGACTCGCTCGAAAAGCAGATGAAGGCTGCTGTAGACCCAGTCTATGGTGAGAATTATGCTTTGGCTGCTTGAGAAAAGGGCACAGGATTAAGTAGTTGGAAACTGTCTGTTGAGGACCATGTGACAGGAGGTGTCTGTAAGTAATTAGAAAGTGTCTGGATCAAAAGTGGCTGCTTTAAAATAAAAATGAGTATCTGAGGGTACCTGAGTGACTGAATTGAATTGACACCAACAGATGCAGTCATTGGGCTGCTTATTGGTGTAGACGCTCCAAAAGCACTGAAACCTTGGAGAGTAGTGGACAGCGAGGGTAGTGGGCTCTATGCTGTACAGTCCTGTCTGGGGTGGGTCATCAATGGTCCTCTCGGCCATATTGGAGAGAGAGATGGGCTTGTTGCTGCCTCAGTCCAGGTCAACTGTGTCTCCACAGGCAACTTGGAAGAAATGTTGGTTAGGCAGTACAACCAAGATTTTGTGGAACAGCAATGTAATGAGCATGCAAAAATGTCTGTGGAAGATAAACAGTTTATGGACATAATGTCAAAGTCAGCTGTGCTTAAAGATGGACATCATCACTCAGAATGGCCTTTTCCTACATGTGACATAATAATGCAGGTTATGCATTATCATGCAGGTTAATAAAACAGGTGGCCCAGCAGAGGGCGCAATACCTGCTGAATACAAAGAGTTTATGCATAATGTCAGTGCAGAAGGGCATTCAGAGATCATATCACAAGATCAGCTGGAACATTAAGAGGGAAAGGTGTAGTATATATCTCATCATGGGGTCTACAACCCCCGCAAGAAGACACTGTATCTTGTGAATGATCGTTACCACAGTTAGATTGAGCCATTTCCATACAAATATATAGGCCTATTTAGTGTCACACTTTGGGAGTTTATTTAGGACATGTCATGTTTGTAATTAATGCCACAATCTGCACTACATACTATCACATACCTATGCTACAGCATAGACAACATAGGCTAATTATACAGACGGATAGGGTAGAATTAACAGAATTACCCACACATGAACTAAAGTCTTAACAGTTTAAATAGATATTACAAACAAACACTAAAACTATGACAACTTGAAGGAATCTCCATGTATCTCTGAAGCTTGGAATTGCTGTAAAATCAGCAGCACAGGGCATTAAGGTACAATGATTGAGAATGGTAGTGATATGATCTATGTTTCTCCCTTAACCTCAGGAGAATCTGGGTCAATCCACGCTCCCGAAATGGGGGCAACTTGTCAATAATAACTGGACAGACAGACAGTGGCTGTTGAACTTTAGAATGAGAAGAGGCAAATTTGATTACTTCTGTGGCATCCTCCGACCCCATTTGACCCGCCAGCACACCAGATACCGCAGGGCTTTCTCTGTAGAGAAACGGGTTGCCGTCTGTCTGTGGAGGCTAGCAACTAACCTGAAATACAGGTCCATGTCCCACCTCTCTGGTGTAGGCATTTCTACGCGCTGCCTCATCACCCAGGAAGTTATTAACACAATCATCCTCAGGCCACGGTACCTGAAAACACCCAATGCTGCCGATTGCAGAGCAATCATTCAAGGTTTCAGAGACAAGTGGAGATTCCCCCAAGTTGCAGGGGCCATGGATGGCACCCATATTCCTATCAAGGCTCCCTCAAACACGCCTGCAGACTGCTACAATAGGAAAGGCCAGTATTCTGTGATCCTACAGGCTGTAGTAGAGCACAAATTGAAATTCTGGGATGTTAACAATGGACAGCCAGGACGTGCACATAACGCTTGAGTTTCTTCACTTTTTGATCGCGGCCAGAGCAGTGCACTGTTGCCACAATGGTGTGAAACATTTGAGAGAATAAACGTGCCTCTTGTGATGTTAGGAGATGCAGCCCTTTACTCCCCTGGCTTATGAAACCATCTCTAGAAAGCAGAGGAGTGACCGCTAAGCAGATCAACCATTGCTTGAGCCAAGCAAGAAGTTGGGCCTTTGGGTGCCCAACTGGATGTGTGTGTGTGTGTGTGTGTGTGCGTGTGTCAGGTGTGAATAGGCATTTACTATGATCATCATCATGACCAACTGGATATGTGTCTGTGTGTGTGTGTGTGTGTGTGTGTGTGTGTGTCCCAGGTGCGAATAGGTGTTCACTATGACCATTATCATGCCCAATTGGATGTGCTGAAACAAGCCCCGCCCCCTTCCCATCATCCTCAGAGCCAGAATCACTGTGGAGACGAGCCCAAAATTTCAAAGCCCTATCTGCTGTAAGTTAATGCCCTAAACACATGCGCGCACACATACACACACACACACACACACACACACACACTGTTCCTCTCTCCTGTGTTGTGGGTGCAGAGTTGCTGCAGCGAGGGTGGAGTATCTGAGAAGGAGACAAGAAGCCAACCAGTACAAACACAGAGCTGAGAAACAACTGGTACACACACATACACACACACACACACACACACAGGTATTTCACATGTTGGTTTTAATGACAATAATAATAATAATAATAATAATAATAACACCAACACATTTAATCTGTTCCATGCCTTCCCAAGCACCCAAGGTTGCCAATCGTAGTAAGTGGGAGGATGTGTAGGTTTGTAGGAGCTCTTTGTAGGGGCAAGATTGTGATTAGCAGGACAATCAGCCAATATGCTGAGACATTACAAGCCAATATAGTTGGAGCAGCAGGGGTGTAACGTGGTGGAAGGGAGTTCGACAGACATTTTTGAGAATGGTTAGAGAATGAGAGGGTGCAGTCTAGGATCTCCAAAGGTCTTCACCTGTTTGGAGATGATGCCCTCACCAACAGAAAGGGAGGAGTGTCGGTGTGGTCCCAAATTCTCAATGAAGACTGATGCCCTTAAGATGCACTAACACCTTGGCATTGTGTGTTGTCGACCCACATGCAACCACATGGGCTCTCGCAGACAAGCAGTGAGGGTGAAAGACTGGTAGTGGACAGAGCTGGTTATCAGCAGCATATGAGTGGAACTGGATTCCATTGTGTCTGAAAGTGTTACTCAAGGGAAAGGAGATAGACAATGAACAGAAGTGGTCCCAGTACTGAACCATGTGGAACTCCATGATGAGGGGAGAGCTTTCAGTAGACCATCAGCTACACAACGGAGCTCATTTGTGATCTTCACAAGGGCTGTGTTGGTTATGGATGTGTGTGTGCATGTTAGGGTCTGCGTCCCAGCACTGCAGATGAGCACTGGAACTGGTCCAAAGCAGCTCAGATCCCCCAGCAGCCCCCACCACAAAGGAGACAACATGGACAGCAGGTCTGGCATCTGTGTGTGTGTGTGTGTGTGTATGTGAACAGAACTCAATGAGACACGCTGTCCATTGATACAGACGTCGATATCTGTGCACAAGGTCCTTACAGCGCACTCAGTAGCTTTGTGTGTGTGGTGCGTGTGTGTGTGTGTGTGTGTGTGCGTGTGTGTGTGTGTGTGTGTGTGTGTGTGTGTGTGTGTGTGTGTGTGTATGTGTGTGTGTGTGTACGGTGTGCATGCAGGACTACCTTTTGCAGTTGCAGAGGATCAGACAGCAGTATCAGGATGAAATCCGAGAGTTCAGGAGGAGAGCAGCAGCAGAAGCGGCACAGGTGAGACCCCGTCCCCTTTTTAAATCCATTCACAACTCGATTATTCACATTATGACAGGATTGGCCTCAGTATTGGGCCCCTCTATCTACAGGTGTACCCCAGGGCTCAGCATTGGGCCCCTCTACATACCCCTCAGATCCCCTATCTACAGGCCCCAGGACTCAGTATTGGCCCCTCTATCTACAGGTGTACCCAGGGCTCAGCATTGGGCCCCTCTATCTACAGGTGTACCCCAGGGCTCAGTATTGGGCCCCTCTATCTACAGGTGTACCCCAGGACTCAGCATTGGGCCCCTCTATCTACAGGTGTACCCCAGGCTCAGTATTGGCCCTCTATCTACAGGTGTACCCCAGGCTCAGTATTGGCCCCCTGCTGAAGATGCATCCACTTCATTCTATTAATTTGAGTGAAAATTGCAACCCCTTTCGATGTGTGTTGAGTGTGTGTGTGTGAGTCATGGTCTTCCATCCACCTGAATTTAAAATGTCAGGCTTGAGTGTGTGTGTGGAGTGAGTGTCTTGAAGTAGAGTTAGTGTGTATGTGTGCGTGTGTGCGCGCGTGTGTTTGTGTGTGTGTGTGTGTGTGTGTGTGTCTCTTCCAGCTACATGGATGTCAGTCAGGCTTTATGCTCTATGTTTCTCTGTTACTCTGAATTTCCCATCATCAGAAAACCCAGCACACTGAGTGCAATCTCTTGGTGAACATACTGGTGTGTGTGTGTGTGTGTGTGTGTGTGTGTGTGTTTCAGGATGTGGAAGAAGCTTTAAGAGAAATACAGCAAGATCACAGACAGAATAGAAGACATTCAAACAAGGTACTCGGACACACACACAAACACACACACACGCACACACACACACCACTGACAGATCATGTATAGAGCTAGGATTTCCGCTCCATATTCACACTACTTTCACACTACTTTTTTCACACTACTCCCAAATGTGATGAAATGTTTTTTCCTCGGGAGAGAACTCTCAAATGTGATAAAATGTTAAAAATCACTGCTCTCTTGCTTTAAGTGAATGGAACATTCACATTAGTCAGTGGAAAGTGCAGAGTGAATTTTAGCTGTGAAGAGTCACCCATGGTATATCACTCACTCAGGATATCCTCACTTCTAGTGACGTGTAGAATGCGTCTCGTCCAATCAGAAATTGCTCAGTAGTTTGACCAGACCTAACTCTTGTATGAACTCAGACACACATCACATTCACTCCATATGCATCCATCTACACACACGCCCCACCGATACTACCTGTCTCCTTTGAGGCCGTGAACGTGGAGACTGTCAGTACATACAAATGCCTGAGCCTCATCTTGACAATAAACTGGACTGGTCTGCTAACACTGATGCACTGTACAAGAAGGGGAAGGGAAGGCTGTATTTCCTTCAGGAGACTGAAGTCCTTTAACATCTGCAGCAAACTCCTACTGAACAGACTGCTTTACCAGTCTGTTTTGGCGAGTGTCTTATTCTTTGCTATAGTGTGCTGAGGCGGCAACTCTATAGAGCGACTGAACAGGCTGGTGAGAAAGGCTGGCTCTGTGGTTGGAGTCACTAACATCAGTAGCTGAGAAAAGGACCCAGAACAGGCTGCTGTCAATGATGGACAATGATGGCGACCCCCTCCAGAGCACATCCTCCAGAGAAGCATGTTTAGCAGCAGGCTGCTATCCTTGACATTCTCAACTGACAGGCTGCCAAAGTTCCTTGTCCCGCGGGCCTCCCGCTCTGTAAAGCCACACTCAAGGGGAGGTGTGGGTTGGACTGGTGCTCCTGAGTGGGCACATTTCACACCACACCACACTTAGGGCCCTATCATGCCGCGGCGCACTGTGCATTCGCGACATGCGCATGGTGTCATTACTATTCTGTGCCAGCGCATCGTTCATTTTTTCCGGCAAAAAATCACGTTGTCTAGATAGCAGATGACACTGCGCCGTTATGGGTGTGTCAGCGAAAATAAGAGGTGTGGTCTGGTGCAAAGCATGCCAGATGCTATTATAAGGACGCAAAAATTAAATCCGCCAGTGACCAACAAAACCCTGGTCTGTTGTCAGTTGCGCATTGCTGAAAAGCTATTTTAGGGGCGCACAGCGCTTTGGGATATGAAAGCGTGCACAATGCGCGAACGCCATGCTTCTCTCATCAGCAGGAGCGCGCAGCAGGGTTTATACAAAAGTTTTTCATGTGGAGAAATAAATTATGGAGTCCCTGGAAATATGAAATATAAATGTACATCACATATATCACAATATTTATTAATTTGCGTTGAAAGCTTTTGTTTCCCCCGTCTTCTAACATCATTGTACCGCTTTCAGCACTTTTCGGATGTTCTTTTTTTGCCAAAGGCGGAGGACACAACTGAGGATATTTCCTCCCATACTTCCTTGACCCGTGGAGGTTTGGGGGGATTCTTTTCATCCCCGAAGATAACCTGTTTACGCGCTTTTACCTCACGCACTAGCAGATCGGTCTCCTCCATCGAAAAACGCTCCTGTCTTCCGGGTAAATTCGCCATCGTAATAGCAACACACCATGGAAAATGCGCCGCTGGCTTTTAAAGGGAATGAGAGTATAAATCCTGATTGGTTAATTGTATGTTACGCCCAAAACACACCCATGACTAATGAAGTACTTTAAGACCAACCCTTTTGAACCATGCGCCTGGCGCAATGTTCGCTTGTCCCGCCGTCAAAATACCAAATTGTGTCGGGCACGCCCCCAAAGCAACTTGCGCAACAGACTTTAGACAATGCGCATGTGATCGTGAAAATAGAGCCCTAAGTGTGTAAAGTGACTGTGCACGTGTGTTTGTATGTGTGTGAAAAGCACTGTGTTCTATTAATTCAAACTGTGATTGTGTGTGTGTAATACAGAAACTGCACTGCCAATATCCTCTCTGGAACATCTCTTGCACTATGGCTGGATGCACTTTCCACAACACAACTACATCCTGCTGCTCATTCCTACATGACTCTCCCACTCATGACAGCTGCACCTACTACAGTTTCTGATGTGTGTGGATGTCTTGTGTGGTTTGTCGTGTTATGGATGCTACAGGATGCCTTAATTTCCTACAGGATAATAAAAAAAAAGTACTATCTGTCTATCTATCTATCTATCTATCTATCACCTGCACAGACAATCTGACACACTTGCATGTTCCCCTACTGTTCTCTTCCAGAAAGGAATCAAGTTTGAGATCTTCCTGAATCAGGGAAGCACAGAGGAACACGGAGGAGGTGAAGAAGAGAAGGAGGAGAGAAGGAGGGGTGGAGAGAGAGAGATGAACGAGAGGAGAGATGGAGAGAAAGAGGAGGTAAAGAAGTAGCACTAACATAGGGTGACAATAGTGGTGATTTGGTCAAGTACCCAAATAAATGCAGGTGAGTCTGTGGAATATAAATGATGAATGGACTACATTTCTATAGCGCTTTTCTACTCCTACAAGCACTCAATAGACTTTCAAATGTATGCCTCACATTCACCCTTTGACACACACACACATTCACACACTGCTGAGGCTGCCATGCAAGGTGCCCACCTGCTCACCAGGAGCAATTTGGGATTCAGTCGCCCCCAGTGGCTCCTAATGTCTCCTAAAGGACGTCTATGAGATCTGTGTGTAGTGTGTATGTGTGTGTGCTTGTGTGTCTCCTAAATGAGTATGAGTATGAGATCTGTGTGTAATGTCTCCTAAAGGTCTGAGGTATGTGTTTAATGTCTCCTAAAAGATGAGATATGTGTGTAATGTCTCCTAAAGGATGAGATCTGTGTGTAATGTCTCCTAAAAGATGAGATATGTGTGTAATGTCTCCTAAAGGATGAGATCTGTGTGTAATGTCTTCTAAAGGATGAGATGTGTGTGTAATGTCTCCTAAAGGATGAGATGTGTGTGTAATGTCTCCTAAAGGATGAGATATGTGTGTAATGTCTCCTAAAGGATGAGATGTGTGTGTAATGTCTCCTAAAGGATGAGATCTGTGTTTAATGTCTCCTGCAGTAAATGGAGAGTGAAGATCTGTGTGATTGGGAGCAGTGTGCTGGGTGGCATAAGGGGGATTCAGACCAGGTCTGACTGATTGTCAGTCAGTGACACTGGTGAAGAGCATTCTTCTCCTGACATTGATTCTTTCTTTCTCTCTCTCTCTATGTGTGTGTGTGGTGTGTGTGTGTCTGTGTGTTAAGGTGGATATTTTGAATCAGACTCTGACATTCCATGCTGGCCAGAACTTAAAACACAATATGTGTAGTGTGGAAGGAGGAGAGGAGGAGAGAGGGAGAGAGAGAGAGGAGGAGAGAAGGGGAGAGAGAGAGGATGAGAGAGGCAGAGAGAGAGAGGAGGAGAGAAGGGGAGAGAGAGAGGAGGAGGGAAGGAGAGAGAGAGGGGGCAAGAGAGACCGAGTAAGTCGGGAAGAGAGATGGAGAGAAAGCGAGGAGGAGAAGGAGAGAGAAAGAGGGATAGAGGAAGCGAGAGGAAAAGAGAGAGAAAGACAGAAAGAGAGGGAGAGAGAGAGAGAGGAAGAGAGAGGGAGAGAGAGAGAGGAGGAGAGAGAAAAAGCGAGGGATGAAGAGGGAGGGAGAGAGAGGTGTGTGTGGCCCAAAGAAGTTCCACATACTTTGCTGAAGGCTCTCGCTCTCAAAGACCTGACCACCTGTTCCAGCAACATGACTGGTGAGCTAAACACACACATACACACATCCGCATACTCACTCACACACACGCACACATGCATACACACCCTTACACACTCAAATACACAAGAGCATTTTGCCCGTCTTAATAAGGACTAACAAATATTCAATTTCTCTCTTCTCTCTCTCTCCCTCCCTGTCTCTCTCTCTATCTCTCTCCCCCTCTCTCTCTCCATCTCTATCTCTCTCTCTCTCTCAGAGGCGGTCTTGGAAGAAGAGTGTGTGTGTGAGAGAAAGCACTGGCCAGACAGACCCCCCCACACACTCTTACACGCACTGGCTCATGCATCACTCACACACTCCACCACTATGGGGTCAGACAGCAAAGGTAACACACACACACACACACACACACACATACACACACACACTCTTACACACACTGGCAGACTCACCGCACACACACTTCACCACTATGAGTTCGGACAGCACAGGTAACACACACACACACATACACACACACATACACACTCAAACTTATACACATGCATCACTTATAAGCCCTTTTCACACTGGATCCCGCTAAATTCCCGGGGCCGAAATGATGAGTTCATCCCAGGTGGAGCCGTGTGAACACAAGGAGTATTCTGCTCCCGTGTCGTCTGAAGGGGTCAGGAGTTCATCCCGGGAGGAGCAGTGTGAACACAAGGAGTATTCTGCTCCCGTTTCGTCTGAAGGGGTCAGGAGTTCATCCCGGGAGGAGCAGTGTGAACACAAGGAGTATTCTGCTCCTGTGTCGTCTGAAGGGGTCAGGAGTTCATCCCGGGAGGAGCAGTGTGAACACAAGGAGTATTCTGCTCCCGTTTCGTCTGAAGGGGTCAGGAGTTCATCCCGGGAGGAGCAGTGTGAACACAAGGAGTATTCTGCTCCTGTGTCGTCTGAAGGGGTCAGGAGTTCATCCCGGGAGGAGCAGTGTGAACACAAGGCATATTCTGCTCCTGTGTCATCTGAAGAGGTTCAGGAGGTGTTAGAGGTTTTTGATAACACCACGTCACGTAATGCTGGGGGTGCACAATGACGTATAACCCATGCTTCAGTAAATACAACTGTCACACTAGGTAGTTCAGGCTTTTTGTGCAACCATTCAAGTGCAAATGAAGTTCATGCCCATTGTACTGTACTGCACGTTGATGCCTAAAACGTGGGACTCCGCCAAGGAACGTGTGCAAGGATCACAACAGGAGCACGAGGCCAAGTTGGAGGAAGTCCAAGAAAAATATGAAGCTGAAGAACACACTGAGTGTGGACAGTCAATGAAGACGTTTAGCTCTCATTAGTCAGATCACCTATGTGGCTGAAAGAAGAGTGTGATAGGTGGACAGACCACAAGGGTCGGTGTTTTGGTCCAATGGGAAGGTGGGCAGACCACAAGGGTCGGTGTTTTGGTCCAATGGGAAGGTGGGCAGACCACAAGGGTCGGTGTTTTGGTCCAATGGGAAGGTGGGCAGACCACAAGGGTTGGTGTTTTGGTCCAATGGGAAGGTGGGCAGACCACAAGGGTCGGTGTTTTGGTCCAATGGGAAGGTGGACAGACCACAAGGGTCGGTGTTTTGGTCCAATGGGAAGGTGGGCAGACCACAAGGGTCGGTGTTTTGGTCCAATGCTATGAACAATTCTGATGGCTAGTGGAACAAACATTTTGGGATGTGGCTGAAAACATTTGAATTTGTTGTGGAAGTTGTTGAGCCACATTAGAGGCGCAAGGCTACAGACTGACACCAGTCATTGGAACCACGTCTCAGACTTGCAGTTGTTTTGTGCTGCTGTTCCTCCACATGTGCAGACCGTGATCGTGGTCGATCTGGGTGCGTTACCAAGTTACTCCTGATGCCATCATGTCATAGTTTGAAGTGTGACTATATGGCACTGAGAGATGGCAACATGTTGCATGTCTTTACTATTAAAAACATATCAACATATCAAATATCAGGATGAATTGATAGGTGTGTTGTTGGGATTTAGGGGTAGGACTGTATATGACTATGGTGGGTATGACATTTGCTGCGGTATGTCGGTCAGAGCGTATATAACAGGAGTCAGTCTGCAGTAGCATATATAACAGGAGTCAGTCTGCAGTAACATATATAACAGGAGTCAGTCTGCAGTAACAAATATAACAGGAGTCAGTCTGCAGTAACATATATGACAGGAGTCAGTAGCGTATATAACAGGAGTCAGTCTGCAGTAGCATATATAACAGGAGTCAATCTGCAGTAACATATATAACAGGTGTCAGTCTGCAGTAACGTATATAACAGGAGTCAGTAGCATATATAACAGGAGTCAGTCTGCAGTAGCATATATAACAGGAGTCAATCTGCAGTAACATATATAACAGGAGTCAGTCTGCAGTAACATATATGACAGGAGTCAGTAGCATATATAACAGGAGTCAGTCTGCAGTAGCATATATAACAGGAGTCAATCTGCAGTAACATATATAACAGGAGTCAGTCTGCAGTAACATATATAACAGGAGTCAGTAGCATATATAACAGGAGTCAGTCTGCAGTAACATATATAACAGGAGTCAGTAGCGTATATAACAGGAGTCAGTCTGCAGTAGCATATATAACAGGAGTCAGTCTGCAGTAACATATATAACAGGAGTCAGTCTGCAGTAGCATATATAACAGGAGTCAGTAGCATATATAACAGTAGTTGGTCTGCAGTAACATATATAACAGGAGTCAGTAGCATATATAACAGTAGTTGGTCTGCAGTAACATATATAACAGGAGTCAATCTGCAGTAACATATATAACAGGAGTCAGTCTGCAGTAACATATATAACAGGAGTCAGTAGCATATATAACAGGAGTCAGTCTGCAGTAACATATATGACAGGAGTCAGTAGCATATATAACAGGAGTCAGTCTGCAGTAACATATATAACAGGAGTCAGTAGCGTATATAACAGGAGTCAGTCTGCAGTAGCATATATAACAGGAGTCAGTCTGCAGTAACATATATAACAGGAGTCAGTCTGCAGTAACATATATAACAGGAGTCAGTCTGCAGTAGCATATATAACAGGAGTCAGTAGCATATATAACAGTAGTTGGTCTGCAGTAACATATATAACAGGAGTCAGTAGCATATATAACAGTAGTTGGTCTGCAGTAACATATATAACAGGAGTCAATCTGCAGTAACATATATAACAGGAGTCAGTCTGCAGTAACATATATGACAGGAGTCAGTAGCATATATAACAGGAGTCAGTCTGCAGTAACATATATGACAGGAGTCAGTAGCGTATATAACAGGAGTCAGTCTGCAGTAACATATATGACAGGAGTCAGTCTGCAGTAACATATATGACAGGAGTCAGTAGCGTATATAACAGGAGTCAGTCTGCAGTAACATATATGACAGGAGTCAGTCTGCAGTAGCATATATAACAGGAGTCAGTAGCATATATAACAGCAGTCGGTCTGCAGTAACATATATAACAGGAGTCAGTCTGCGGTAACATATAAACAGGAGTCAGTCTGCAGTAACATATATAACAGGAGTCAATCTGCAGTAATATATATAACAGGAGTCAGTCTGCAGTAACATATATAACAGGAGTCAGTAACATATATAACAGGAGTCAGTCTGCAGTAACATATATAACAGGAGTCAGTAGCATATATAACAGGAGTCAGTCTGCAGTAACATATATGACAGGAGTCAGTAGCGTATATAACAGGAGTCAGTCTGCAGTAACATATATGACAGGAGTCAGTAGCGTATATAACAGGAGTCAGTCTGCAGTAACATATATGACAGGAGTCAGTCTGCAGTAACATATATAACAGGAGTCAGTATGCAGTAACATATATAACAGGAGTCAGTAGCGTATATAACAGGAGTCAGTCTGCAGTAACATATATAACAGGAGTCAGTAGCATATATAACAGCAGTCGGTCTGCAGTAACATATATAACAGCAGTTGGTCTGCAGTAACATATATAACAGGAGTCAGTCTGCAATAACATATATAACAGGAGTCATTAGCGTATATAACAGGAGTCAGTCTGCAGTAGCATATATAACAGGAGCCAATCTGCAGTAACATATATAACAGGAGTCAGTCTGCAGTAACATATATAACAGGAGTCAGTAGCATATATAACAGCAGTTGGTCTGCAGTAACATATATAACAGGAGTCAGTCTGCAGTAGCATATATAACAGGAGTCAGTCTGCAGTAACATATATAACAGGAGTCAGTAGCGTATATAACAGGAGTCAGTCTGCAGTAGCATATATAACAGGAGTCAGTCTGCAGTAACATATATAACAGGAGTCAGTAGCGTATATAACAGGAGTCAATCTGCAGTAACATATATAACAGGAGTCAGTCTGTAGTAACATATATGACAGGAGTCAGTAGCGTATATAACAGGAGTCAGTCTGCAGTAGCATATATAACAGGAGTCAGTCTGCAGTAACATATATAACAGGAGTCAGTAGCGTATATAACAGGAGTCAATCTGCAGTAACATATATAACAGGAGTCAGTCTGCAGTAACATATATAACAGGAGTCAGCCTGTAGTTACTTCACAACACAGCAATGCACAGGGGAGTCACAGTCACAGTACTTAAATAGTCAACCCTAGTTTGTATTCGAATGATATGTGTGGTTCTGTAACAACAGACATATAAGTAGCAATTAGCAATGCAAAGTAATACCATGGCCCAATACAAATGGCTACATGCACTGGGTCTCATACTGGCAGTGGCCAGCATTACCTTACATGAATTACCTTGCTGATCATTCTCTACTCACATGTAGCCCTGGTGGCTATGAGACAGACTGCACCGCATGGCCGCCATATTGTGCCCTAATGGAACAGAGTCATTCAGCATTCCTGCCTCATGACTTCACGCTACATATATTGGGGTGGTGGTAGCGTAGTGGTTAAGGAACCTGGCTAGTGTGCAAGTAGCTTGAAAAGTTGTGGGTTCAAATCCCAGTTGCCACTGCTGTGCCCTTGAGCAAGGCACTTAACCCTAAGCTTGCTCTAGGGGAGACTGGCCCTGATGTAAGGCACTTAACCCTAAGTTGCTCTAGGGCAGACTGGCCCTAATGTAAGGCACTTAACCCTAAGTTGCTCTAGGGGAGACTGGCCCTGATGTAAGGCACTTAACCCTAAGTTGCTCTAGGGGAGACTGGCCCTAATGTAAGCCACTTAACCCTAAGTTGCTCTAGGGCAGACTGGCCCTAATGTAAGGCACTTAACCCTAAGTTGCTCTAGGGGAGACTGGCCCTGAAAAAAAGCGAAATAAAAGCGTCTGCTAAATGCATAAACATAAACATACACATTTAGATGCAAATACACCACAGTTACCCTAACAGTGACTAATGCACCGTGCCAAACGCACTACGACCAGACCAGAACTATACTGAAATACACAGCATTGACCTTAACAATTACCATTAACATGTGATGCATTATTTGCTTACTTACACATGACAGAAATCTTAGAATTCACTACAAACTAATATCAAACACAACAAACAGTTGTATAACTAATATGAAGTTGGTGACACTCCGCTGGAGGGTGCGCTTGTGATACGTCATCACCACGCCTGCCCCCCAATCCCGGGACGGACCCAGTTTTCTCAGCTCTGATACTAGGGTCCGAGGTGGGTTGATTGACAGGTCTAGTGGACACCCAATCCCATATCAATCAGTGTGAAAGGAGCAGACGACACGCTAAACTCAGATATTAAATGCAGGTTATTCATCAGAGTGAAAGGGGCTATACACACACCTCTATCCCTCCCTCTCTCCCTATCCCTCTCTCTCTCTCTCCCTCTCTCCCTATCCCTCTCTCTCTCTCTCTCCCTCCCTCTCTCTCTCTCTCCCTCTCTCCTATCCCTCTCTCTCTCCCTATCCCTCCCTCCCTCTCTCTCTCTCTCTCTCTCTCTCCCTCCCTCTCTCCCTATCCCTCCCTCCCTCTCTCTCTCTCTCTCTCTCTCTCTCTCTCTCTCTCAGTGGTGGCGTGGGAGGCGGCTGTAGAGGAGCAGGGGAAGGAGAGGAGAAGTGAGGATGATGATGAGGAGGAAGAGGATTCTGACCTGGAGACCAGATCCGAGGAGGATGAGGACACGTGAGTTTGAGGAAATGGCATGCACATATACACAACACACAGTGACACAACACGCTCTTGACACACACACACACACACTTCACACACTCCCTCTCTCTCTCTGAGCGTACACACAACACACAGTGACACAACACGCTCTTGACACACACACACACACACTTCACACACTCCCTCTCTCTCTCTGAGCGTACACACAACACACAGTGACACAACACGCTCTTGACACACACACACACACACTTCACACACTCCCTCTCTCTCTCTGAGCGTACACACAACACACAGTGACACAACACGCTCTTGACACACACACACACACACTTCACACACTCCCTCTCTCTCTCTGAGCGTACACACAACACACAGTGACACAACACGCTCTTGACACACACACACACACACACACTTCACACACTCTCTCTCTCTCTGAGCGTACACACAACACACAGTGACACAACACGCTCTTGACACACACACACACACACTTCACACACTTTCTCCCTCTCTCTCTCTGAGCGTACACACAACACACAGTGACACAACACACTCTTGACACACACACACACACACTTTCTCCCTCTCTCTCTCTCTCTGAGCAATGTTTTGCTTTTGCTGTGTGTCTTAGTAATTTTGAGGAGTCTGCTGAAGATGATGATGAGTGTGTGGAGGTGGCTGAGTCCATGGTGAACCTCTTCAGCCCTGAGGATGGACAGAGCGATGGAGAGGAAGAGGGAGGGAGAGAGGGGAATTAGGGGGATGGAGAGAAGGAAGGAGGGTCATTCTGTGTCAAATGGACCAGTGCCTCCCACTCGATCCCCTCAGAATCGTCTGATTCTCAGATATTATGTGCCCACACATCTCAAAGGAAGGTGTGCAAAATTAGACCTCAGTAGCCCAAGGATTTCTATGAAAAATATGCCTTAGAATGCACCCGCTCCCTCTTCCAAAAAAGTGCCTGTGAGCATTTTTGGCAATTTCAGACTGTAATATCACCAAAGCACAGGCTTTGAGATGCACACAGTGCAGGTATTAAACTGTGTCTGTAATCTATCAGAAGCTTGCCATCTGGTGTAAAAAAAATGTAAAGGTCAAAGTTGGCCCATTAATGGGCAAGATGTCATCTATGACAAAATGCCAATGAAAAGTGAACATTTTCTCAGAAATAGAGAATTTTAAGTTGCTGAATTTTGGCTATGTGGAAGGGCAATAACTTATCTTTACTATATTACAATTGCAGCTTTGTTGCACCTGCCCCACATGACCATTTCAGGGCCCAAAGTCAGGGGCCCATTTCATTTTTTCTAACTTTGGACATGACCCCAAGAGACTGTAAGAGAGTTAGGTTAGCTTTACCAGCTCTAAGCTGTCTACAGACTGGTGACTGCTGCACAAAATTGAAAAAATGTGTTTACAGCCAAAGCTCTTTTCCCAGGGAGCTCATAAATATGGAAACCTTTCCAAAACAAACCCATGTTTGGGGCATCAGGATTTCACAGGTGTGACACATGGCAAACTTCTGATAGACTGCAGGCACAGTTTAGTACCTGGACTGTTTACATGCAGCCTGTGTATAAAGCCTGTGTTTGAATCTCAAATAGTTTTGGTGATATTACAGTCTGAAGTTGCCTGAAGAGGGGAGTGATGGAGATCTAAGGATCATCTCATCTGTCCATGATTCTCACTCTCCAGCTGTAGTCAGTATTGGTATTGAAAGCTGACTTACAGTAGCCTGTGCATTTAGGGATTAACAAACTAACTTCAACCTCAGCAACAGGTCATGATGAAGGTCGATAAAACCATTGGATGTCTCCTTGTTAACAAATCAGTGTGTGTTCAGTTAAACCATTGGATGTCTCCTTGTTAACAAATCAATGTGTGTTCAGTTAAACCATTGGATGTCTCCTTGTTAACAAATCAGTGTGTGTTCAGTTAAACCATTGGATGTCTCCTTGTTAACAAATCAATGTGTGTTCAGTTAAACCATTAGACGTCTCCTTGTTAACAAATCAATGTGTGTTCAGTTAAACCATTGGATGTCTTCTTGTTAACAAATCAGTGTGTGTTCAGTTAAACCATTGGATGTCTTCTTGTTAATAAATCAGTGTGTAAACAGACACATTGTGGGATCAGAAAAGTCTTTGCCTTTGGGCTTCAGATGTGCTTGACGTGAGTTTATGGATATTTTGATACTGTGCGTCTACTGGGGACATGTTCCTGAATTTTCCTTTGGAACCAGGGACATTCCTATTTCTAGTGTCAATACCATTCAAATTAGCCTCAAAAGCCGGGGGCCAGAGTGGGTTTTCCTGTATTTTACTGGGGACAACCAATAAAATCAGGGTCGCCTGGTCACTCTATAGTAGTAGCATTGTACGCCCAGTAGGTGGCAGCATTACATTACCATGTGGAGTCTGCTCTGCTCATGGACGGGCGCTGCACTGCCCTGTCTTCCAATACTAGCCTTTACATTCACACGGCCATCCAGGGCTCTCAGGTCTCACGCACTGACAGGTTTCAGACATTCGCCTTTCCTCACCCTACCTTTTCATCTTAAAGTGTACGCCTATGTAGCCTTAACAAAATGATGACAAACTTGTGTTCACGTTTTGTAGGCCTACCCTTGCGCCACTCCTCTGAAGCCAAAGCATTCACTATTACACCTGTTTTCAAAACCTTAAAATACCAAACAGCAAAGTTTTTTTATACTGTAATTCAGGCGCGTCAAACTCAAATACACAGTGGGCCTAAATAAAAAAAAAACTGGCTCCATGTCGAGGGCCAGACATATTCATTTTTTTTCCATGAACTTGCGTTTTCCACATGCATCTGAACGTGGCCTAATTTGGGCCTATGAGATATTCTATCATTGCTTGGGATGTACCGACCCAACTTTTTTAGTTCTGATATTGATTCCAATACATGGGTTTTGCATATCGGTCGTTACCAAATACCAATCCAATATCCCCATTGAATTAGGAGATCGGCATTATCCTCAACTTTTATTGTCCTACTCTCCTAACTGGGCATTATTTTCCAAGCTAAGACAAAACAGAAGAACATAACATAAAAATAAATATAATAAATGATTATTTAGTATATAATCAAAAAGAAACAAATGTGTGCCAGTGTGTCATTACATTGTGTTTGATGTTTGTGGTCCTGGGTCTAACTAGGCGCCTGTCACTTTAAATTTCTCGGCATGAACCTAAAGCTACAGGACTTCATTATGGTTTCATTATGATCGGCTCATGGGTCAGCCAATTCTTAATTCTCCCAATACTTTATATATATATATGGCATGCCGTTTAGGAAATTAAAGAATATATTGAATGGATGTCTGAATATACTGAATGAATGTTTGAATATATGGAATGAAACCTGAATATATTGAATGAATGCTTGAACATATTGAGTGAACTTCAAAACTGACGTCATCATGGCACTGGTGCCATCTTTTGTCATTTCCTATCTATGTGGCGGTTAGAGGTTTGCAATATGAGCCAGAGTGAGTCTGCAAGAAATTTAGTTGCAGCTATCATTAGTAATGAGGAAGAAGACAACGCACCGGCCAATGTGTGTAATTTTACAAAGCACTAATTATAACTTATGCCGCTCTAAAGACCAAGAAATTCACTCCTTGTTTAACCGAGGCAGAGGCTTAACTAACAGCTATAGCCCCGTTTATAGGCCACTGTGAGCCAAACCTGGTGCTTGAAGTTAAGCCTAGCCTCCTGTGAGAGTGCAGGCATGTTTTATGGATTAGCCTGATACACCTGCTCTCTGCCTCAGTTAAAAATGGACTGGTTTCTTGGTCTGTTGAGCGGTATAAAATCACACGCATTGGTCAGCGTATATATATCAACCTATATATAATTTCATGTATATACATATGTGTATATATATATCCTTATGGAAAATAGGTATTGCTACGTTAAATTACAGTTTTTGGTACATTTTTCGAATCTTTCTTGCAATTTGCAAAAGATCGAGTGCATTTCTCAAAACACCGTGGATCACCTGCAAAAGCCAGTCTCTTGCTCAAAATCCTTAGTTCATCCCTCAAAAGCAGGTTTTTGTGTCAATATACGTGTCAGTGCCATCAGAATGTTTAGTCATTGTGTCACTGTGTACGGATGACAGTCAAATTTATTAGTCATGTTGGCAATTGAATAGTGCACTTCGAATGGACATTTTGATGTAAACTGTGGTTTAGGTGTGATGACAAGTGTTGTACTTTTGACCTCATATAATGTATATGTGTGAGATTGATTGCAAAAGACATTTACAGAATGACAACTTTATTGGCAGACATTGTCATTGCAGTGCGTAAAGAAAAAAGAAGACAGCATTGCACAGAACAAAGGTAAAGTACAGGTACAGGTACAGGTACAGTAAGTAAACCAAAAATATTAACATAGGTCATATAGCACAAAAATATCAACATAGATCAAAAATATATACAGTAAGTAAACAAAAAAAAACATGAACATCTCCCTAAATCCTAAATTCTGATCCTGATCTTCAGCTTCTTCACGTTCCCGCCTGTCAGGCCACACATTTTCATCCACGTCACACCGGATGTCTTCCTGTGCAGTGCAGCATGGATAATATCTTCTCGAGTGCCTAATCCATGCTCTGCAGGAATCTGCTGTTATGTCTTGGCATGCTGCATCCATTGCAGCCAGAAGGGTTACTTGTGTGTGTGGCTCACAGTCATACACCTTCCAAAGTCAAAGTCAAATTCACTTTTATTGTCAATTTCTTCACATGTACT
Source organism: Tenualosa ilisha (assembly GCA_015244755.2). Taxonomy (NCBI): domain Eukaryota; kingdom Metazoa; phylum Chordata; class Actinopteri; order Clupeiformes; family Clupeidae; genus Tenualosa; species Tenualosa ilisha. The sequence continues at coordinate 356,552 of PYXC01001583.1, read as the reverse complement.
TGACATACAAAGGAATCGAAATTACGTTTCCCACTATCCCATGCGTGTCCGTGGACAACAGTAAAGTGCAGACGCACAACAAGACAATTCTAATGCTAAGGTAATGATAATAAATAAATAAATAAAGTGCAAGTAGCTTAAGGCTACTTTCGCCTAGTACTACTACCTAACATAACAGGTATGACAAGACAAGACATGGAGTACCCTAAGTACACTACTAATGTAGTACACTACTAATGTTCCACCTCCAGGCTGAGAAAAATTCCTCAATGGGCGTTGAGGAATGGGGAGTATGGTGGTAAAAACTCCATCACTATTCTGTTATGGTTTGCAAACCACTGCCTTATAAGGTTCGACTTGTGGAAGCTTACATTGTCCCATATTATGGCATATTTCAGCTGGGCCATATTTTCGGCTGGGCCACCTGGGATATGATCCCTGTACAAGGTGTCTAGGACAGTTACTAGACGCTCCATTGTATGGATCCATCAGTGGAATGTGTGTCAGCACACCATTTTGTGATATTGCGCCGCACATAGTTATGTTGCCCCCCTTTGGCCTGGCACATTAATGGTGGCTCAGTGTCCAATGATGTTGCGACCCCATCTTCTGCTAAGATTGAAGCCAGCCTCATCCAGGTAAATGAAGTGATAGGGTGGCTCACTAGCTTCCAGTTCCATCACTCGCCCCAGAAGACACAAAACGTTATTTTTGGAATTACTGCATTACATGCACTTGCAGAAGAAGTCAGATCAAACGTATATGACATATTGCGTCTTTTTTTCTACAGCCATATTATATGTGCAAACGCCACACTTACAGGAGTGTAGTGTGCATCTATATATGGTTTTGGAATACAAGTTATACCTGGACAAACTGGTAGCGCAGCTCCTTCACCCTCTCACCATCTCTTTCCAATGGGACAGTGTATAGCTGTTTCATGCGCATGTGCTGTTCTTTTAGCACTCTATCAGTGGTAGAGATACTGACTGTCTGTATGTCTGCAAACGTGTTGTTGTCCTCTAAAATAGTCATCTTTATCTCTCTTAGGCGTTGATAGCCATCTCCTGTTGTGGTGTGCAAATCTGCCCTCTACCATCCCTGTGTACTTGTCTTGCAGTCCTATGTGGATAAAACATAGAAATGTAAACCAAAACAAATTTGAGGAAGACCCAATGGCATTGTATAAAGCATCAGTGGAATAGCCTACTGTATGGGGCATTACTGATATGTAAATACAGTAAACTGCATGTAATACAGCGCATACTGTTTACACACGATTACACAATTACGATTACACACCTGTTCTCTCTGCGGAAAGTTTGAATAATTGAGGACACAGTTGTTCTGCCAACATTTGGCTGCACCCTTCTCCCCGCTTCAGCCATTATCAGCCCAGGATTCAAAACGTGGTCTACAAGCATCGCTCTAATCTCATCAGGAACACGCATGTGTCGGCCTCTTCTGCCTCTTCCTCTCCAAATCCTCCACCACGCAGCCCCACCCCTCTTCCTCTCCTTCTCCCTGGCTGTTGTCCAATGTCTTGTCCTTCCATTGTCAGACATTGTAGCTTTGTATTGTGCTCTGGTTATATACTTTCCAGCAGATTGTTCATGACATGCTCCCTTGAGCTCATTCAGAAAACTGTTGATCACTGGTTGATCAACTCTCTTCTCTCTTCAAGTCTAGATTCACCTGGGAGCAATTTACCAATTCAGATCATATTTACAGACAAATGTCTAATGGAAATGTATGGAAATATGCTTGACATGTTATGATAACTTGGTAAATCATTTTGCATGTGAAGACTTATACGATTAACTATTGCCTAAATGTTTTGGGGACTGAGACTATTTGATAGATTCCCATAACAAAGCATTTTGATTAGCATGACAAAAGCAATTGATAATGTCCAAAAAAACTGAGAATTGTACACAATCATTTGCATGGATGGACAAAAGCATTTGCAATTTGTTTAATGCAATGAGAAACTGCCTTTTTCATCTGCACAAGTGACATGATGTGACAATTGAACAAGAACTTTTGAGAATTTCAATTCTGATGTGAGGAATGTACCAAACCAATTCTGATGTGAGGAATGTACCAAACCAATTAAGAAAAACTGCAATAAATAATGTAATAAATAGCATAACTAGATCATGAATAGAATAAATGGGTTAAAAGGTTAAAATAGGTTAAAAACATTTAAGTATGTTGATACTTCGAAGTTCATGTTTGGGGATTGTTTACATAATGGTAAATATTTGTTAAATACTTTTATAAGATGTATTTTATTTTGTTTTTTGTGTAGAGACGTAATTGTAATGTGTTCTAAGAGTTGTTTAATGTATGAGCCAATGAGAGCATAGCCTGGGTCTATGACAGGAAGTGGGATAGAGAGGAACGAGATGAAGATGCTGGGGAGAAGCGTGTCAGAGAGAGCGAGTGTCACTGACGGTGCGTTTGATAATTCCGCCATGTTAGTAGACGCTTGTGGTCGGCTAGGTCACCACAGGAGCTCTATTGGTGGAAAAGTGTGTCTGTGTTTTAGTAGAATTTCATAAAGAAGTTTTAAGTGTTTTGAGAACGTAGACAAAAAAGTTCCGGAGAGCTAGGCTGCATGGTAGCCGGTCGTGACTGTGTTTGGACTGAGCTGACTTTTAGCGGACCGCCAGCGACGAGAGCGCAGCGTTCCAGGACACGGCAACACGGACTTCGACCAGCGCCGTAGCTGGGACTGTGTGAACATCGCGGATGACCGATGCTGAGGGATTCTCTTCTTCACTATTCTGGATTCTTACCGAGTGTGAACTGTGAGCTTCATGGCTCAGGTACCTCTTTTTCATTTCTTGCCCTCGAACCGTTTGCGTTTTAAGGCGAGGACGCACACGAGCGACGTACAGGCCTGCAACATTTTGAGTTTGGGGTTGAGCAATTTAGTTATCGTCAAGACCAAGGGAGTGAGTTAGGAAACTTTTGGAACTTTGAAGTGAAAGTAAAGACTTTTGTATTGAATGACTGAATATTGTTTTAAGTTAAAGTTTCCTTTTCCATTGCAAAACCTGTACAAAACAGCCAAACTTCGACAATCATATGTTGCAAGTGATGTAGCCTGTTTCCCTTTGAGTTTCTGTGAAATCAAGTCCAGGTCAGGAATCACAATCATAGGTAAATGTTTACCCCATGGCTAAATGTTTTTCCATTTCACACAGGAATGCATTTCTTCATTCATCATCGTCTTGAGGGACAGGAAAATGGCCAGTAGCTATGCAGAGGTGTGGTCGGTATTTTTAAGTGCAGGCGTGCTATTTTGGTGGTGGGTAAACCTTATAGCAACGAATGTCACACACATCGAAAATACGGGTGCGCACAAGTCAGCAAAACTATCATCCCAATAGTTTTATTTATTGGGCCTACAGAACTGGCAGTAACCACACCCCACAAAGAATTCACAAGCACACCAAATGCAAACGCAAATGGTAAGTTTGTCTCAATGCGTCCAGCTAACAGGCTACGGCCAGTAGAACTTTGGAGGGCACGTCATACCAGTGTCCTCTTATAATGCCGAAGTGCGCCATCAAGAGAATAGAAAACTTTTTAATAAAGCATACTGCCAAACAAGAAAGTGTAATGCAAGTATTTGATGTGAAATACTCCATATATTCCTTTCAGAGTTTTATTATTTATTTGTTATTATTATTATTGAGTGTGCACGTCTTCTGTATACAGTTCCTGGCTGCGATAGCCAGTTGCGTACGCAAGTTGTTTTGCATGCAGATTCACTGGTCCATGCATAGGATTAAGCAATAATTGGTTTAGCCCACTGTGACATCCCTGTCATTTAAAACTAAGGAAATGTTGACATTTGGTGCACAATCCCCAAAACACACCAAGCGCATGAGGTGCACCATGGATATCACTCGTAGCCTATTATATTTGCTGTTAATGTAGGCCTAACATTTCGATAAGCTGCATGCAAGTAGACAGTGAGTTGTGTCGGGTAAAGCAAAGTGCAGATGGGCTGCAGCATGCCGATAGTGTTACTCCATGGTTGCCATCAACCTGCCGTCAGCCTTAAGTAATATTTTTATGACGTGGGCTAACTGGAAAGGTTTGCTTGAGATTCGAACTTGTTGGTACCACTGGTAACACCTTATACTAATGCAGTGTTATTAAAATGGACGCAGTGCTTTTAAAATGACGATTTGTGAGAAAGACAGTCTTAAAGCTACAAGCCCACCTTGGCATCAACTTACCAAACCCACAATTTAAATCGTTACAAGTTAAAATTCACCATTCACACTTGTGTATAGTTTTTGAAAGCGTGGTTCAGGCGTGTCACATCCATCACACAAATATGCCACACCCATAACACCAGTTTTCCAAAAATAACTCCAATCAAAAACTGCTTATTTTACAAATGAAGTTTTTTTTCTGTGTTAACTCAGGTGTCCTGGTTGGGATAAAGCTAATAATTTTGATGTTTCTCTGTAAACTTCACAGGCCTTATAGGAAAACTGTAATCTGCCATCAAAGCTTGTCCATTCAGTGTCATGTCCATAATGCAAATGAATCATATTCTTACATTCTTATGAATCATATTCAGATGAATCATATTCTTACATTCTTATGCTAATGACGTAAATCATGATATGAATTCTGTGAGCTTGCCTGTGTAAAGCTATGATGTGTTTGCATAAAATATGTATGTGTATACACTGTAAAAACTGTTACTTTGACAAAAGTACTGTTACTGTGACAAAATTTTCCAACTACTTTTTATAGGTTTAGTGAACTAACTGATATTTTGAGTAAAGCCAACTTAATAATATGAATTTTAGTGTATGCAAAAATATTAGGTAGCATTTTCAGAAAAAGCCAATAAATTGAGTACAGTCAATGTCAAAAATCTCAGCATATTATATACATTAGACTAAAATAGTTAACATTTACATGAAAAATATTAGTTAATGTCCTTATAAATTTTGACCAATTTGCCCTTTGTTTTGTAAGTGTAAACAGCTGCAAATAATTAGTTGCTGTTATGCCAATTTCCAACATTTATTAAATCATTTCCTTATCCAACCAGTAGCAATAAGTTGGGCAGTAACAACAACCATCCTTATTCATGGATCATAGAAAGCATGTCCTCAGCTAACAAAGTGAAGGTTAGATGAACACCTTCACAGTACAGTTTTTCACTGTGTATATATTAATATGTATATGCAGGTGTGCATATTAAAACATTTTAAGATCAAGTTAACAGGCATTTTTGCAAAAATTCACAAGCCATATCCAAACAGTACCATTAAGCTGGACAGTACACAATCAAGAACCTCTGTATTCATGCATTAATGAAAGCATGACCCCAGCTTATAAAGTGCTGGGTAGTAAAACAGTGTGTAAAAAATACTGAAACATTTTAAAACTAACATCTCAGTGCAGCTTCACAGCAGTTCTATTCTGTGTGTATAAAATGAGACAAACCATTTTTGAGACCAACCAAATTTTAGACAAACCATTACAACATCCAGCTGAAAAGAAAACAACTGTTGACAAGTACAGAGTGACAGTCATGTCTGAGTGCCAAGGCAAGGAGCTTGTTTTTCAAAGTTCTGAACCTGGGGATTGTTTTGAGCGCAGTGTGTCAAGTCCCACGAAAACTTTTTGAAATGCCTCAAAGGTTTTGGGAAGGTTGGATGGATACTCAAGATTAAGTGCATATGTCAACCCAAGCAGTAAACAGCATGCTTTGGCCAGATTTCCAGGATGGGTAAGGACTGGTATTCCCTCAATGATCATTCCTACTGCATCTGGCTCACGGCAGACATAGACACTCATATTCTTCGTTTTCAGGTCTTCATGAACAGTGGTCTCTGCAGCTCCCTTTGAGATGAAAGAAAAAATAAGACAAGCAATCTCATTTGTTGATGAAAAACAAATACTCCACCTCTACCTGTCAAATGCTGGTTCAGTCAGTTCACATCAACAGTCAGCACAATTTAAACCTGTTCACCAGACTGACCCAAACCTGCTTTGAGACAATACTTACACAGCAATCAGACATGAGCTCCTGTCCACTCTCTCCCATATACTCAGAGTGATACATACTCAGAGTGATACATACTCAGAGTGACATCTCTCTTCAGAACAATAATAATAGAACAATAATAGTGAATAAAATATTTTGTTGGTAAATTCACTCCAACCCTGTAATGCCATCATTACTGTAGGTCTGTATATCACTACTACTACTAATAGTTATTATAATTATAATAATAACACTTGAGACTATTTGGAGAAAAAAAAAAAAAAAAAAAAAAAAACACCCAGATAAGCAAGATGATTGAAAAACAAACAAAGTACTCAATGGATTCATCAAGTCAACAAGACAAGATGGCGGTGTGTGCACCACGTGAGGCTCGGCGTCTCTTCAGATTCTGCAAATTAGCAGTGTTACTCCTGCTCATTTCGGGCCTGTTCATTCAGAACAGTTTCACTTTTACACCCTACACCCGACAAGAGCTTTTGGATATGGGACTACGCAATACGGACTGTTTTATCAACAATCTTCGACTCATCTCGGACATCCGAAGAACACCTGACACTTCGCAGGCACGCATTTATTGTGGCAGGAGACTTTAACCACTCCAACCTAAAGACAGTGCTACCTAAATTTCACCAGCATGTCTCCTGCAGCACCAGAGGAGACAAAACACTGGATCATGTCTGCACCAACATTGCTGGTGCCTACACAGCAACTCCCCTCCCCCACATGGGACAGTCTGATCACCTTTCTTTGTTTTTCACCCCGAGGTATTCACCACTCATCAACCGTGTGAAACCAACAAAGAAGACCATCAAGGTGTGACCAGCGGGGGTAGACTCCGTACTCCAGGACAGGTTCAAAGACACGGGCTGAGGCAGACTTGCCTCAGTGGCCACTGAAGGCTCCCATGTAAACATTGACTCTCTACCTACTCAGTATTGCATTACATCAACACCACAATCAACAGTGTTACTATTGAAAAGCAGATCACCACGAACCCAAATCAGAAACCATGGATGAACAAGGAAGTGCGGCTTCTACTGAAGGCACGTGACAATGCCTTCAGATCAGGGGACACACAGGCCTACAGTACATCCAGGGCTGACCTGAAGAGGGGCATCAAGAAGGCCAAGCGCAGCTACAAGCTGAAGGTGAAGGAACACTTCACAACCTCTGACCCCCGACGCATGTGGCAGGGCATTCAGGCCATATCTGACTACAAGCCCAGCAACTCCACACAGACAGCCATGGATCTGTCCTTCCTCAACGAGCTAAATGACTTTTATGCTCGCTTTTACAAGGACAACAAGGATAAGACTGCCATCACCCTCCCCCCTGACGACCACCATACTCTCACACTCACTGTCACAGATGTCCACAACGCACTGAGCCACATCAACGCCCGTAAGGCCGCTGGACCTGACGGCATTCCTGGACGCGTGCTGAGAGCTGTACCTTTTATCTTTGTAACCACTTTTGCGTCACCTGTACCAGTTCCATCAACAAGTTTTTGATGCGTTGACCAGTTGCTCCTCCCTTGGCACTAAGGAGCTCTAGGAGCTTTGGGGTGTGCTTGTCCAGCTGTGACATAAACGGTGCTTCCAGGGGGACTGCAGTACATCTTTGGAACTCCTCATTTACCTGTAAGACAGCATATATTTGACTGTATTTAAGGGGGTTCAAGGTAACATTTTAACTTGATGCAAAGTGAGTCTACTATCTTGTGCTGTATGTGGAGAATGCTTCCTGTGTTTATGTGTTACAAACGTCCCATACACATTTGTTTGGTGATCACATGCTATGAACACACTTCACAGTCTCGTTATTCTTGAGATGATGACCTATGTGTTCCTTGGGAAATCCAGGGTTTTGACTCAAAGGTCAGGTAAATGCAAGACTTACCTGTGGCATTTAGCTTGTGGGTGGTATCTTGAGAGGTGAGAGCAGAAGGAACTCCAGGACTTAAAAGAACATGGGCAATCTATATGAATACAAAGCAAGACATGACTGTGTCCACAGGTCCCATGATGCACTCTATAATGCTTTAAAATGTCCCTCTTTCCTGGTACCACAGTGCTGCACAATTTACAGGGCCATCCCCTCTGTCAATGCAGAGAGAAAAAAGAGTTATCTCTAGCAGAAATCCCTTTAAAAATACATTTCAAATACAAGTGAAGATTATCCTGCTGAACAAGACAAGACAAATTTATTTTAGAAAATAATCTTAAACATCATATCAAATCCCCAGACTTTTTGTGATGGATCTTCATACAGCATCTACAGACAGTTAACTAATTACGATGTTGGGAGTAGGGATGATGCAAATAAACTAGTCAAAAAATCTTCTCACTTAAATGGTTTTAACAAGAGGCAGGGGTTAGACATCGGCACCCAATATTTACAGAGCAATACAAATAAGGATTATGAGCGGTGCATACACTATGCCGGATATTTGCCTTAACTATGCTCTACTATAATTAAACAACTTGGACTAATTGTGATGGTTAGGTAAATGACTTAACAATTCTCTCCTCCTGGCTCTTCAAACCATAACGACAGAGCTCCACCATGTTGGTGGGTTAAGCCACATAACAAGTCAACTCAGTGTAGGCTAAATAAGATCGAGAAGCACGGTTATCGTTCTAATAATGGACCTGACATTCACAGGAGACACTGTTGACGTACGATAGCATACTTAGCTAATCGCCAGCATAGACGTGCTAGCATCTATGATCCCAATAACAGATAAGCATGGGGCTCATTCATGCACAGCACCGTGGGCTAAATACCGTGTAGGCTACGTTTATTCGTTTATTTGCCCTGTTGTTTACATGACGCATTGCCATTTTAAAATGCATGCAAGCCTATCTAGCATATTCTAACGTTACTGTCCATGAGTCCATTGGTAAACAGTCACAACAATGTTTTTGAAGAAGTTACAAACACCTCTGAAACATTAAACTATCAACCAAAACAACATAACCACACACTCACATGTAGATTTACAGTTTATCTGACTCAAGTTAACAAACTGTTTGAGATGGAGCACATTGAAGTTGGCGGTCCAGTCCAAAAAGTTACTTACTTGAGGTACATGAAGTAGGCTATAAATTATCCGGCTCCGTGGAAAAACCTGTTTGAACAAACTCCTGCAACCGATGAGAGTAAAGAATTTTCCCGAGCTTGTTCTTCCATTGCTGCAGGTGGATGGGCCGTGTCTCTTTATGCCTGATATAAACTTTTAAAATTAGTCTTGTGAAATCAATTTATGGTGAAGTCCAATGGAATTAATTTTCAATTCAATTCAATTCAGTTTTATTTATACAGCGCCTTTTACAATAGTATTGTCTCATGGCGCTTCACAGAAGGAGCACCCAAGAGCAACAGGGGCAAGGAAAAACTCCCTTATGTTCAGTTAATCTAGGAAGATACCTTGGGCAGATCCACGACTCAAGGGGCTAACCCAACTGCCCGGGGTCATGGAGAAAAATTACAATCAGTAGTAACCATGACAGACTATAAGTTGTCTATGGTTTAGCTAAGGTTCATAATAGTTCATAATAGAGTATTATCCCACTTTTACATTACATGGTAATCAGTCTATAGGTGGTTATCAGGAATTATGGCTGGACAATGTAGCAGCGGCCAGGCATAGTGACAAACTCAAAGGAGTGAGATGGGTCATGGGGGTAACAGTAAGGGTCCATTTGACAGTGCCATTGTGAGGGGGGGTCAATCACGAAGCCTCAGGAAAGGGGAGTTGGGCCCAGCATCGGCGTCCAGGAAGGTCCTCTGTGATGGGGAGTCGGTCCTGACATGGGCCTCCCGTAGTGTTGGTTGTAGTCCACTCAGGAGGGGAGGGTGAGAGGAGTCCGCCAGAATGAGGCAGGGATGACACTCAGCAAAGATAAATGTGGACAGAGGAAAATAGTGAATTAGGCCAGGCTCACACATCAGAAAGCAAATGTGTAATTTGGGCATACATACATGTGTATAAAATATATATATACATATAAATATTGAGAGAGAGCTGAAAGAGAGAGAGAGGGAGTTGTACGGCATGACACATGAAGGTTGTGTGGCGGCGCTAGGCTATAGCAGCATAACTAAGGTATGATGCATGGTAACCCAGCACCACTGCAGGGATGGTCAGTGGCTGCCATGCCTCGCAACTGGGGGCAACAGCAGAGGCAGTCCTTTCCAAAAGACCCATGAGAAGTGATGATTTGCCATGCACCATCCCTAACTATGGGAAACAGTAAAGAGGAAGGTTTTAAGTCTAGACTTAAAGGTATTGAGAGTGTCCGCTTGTCGAATGTGGGGGGGGAGATTATTCCACAGGAGGGGTGCACGGTAACAAAAGGCTCTTCCTCCTATCGTAGATTTTGATATTCTTGGGATTACAAGGAGACCAGCATTTTGGGATCTTAGGGTTCTAGGAGGGTGGTAAGGGACAAGTAAGTCTTTAATATATGTTGGTGCATCGCCCTTGAGGGCTTTGTAGGTTAGGAGGAGTATTTTAAAATCAATTCGACTTTTAATAGGGAGCCAATGTAGGGAAGCAAGGATAGGAGAGATATGTTCATATTTTTTAGTCCTGGTGAGAGTTCGGGCCGCAGCATTTTGTATTAGTTGTAGGTTTTTGATGCAAGTATTGCTACACCCAGAGAACAGAGCATTGCAATAGTCGAGCCTGGAAGTAATAAATGCGTGTATTAATTTTTCAGCATCCTCAAAGGATAAGAACTTTCTAACCTTAGCAATATTTCGAAGGTGAAAAAAAGATGTTTTTGAAATGTGTTTTACATGACTATTTAGAGAGAGGTCCTGGTCAATAATTACCCCAAGGTCTTTAACTTTTGCATTACATGACAGTGACAGGCCACTGAGTAAGTTTTGGTGATGGGGGTAATTTTATTATGGAAAATATTGAGTTACGACAATAATCACACTTTTTACTTATTGATAGCTCAAAAAAAACAGAGAAAGGAAATTAAATTAATTTATTGGGATAAATGTAAATATTGACAATAGCACTGAACGACTTTTTACAGTGTATAAATCTGCGTGTATGTATTCATATATATATATGTGTGAGTGTGTGTGTGTGTGTATATATATTTTATATATATATATATATATGTGTGTTTAAATTTAAATTTACTAAATTGTTATTTAGGCTATATCATTAAAAACATGCTCCATTGAGTTGTATTTGCTGTATTTGTGACTATACACACCCATTGGCCAAATTTTTCCCACAAGCAATAAAAGCATTGAATGATGTGCTAGTGTGGGTAGAGAGTGTTCCTTTGTTCCTTATGTTGTCTGTTGCTGTCTGAAATGTCTGCTGTCTGTGTCGTATACTATGTGGTGTCCTGGAATAAGTGCCTGTGATTGTGATTGTGCTGCAAATCCAACTGGCCCATGGGGACAATAAAGTTATCTACAACTAGGTGTCTGTCACTTTAAATTCCTTAGTATGGACCCATGTGACAACAGTGAAATCGTAACTTTGTGTCTATGCAAGTAAAGTGCTTGTGGAAATCAGTGCTGGAGATGAATGCTTTGTATTATGTGTCTTTGTATAATTGTATTTGTATATGTTGTATTAGTGAAAATAAATACTTTATTGGATTATAACATAGATGTTCCACGTGTGTTTTATTTGTAATGATTTTGGTGAGTAATGTTAGACTGCTTCTTACACAACTAACAAGCAGACACAAAGTAAGCTAGTTGGATAGCAGGCTACGCTAACGGGACAATCGAGGTGTAAACACAGGCTATTTGAACGTGCTGTAACCTTAACTACCTTAAATTTACAGCCTGTATCTTTGCAAATTTGCTAATAGCACTAAACAAATCTCTGTTTTCATGCATCTACACCTTGCACCTGCACATAGCATAGTTGAAACTTGTCAATTCTTTGCAAGCTACTTGCAGTATTCACATGCACGGTAGCCTAGCACATGGGGTTGTTGCTGAAGTTGTTGCGGTTATGGTCAGAAGTCGAAAGGAGCAGATCACCTCATTGATTGGCTAAGTTTTTCCTATACCCAATTAAGCTATATTGTCCATATCGGAACCGATATTCCATCCAAATATTAGATCAGTGCATCCCTACTATTTATTATAAAAACAACACTCTTAAGCAACAACCACTGTCTGATTTACCATTTCAACAACAGGAAGCAACATGCCATCAGAAATGTGTGTTCCATCCTGCCTAGTAACATACTGTGTGCTGTATTTGCTGACAAATTGTGTGATTTGAAATAGTTGTGTGTAGGGTACAGTTTGAAGTGATGTAAAAATTAGAATTGTGCAGGTACCATTACTCAGCACAGTCCAGTGTGCGGTTACTCAGCACAGTCCAGTGTGCGGTTACTCAGCAGTCCAGTGTGCGGCTGTGACCTTCAAATATCTGGCTGGACACTGTTGAGACAAACATCAGTTACTGATTTGGGTAACAAGAATTTAGGTGTTAATGTGGTTTGCGCTTCAGTTTTTATGTTTGGATTGTGGTGTTGGTAGCGTTGTGGTAACGTTGGTAGCGTTGTTGTGGGTGGTGGTAGCATAGTGGTTAAGGAACCTGGCTAGTGTGTAAGTACCCTGAAAAGTTGTGGGTTCGAATCCCGGCTGCCACCGTTGTGCCCTTGAGCAAGGCACTTAACCCTAAGTTGCTCTAGGGGAGACTGGCCCTGAACAATTGATAGTTGATGAGTTGTAAGTCGCTTTGGATAAAAGTGTCTGCTAAATGCATAAATGTAAATGTCTGGCCACAATTAAACCATAAACCAGGTTCACCTTTGCAGGGATGCAGGGACGCATCCTAAAGAGTGTGTGTCTATGCCATGACAGGTTGGCATGTGTTCTTTATAACTCTCTCTCTGCAGCATGTGTGTGCATCTACTTTAACCTGGCACATCCCAGGCCTAAAGGTGTGGGTGTGCCACCATCAACACACAGCTAGCCTGTGTTGGGCAGGGCACTGAAGAGTGGTAGGGAAATGGCGTAGGGGAGTGCAAGTTTTAATCCAGGTCAGGGCAGGAGCAATGCAAATGAAAGAAAAAAAAAAAAACACTTCTAACTTGTAATGTTTATACAGCAACACCGACATCGCAGAAGTCTGGTAGTTGCAGTGACTTACTGAGGAGAACACGGCTGTAGGAGATGTTGAGATGATTGCAGTGACTTACTGAGGAGAACACGGCTGTAGGAGATGTTGAGATGATTGCAGTGACTTACTGAGGAGCTGTTGAGATATTTATGGGTGCCAGGGCATGAGGTTTGAGAGGAAGTTGTTTGTCATTGGAATATTACATGATGACAGCCCCTCACATCTACAGAGAAAATATAATTGAGGAAAAAGTGGTTTAGTATATTACCTCATACTTTAATCATTGGAGGCAGGGTGCTCAAGAAGCCTCAGGAAATATTTGAAATATTATATAACACAATGGTTGCAGAAATTTTAGGAGACTGCAAATGAAATGTGTTCAAAATTTCTTCCAAAAGTTCTTGTGCTGCTGCTAACCATTGATGACGATAAGTCACAATTACGTAATCACTGATTGTTATGCTACATTTATCTTTGTCTGCTGATAGACAATCTACTGAGTAATTCTGGCCCATACATATGTTGTGTTATTCCGTTCTTGCTCTGTGTGGGTGGTCATTTATCCTCTGTGCCCAGGTCTTCTACCAGAGGGTTCTGGGCAGTATCTTAGCTGTTCCAAGGACTGCACTCTTCTGGATTGAAGTGTCAGATGTTCTTCCTGGAACCTGCTGGAGCCGCTTGCTCAGTTTGGAGTCACCCAGTGTCACTGGGACTACTGCTGCCTTCACCTTCCACATCTTCTCTGCTCTCTCAGTCCCTGGGATTTCTCAGGTTTCTTATGTTCCTTCTGTCTGATGCTGTCACTCGGTACTGTGACATCTGTCACTACAGTACCATTCACTTTTTCCTGCTGGTAGTGTTATTCCCTCTGTTCTGACCACCTTCCCATGGAGTTCTTGATGAAGGCTCTTAGTATAGATCGACTTTCTTGTAGTCAGTCCAGACAGTGCACTGTGGTATAGAGGCAGGTTATTGGCCTGTATTGACTCATGTGCCGACTGAGAGGAGCTTATGTGTGGCACAGAGGCAGGTTATTGGCCTGTAGTTGAATGGGTCCTCTCTCTTTTGAGGCAGTGTTTTTTTTTTTTTTTAAATCTTAATTAAATTAATAACACTAGGACAGACATTAGGTTACACAGCAGGTTTTGCTGTGCACTTACTTAGTTACAAAAACATACACCAATATACAGTATATTTTGAAAGGTTTTATTGGTTACATGTTTTTGTGTGTGTCTGTTTACAAGATTTAATTGTCAGGTATTTAACTTTAAACTTTAAACTTTTAACTAAAAATCATATGAGCTCAAATTGAGCTGCATGACATTCCTACAGTTACTATTTTATCTCATATATGTGAATCATAAGAGAAAGTTTGATAAATGAGATAGACAGTCACAGCATGAGTACACTGATGATGATTGCTGTTTAAACAGAGGCAGGATCCATGCAGGTGTAGGTGATGTCCAGGTACTTATAGGTTTCGGGACACACGTCTTGAAAAACATCATCTGAAGCTGTCACCATGCAAGTCTGCATTCCATGACACCTTTACAGGGATGATAGAAAGAAGAAAGAAATCAATTGTCTGAACATTATGATCCAGCTGCGTTGTCTTGGAGGCTGTGGAAGTGTTTAGATTCAATCTGCTATTTCATTAGTCTAGGCTGCATTGCACATGATTAGATCATGAAATTTTTAGATTCAATCTGCTATTTCAGGTGATTATTCAGCATTTCCTGCTAGCTGGTGGCACTTCGGCTGTAAGGTTACTGCAGTGAAAGCCCAAAGATTTGGCTCACTTGCAACCAAATGCACAATGGATCTGTTTTTGTGTGTGTTTCATTTCAGGTCAGTGATTCAGCGATTTTGTTTCAGGTTAATGATCAGCAATTTCTTTTACAAAAAACATAATCTGTCTGTTCAGTCATCACCTGACGTGGTTGACCTGTCAAAGAACTTGTGCGCTAAGTTTGACTGCAACAAAAGTGCTGAACTATTTTAGGGGAATAGAGGCTTCCAGAGTGACCTAGTTAGTTTGGGGACTAAATACTGCACTACAGCTAGTTTTAGAAATTGACAAATTGCCACCAATTCACTGGAGTTGAAAAGACAAATTATTAGTTGCATCTGACCTCAGGCCCTGTTTGCACGTAGCAGGGCATCTATAAAAACAAACATTTCTTTACGCAGTTGCACCTTTCATTTACATGTAAATAGAGGTTTCAGTCACTGAAACCGTGATTTCTGAAAACTCAGTATTTTGGTGGTATCTGATCGTTTCTCCATGTCTGGTTAGCTGTGTATTTGTTTGACAGCCTTCCGTCAGGTTCATCTTCATTCAACTAGAGAGAAGAATCCACGTACAGATAATGGCCCAAATAGTGCTTACTATAAGGATTAGACAATAAGGTTGCAAGTGTCTGGTAAGAGCTTTTTGCCTTCACCTATTATGAGATCTTGTGCAACACCTTTGTAACAAAAAACTTTCTGTGAGCCCAGTATTCATAAAGCATTATAAATGCATTCAAGAAGGGTTAGACAGCATTCATAAAACCTTATAACTAATGACATTAGTATTCATAAGTGTTTATACATTCTCATGACTGTTCTCATAAGCTGTTATAATGTTATCATATAAGCCTTTACAACTTGAAGTGTCACAAAGCCATGCAAGCTTCTTTGGTCTTTTGATTCTAGGGAAACAGACCAGTTTACTTGCCAGTAATGGAGCCTTATTGATCCTCATGAGTAATTATGTGTTCATCTCACTCCACTTAGAGTACACACTGGGCACTTGTAACTCTTCATTATGTGGCATGAGCAATCAGGCATAGAAAAGGACAATTAACAAAATGAAGCTTTATAATGCTTTGTGACACTTCAAGTGGTAAAGGCTATAAGATAACCTTATAATGCTTTATAAGCACAGTCATTAGAATCTATAAACAATTATAAGCACTAATGACATTATGAGACTTTATGAATGCATTATAACCCTTTATGAATGTGTTTATAATGCTTTATTGATACAGATTTTAGGTAAAGTGTTACCAAAAACTTTTGTAGCCTACCAAAATCTACTAGCTGGGCTTAAATTTACATACATTGATGGGAGACCTTCAAACTACTTATAATTGCTGGTTCTTTACCTTTGGTTTACTGCTTTTTCTTGGTGTGTTTAATACTTTTTCCCCTGCCCCTGTCACTTTATCACTGTATCACTGTATATTTGGATTAATTTGCATGGAGTGATTGGGTTGATATCAGTGTCTTGTACAAAAAATTCATGTCCATAATACAATTGCAAACAACTGAATAGAGTCTTAAATATAGTAAAATATTATGCACTAGATCTAACATACTTTTAGTGTAGGTCTTAAATTGGTCTGTGTAAGGGATTATTTACCACAGTTGTACTAGTGCTGTGCATTTTTGCGTAGGCTATACACCTTGATTGACATGTGCCTTCTGTTTGAGGGGAATTGAGATTTTTTGTCATGTGAAGTTGGTTGTTGTAATCTATTGTGCAATTATTGTAGAGTCTGTAAATTTACTTTCAAATCCTACAACCCTGTAGAAACAACACCTGTTTTCCATCTGCATTTTTCTACCACAAACCCCACCAACTACTACTAGTACTTTGCTGCTAAACCCTACCAACTGTTGGTAGTACTTTGCTGCTAAATCTGGGATTAGTTTTTTTCCCTTATATTTTTGCCAAAAAGTACATCAAGTTTGTGTAAAGTTTGAATGGTCATAATGGTCTTAAAAAGGTCTGAAGGCCAGATACGGCAGGTGAAAACAGAGATTACATACTGGTTAAATTTGAGATTATGGGCTAGTTTCCATCCATAAAATGTCATCTTTCACACTACTATAAAGAAAATGTCAGAGTTTCACATGTTTATTTTATTACACTTTGCCGACCTGTGAATTTTACTGAAGCTTGACCAAAAGTTAGCATTCTAATGTGCCGCTCTGTCAACCACCAGTCGTGAAAGGAGTCTTTTGAAATGTCATTGACAGGGCTCGAATTCATCAATTGGTTGGAATGCATCACGCTGTATACTCTCACACTTCCTAGTTAGCTCTCTGATGGACCTATTATCGAAATGCCTGCAGCAGTGGGGCGATTGAAATCTTCCAGAGAATAATGCTGACACTGGTAAGACAATCTGAAGCAAAACAAGACAATGAAACGGATGATGAAATTTATGTAAAAAGTGCATCATTACGTAAACTGTCATGAGAAAAAACAGGCAGGCAGTGAGTGGCTATCGTGCCACAGTGACTCAGTTCATGTTGCATGATTGAATGGATAAATAGATTTGGAGAATAACTTTGTATATGTATAAGCCTTGTAAAATTTGTAGCTTGAGTGCAGTGTGGGGTGACGAGTACTGCAGAAGTGTGCACGTATCCATGTGTGTCCAAGAGAGAGAGTGACGCACGCAAGTTAGGATTTGGGTCATTTATGCACCGCTCAAAAAATTCAGCAAGGTGTTGGGGACTCCTGGTGTTCATCTTAAAATGGATCAGAAACATGCCAAGAGAGTTACAGCTATGGAAAGTCTGCAAAAATTAAGAGTAGCTTATCAGAACTGGCCTTGTTTTGCATTGCATTCAGAGGTCCAGAAAGTAGAAGTTGTGTCACTAATTATTTCTTTTCAGATGGATAAATCAGCCAGTAATTTATAGGTCAGTATTTTCTGAAGCTGAGGAAGTCAACCGCTGTTTGCTTTTGTTTGCTCTTTTTCAATTTTTTTGTAGATATTTTCCTTTTAGTTTTAGATATTCATATTGGGGTGGTGGCCATGCTGATGTGCTGTTTTAATAATCAATTTTAATGTCTTTTGGATGGCATACTGTGTGATACCTTAATCTCACTAGGACTTGAAGACATTTTGTTTGTAAGCTGTGACTTTCAGTAGAAAGTTGTGGAATTTTGTCATAAAAATCTTCAAAGGCTGTTTTCTCAAAATGATTTTTTTCTCACACTCCAAGCTTTTTACAGAGGGATTTGTTGATATGTCATTCTAAGCCTGAATGATATGACATTTTATTCCTAAAAATAGGGCAAAAATCCATTTCTTATGACTACTGGCAGTATTTTTTGAATTACTGAATAGCAAAATGAGTGATCCATAATCCCCTCTTTAAATCTTTTTACAAATAAATGTATTATGTTTTGAGCCTGACTTTTTCCAATGTTCATATTTTTCATTTTGAAATATATGCAAATTTGCGCATATTTATTCCAATATAGCCTTATTAGCATATCTAAACATAAAATTACAGAAAACTTGCAATACATATTTTTCTTTTATATATGTAAGTAATAAACTGTTGAAGTTTCATGGTGATATCTGTAAGTTTAAAAAATGTATCTGTATGTTCAGCTGTAGTGTCTCGCCTTAAAAAGTCTTCACTTTAACTCATTGAAACCTGCAGAAAAGCGTCCACAGAATCATTTGCCAGATAATGAGATGACAATGATTTTTTGACGACGAGTTTGAATTTTTGCTTTGTGTAATGAGATTATCTTGTTTGAAATGTGCAATGTACAAGGACATTAAATAGGCACTTCCTACGGCACTTCCTCCCCTGATACCAGGGTCCATCCACACTGACCAAAAGATAGATGGGCTCTCTGGGCCACCCCTCAGGCACATATCTACAGTTTCTTAGGAGCAAAAGCAGCAGCATTCACTTACAATTCCATGAGTGTGGCCCGGGCTGTGGAGGTAAAACACTTGCGCTCAGCGACAGCAGCAGCAGGTAGTCCAGCAGAGCAGGTATGTGTGTCCATCCTCCCATAGTTGGCAGTGTGAATGGAAATCACATTTGCTCCTGAGGGAAAGACGCACAAAAGGGTCAACATGATAACAAATAATGTGTTGCGTTACCTCTACATAACCATACAGAGGGTTTAGGAATAATTTTTTGGAATTTTTTTTTAGGAATAAATTTTTGAAAATGGTTGTGGGATATTGTCTGTGTCTGAGGAGATGTCAGGGTAACTCTACATTTTTAAAAGAACAAATGTAAGGCGTTTCTGCGGGGACCCTGGATGTATGTGTGTGGGGTATGTAGGATGTGAAGGGTTGGGATCTGATGTCAAGTGTCTGGGGTGTGTGATGGGATATTATGCCCGGTGATGTGCTGGAGGTGTGGACTGTCTGAAGTCAAGTGGTCTGTTTGGGGTGTGTAATGATATGTTATCTCCAGGGGACAGTCTGGGGTGTGCAATGGTATATTATCTCCAGTGGTCTGTCTGGAATGTATATTATGTATGTTAATGTCTGGGATGTAAAACGGGTAAAATTACCACAGTCCAGTATGGTGCTGTTGCCCTCACATATCTGGCTGGACACTGTTGAGACAAACATCTGTTACTGATTTGGGTAACAATGTAGGCTCACTCTTCTGTCAAGACAAACAGCATTACTGATTTGGAAGTCTAGGTTTGATGATATTTATTTTTTCTTACATCATGGAGGTGATTCACAGCTTTGCTTGGACATTTTCTAGGGCTAAGTTCACCTTTCCAGGGTTAATGTCTTAGAGTGATTCTCCATCGAAAGGTTGGCTAGTACTTTCTGTTTTAATGTGCGCACGTCCGCTTTCACCTGGCACACATCTCAGGCTTAGAAGTGACGTGTGCCACCATCAACACACAGCTAGTCTGTATTGGACAGGACACTGAAGAGTGGGAGGGAGATTGCGTAGGAGTATTGGACAGGACACTGAAGAGTGGGAGGGAGATTGCGTAGGAGTATTGGACAGGACACTGAAGAGTGGTAGGGAGATTGCGTAGGAGATTGCAGGTCAGTGCAGGAGCAATGCAATAAAAAACTGTTTACAGACTTTACAGATCAAACTGATGTTTATACCGTGGAGCAGTAAAATATATTGTTTATCATTTCTTTCATTTTATTGGTGAATAGGTAACACTTTAGATTAGGGTGCACATATTCACCATTAATTAGCAGCTTATTGCCATGCATATTAATAACATACAAGACATTTGTTAGTCATTACAAGTCACTTATTAATACTTTATACTATATGCGCTTATTCTACCGTTACCATTAACTAGAATTTTTCCAATATAAACTCCTAATTACTGTTTATTCATAGTAAGTAAGCGAGTTGTTGTATATGAATTACGATCCCAATATACTTTGCTCAGCAAGGGGCTTATGAGATGGTAATATAACAGGAACAGTTATTCTCAATCAAAAGACGTAATTAGGACTTATTTGGACACCATTAGGCACTTATAGTTTTAGGGTTTGTTCCTACGAATAGACAATCTTTTTAAAATATTATTGAAGCAGAATAACTGTTCCTGTTGTACTACTTCCTTATGAGCCCTGTTCTAACCAAAGTATATTAAGATCTTCTCTAAACCAACTGCTTCGTTTTCTTCATTCACTTCTCTCTCAGAGGCTGAGGTGTCTATGCTTCTTACAGGCAGTCATCCTACTTCTTGTCCACTGAACCTTATTTCAACCACCCTTCTACAGGCCAAAGCCCCCACCATTGTGACAGCAACAACGCATGTGGTCAATGCTTCACTAACTAGGGGTATATTTCCCACCACCTTCAAACATGCCCAGGTAACACCGCTGCTCAAAAAACCCTCCCTTTCTCCCACTCAAGTGGAGAACATCTGCACTGGATCTGGACATACCACACAACATCTACTCTGGATCAGAAACATTAGGCATAAGTCTAGTTGTTGCAGTGGCACAGGTGGTAGAGGTGCTGGTCAGCAACCGGAGGTCTACAGGTTCGAATCCCGCTCTGCCTAACCCAATCGAAGTGTTCTTTAGCAAGATACTTGAACCCAATTGCAATTGCATTGTAAGGTGCTTTGAGTGCTCGTAGGAGTAAAAAGCTCTATATCATTGCAGTCCATTTACTTACAAGGGGGAACACAGCTATAGGTGATGTCCAGGTATTTATGGGTGCCGGGGCATGGGTTGGAGAGGAAGCTGTTTGTCACTGGTATCCTACAACGTACCATCCCTTCACATCTAGAGAGAAAATATAATTGATGAACAAGTAGAATAATACATTACCTTTAACCACATGGTCAAGCCTCATTTAAAATGAAAAATATGTGATAACATGCAAATATGTAGATTTCGGAAGACCCAAAATGAAATGTGTTTAAAACTTTGCCCAAAATAGGTGCCCCTTAGCCACGCCTTCCTACGCACTTCCACTCGATTATCATTTCCCTACAGTGCTAGTCTGGATTTGATCCCGTTGAGATTGTCTCACATTTTAGCCTGTCCAATCAGTGAACAGAGCGAGGGGTTGTGAATACAGTGAAATCAGTCAAGGCAAGCTATTACTCAAGGGCTAATCCAGTCTTTTTAAACTTAAACACCTCCAGCAAGAAATCAAATCTCACCTCCAAATGTCTAGACCCTCTGTACAAAACAAAGTGGAGAACGAGGGGCTGGTTTTATTACCAAGCTAGGTGCCCCTCACTATTGCTTGCATTTTGTAATCATTGATGCTACACTGATCTGTGTCTGCTGATGGACAATATACTGGGTAGTTAGCAGTTTTTTGATTAGCACTGGAATAAATGCATCTGTGTAAATTCTTCTTTTATGCACATCTGACTCTATAACATCAGTCCATGGACAAAAAGATAACAATTTTGGCTAATTATGGCACATCTGCATTTTATGTTTATTAATGTGAAACGTTCATGTCAAATAAACCTTAAATATAGATCAAATAAATGAATGAATAAATAACTAAATGAATAAATGTAGGGACAGACTCTCTTCTGACAGTAGACAGCACATCTGAGTAACAGTTGGTGTTGGTGACTTGGTTTGCTGGGCGGCTAGTAGAGCAGATTGTGGCATCTGTGCGTCCATAACTGGCCAAGTGAACTTTGATGAAATGGTCAGAACCTTGATGAGAAGAAGAGGTTATTTCAGACATCACCACACATCTAGGTCTATATGGAGCTTTTCTCCATATATACACAATCTGTTGATATCTCTACGGGAGTTCTACACATATGTGGATGACTTGATATATGTACAGGAGTTTGACACACATGAATGACTTGTTGACCAATACACCAATAAACCAATACACTTCTTGTTCAGTTCACTCCTCTAGACTCTAATCTTTGTGAACAGCTCTGGCTTGGTGAATGGAAATAGTGTCTTGGACCAGTGATAGTACAGCGCTCTCCATACTTATTGGCAACTCTGTAAAGCCTAATAGTAATTGTCCTTAATGAAGACCCTTCTTCTTCATGGAATCTATTGTCCGTGTTACGTCATTACGAATTAAGGTCAGATCAATCAGCTCAAGTGAAAGTGTTATACTTTTATGAAGATGGCTAATGCACATTTAAACCTTGTAACCTGACTTTAACCTTACAGTTACTCTGATCTAAATCTATTCAACTTCAGTGTCGAACTATGATACATGTACTTCAGAAAGATTACCAGCTCCAGACTGCAACTAGCTTATGCAAGTATTATTTTAAATCTGTTCAATCAGTCTTTGCGATGGCTTCACATTCCTGGAGGTTCTCTTGAGGGGTTGTTCTTGCACAGGAACTGCTGCCTCTGATGGATTCTCTGAATGTTGAGGTTGTCCAGCAGCTTCATCAGTCCTCTGATCTGCTTTAGCTGGTCCAAAGATGTCACGGTGATTCCTTCTCAACACAGCGCCATCGTCAGTCTGAATATTGTATGACCTTGGCTGAACTTCATTCAGGATGGTTGCTTTCTGTGTCTCACCTGGTCACCACTATGCAGTTCAGGTAGGTTCTGTGTTCCTCTGTCATAGTAGAACTTCTGCTTTGCTTTTTGCTGTTCCTTGTACCCTCTCCCCCTTCTTTGCTCTCAGCAGCTTCTCCTGAATAGGCAGGTTTGATCTTAATCAACACCCTATGAGGAATCTTGCAGGTGACACACCACAGTCCAGTGGTGCTGTGCGGTACGCAAGCAGGCACAGTTAGTAGTCTGCTCTTCTGTCTTTGACTTTGTTCGGCAGCCTATTCAGAGTCTGAACTGGTTTTTCCACAAGCCCATTTGACTGTGGGGAATGAGCCCATTTAAGCCCATTCTATGCAAATTCACCCAGTCGGTTGGCTCGTTGATTCTCTCGATCGCTCTTAGTTGTTCCATCCAGTCAAATTCTTCTTTCATGGGCTTAGGAAGAGCAAATGGCACTTTTTTCGACACACATTGATGCCTGGTGGCACATTCTTGCCCACTCTGATTGTATGTTCTCCAGGAATACTCTAGACCCTGAAACAGGTCATTGTACTCTTCCATTCCTGATTGTATGTTCTCCAGGAATACTCTAGACCCTGAAACAGGTCATTGTACTCTTCCATTCCTGATTGTATGTTCTCCAGGAATACTCTAGACCCTGAAACAGGTCATTGTACTCTTCCATTCCTGATTGTATGTTCTCCAGGAATACTCTAGACCCTGAAACAGGTCATTGTACTCTTCCATTCCTGATTGTATGTTCTCCAGGAATACTCTAGACCCTGAAACAGGTCATTGTACTCTTCCATTCCTGATTGTATGTTCTCCAGGAATACTCTAGACCCTGAAACAGGTCATTGTACTCTTCCATTCCTGATTGTATGTTCTCCAGGAATACTCTAGACCCTGAAACAGGTCATTGTACTCTTCCATTCCTGATTGTATGTTCTCCAGGAATACTCTAGACCCTGAAACAGGTCATTGTACTCTTCCATTCCTGATTGTATGTTCTCCAGGAATACTCTAGACCCTGAAACAGGTCATTGTACTCTTCCATTCCTGATTGTATGTTCTCCAGGAATACTCTAGACCCTGAAGCAGGTCATTGTACTCTTCCATTCCTGATTGTATGTTCTCCAGGAATACTCTAGACCCTGAAACAGGTCATTGTACTCTTCCATTCCTGATTGTATGTTCTCCAGGAATACTCTAGACCCTGAAACAGGTCATTGTACTCTTCCATTCCTGATTGTATGTTCTCCAGGAATACTCTAGACCCTGAAACAGGTCATTGTACTCTTCCATTCCTGATTGTATGTTCTCCAGGAATACTCTAGACCCTGAAACAGGTCATTGTACTCTTCCATTCCTGATTGTATGTTCTCCAGGAATACTCTAGACCCTGAAACAGGTCATTGTACTCTTCCATTCCTGATTGTATGTTCTCCAGGAATACTCTAGACCCTGAAACAGGTCATTGTACTCTTCCATTCCTGATTGTATGTTCTCCAGGAATACTCTAGACCCTGAAACAGGTCATTGTACTCTTCCATTCCTGATTGTATGTTCTCCAGGAATACTCTAGACCCTGAAACAGGTCATTGTACTCTTCCATCACTTCGCCAGAATCTGTACCTCCCACTACTAGCGCTCTCTTTTCTAGATTCAGTCTCTCAAGCAGATAAGCCTAATATGGTCTGTACATTTCCAGGCACCAATGAAAGTCAGTGTGTGCTTTCTTTATTTGTGTGTCACTTTGACCATGCATAGGTGGGCCTATTGCTGCTCCTGAATATCTACTTAATTTCCATGGCCGTAGCTACCAACTGAGGACACCAAGGTCATGTCCTCAATATTTTTTGTAGAGTTGAGTTGATGAGATTTATAATCCCTGTATCAAATCTACAGTCTTTCAGATATACCTAACTTCTCAAAATGAGGACGTTAGGCAAAAATTGAGGAGTGGGAGCTTGCCTACTTCTCGAAACAAGATCTATGTTGTCTATGTTGGCAGAAACTTTGGTTTGTGTGCTATTTATAGAAAGAGCGATTCTAACGTGTAATATGTCACCGCACGCATGAACTTCAATACACTCAAAGTCAGACACAAACAAATGATCTGCTGGCATTTATCGTGGTGAAGCAAAGATACAGCAGGTGTTCTGCTGGAGTGACATGGTATACTCTACAAAGATAGTCAAAACTGTCAAAACTGCAGATCCTATCGGCAAATCACAGCCTCTCCTGAAAATGTCTTTTGTGACTGGGAGAGTCACAGACGGAGTGTGAGAGAGGGGGAGAGCTGGGGAGAGCAATTTTGATTGGGTGGTTTGGTATTTTGTGCAGATGTACCTTTACAGTCAACCTCTATCTCTCTCATTCAGCTATTAATCAGTCATAATGAAAGTTTCTTGCAGCTCAAACAGTCTTTTAAAAAGTAACAGGCATTTCACCCTGTGTGGTCACAGCACAGTGTAGCCTATGTACATGGGCTAAAACAGATACTCTACATTTCCACTGCCTGGGGCTGGTTTAATGACAACTGAGTTTAACAGTTCTTCTGTCTTATTCAAACCCAGTATAATTTTTGCAGGTTGGGATGTCTGAAACTGCATTTTAGAGGAATGATTTGCAGCTTGTAATGCAGGAAATGCAATATTTGTCATGAATAAAACTGTATTGAACTATATTGCATTTAGCCCACACAAAAATGCATAATGTTGGACATAAATATTTTATTGTAGGCCTGTACTTTGCCCCATAACCGCAGGTAGGCTACAGAATATGCCAACCTAACCTACACTGATTGATATTAGACCTTATGATTTGTTAAGTAATGTGACGATGGATTGAATATCCTGTACTGTCATATTGGCACCAACCAAGTAGATTTCAGACTCAAAGTCATGATCTACAATTGAGTGACTTGGGAAAATGACCATTGTTGTGTTTGGTAGCCAGTGGCCTGACCCAGACTCTCGCACACAGTCGGGGGAGTTTCAAACCCCACAGGTTAGGTTACAGGTTTCAAACCCCACAGGTTAGGTTACAGGTTTCATATCCCACAGGTTAGGTTACAGGTTTCAAACCCCACAGGTTAGGTTACAGGTTTCAAACCCCACAGGTTAGGTTACAGGTTTCATATCCCACAAACTCTCTCATGGCACAATTTGCACGTTGATTTTTGCATGTCAGAAATTTTCCCAATGGATGTGCATTGTCGGCCATTTTTGACCTTGGTATTTAAAAAAATCCTGGCTATGGCCCTGTTACTTTCATTTTTGTGGAATGTAATTTAGGTCTGGGTCTAATTTTGTAAAACATAGTCTCTGAAATCACATTTGCCTTAGCTCCAGTGTCTAACTTCATTACAATGTCTGTGTCATTCACTTTCAGTTTCAGTATCCAGTCTTTTGTTCTGTTACTACAGCCACATACATTTCCTCAGTCACTCATTCAGTGCATGCACTTTGCCCTGTTGGGTTTGACTCTTGCAGTGTTGTGCATAATGGTTATTTTTGTTGCAGTTATGACACACTTTACCACGCGGAACATTTTCTGGGAGGATGTTGCATACCACATGGATCACATCTTCCCTGCGCGTCACTGTGCGCTGCTTTTGTTTCCTTCTTGACGTTGATCACATCTTCCCTGTACGTCACTGTGCGCTGCTTTTGTTTCCTTCTTGACGTTGATCACATCTTCCCTGTACGTCACTGTGCGCTGCTTTTGTTTCCTTCTTGACGTTGGGAGCGGCGCTCTTCTTCTTCTCACTGGGTCGACGTTGCAGTTCTCACTGACCCGCTCTTTTGCTCTGCAGTTCTCACTGACCCGCTCTTTTGCTCTGCAGTTCTCATTGACCTGCTCTTTTGCTCTGCAGTCCTTACTGACCCTTTGCTTACGTTTTCACCATTTCCGCTGCTCTGCTCCACACACAAGTCTGTCCTATCAATGAGTCAGTCTGTCCTCCAAATTCGCACATCTCGCTTCTGTTCCTCAACTTTGTCACATACTGATAAACTGTCTCTCCTTGTCTGAACACACGTAAAAAATGTCTCTCAAACGTGACGTTTCTTTTCGGAATGCAGCATGCCTCAAACTACTCTAAAAGTATTTTATCCAGCTTCATTTTTTCATCTTGTGCTTGAAACTGGAAATTGTTATAAACTTGTAGCACATCGTCACCCACCACATGCATTTCGTTTTCACACTCTCGTCTTCAGCACCAATAGCTGATTGGTACGATAGGAAATGTCGCTGGGGCGCCAATAATTGTGCCAGTAAGTATTCCTTTTGATGCGTTATGTTTTCTATAGATAAATCTTTCTCTTATATGTCATTTATTCAGTCATATTCATTGTGAGACTAACATACATTTCTGAAAGATGATTTTTTTATTCCACTTTATAGTTTTCTTTAGGGGTGCCGATAACTGTAGAGGGCACTGTATGTCCAGTAGCCATGGAGCAGCTTGGGATACACTGAGATATACTGAGATACATACCGCAGTTGATTGTGCTTCTGCTCCCTTCACATGTCTGGCTTGAATCTGTCAGAGGCACACGTACAGTACATTTACATCCATTTCACATCCATTTCACATCTACATCTATACTCATGAGGAGCACAATGTCAACACACTGAGAAGTGAAATACCAAATAAATGGTAACACTTGACTTGAAGTCTGTATCCGTCAAGCATTTCAAACACATTCATAAAGGTTTCTACAGCATTTCAAACACATTCATAAAGGTTTATAAAGCATTTCAAACACATTCATAAAGGTTTATAAAGTTTTCATGATGCCTTAAAATGGTTGACTTAAGTTGATAACCATTCCAAAGTAGGCATCACCAGACTTGTTTAGAATTTAGAATCAGTCTTGTTGGCCAAGTATATTTACACACACAAGGAATTTGGTCTCTGCATTTGACCCAATGGTGAATTAATGAAACACACACTAACCTACCAGTGAAACACACACACACACACAGTGAAACACACACTGAGATGAAACACACACTAACCTAACAGTGAAACACAGTGAGGTGAAACACACACTAACCTAACAGTGAAACATACACAGCACACAGTGAAACACACACTAACCTAACAGTGAAACACACACAGCACACAGCGAAACACACACTAACCTAACAGTGAAACACACACTAACCTAACAGTGAAACACAGTGAGGTGAAACACACACACACACACAGTGAGGTGAAACACACACACACACAGTGAAACACACACTAACCTAACAGTGAAACACACACAGCACACAGTGGAACACACACTAACCTAACAGTGAAACACACACAGCACACAGTGAAACACACGCTAACCTAACAGTGAAACACACACAGCACACAGTGAAACACACAGTGAGGTGACGTACACACTAACCCTAACAGTGAAACACACACACACACACTTTAAATAAAGTATTACCAAATAAATACATTTGTCAAACTGAAATATTAAAATATTACATCACGTTTCATGCTTTGTACCAATTCAGAAATGGATTTGCTTGTGTGTGCCGTGTGTGTGTGTGTGCCGTGTCTCTGTGTATGTGTTTGCCATGTCTGTGTGTGTGTGCTATGTCTCTGTGTGTGTGTGTGTGTGTGTGTGTGTGTGTGTGTGTGTGTGTGTGTGTGTGTCATGTGTGCCTATTTTAGTGCATGTATTAAAATTTCCATGAAAAAAATACTTTTGATCTGATAAGATTCAGTCATAACACACAACAAGAGATTCAGTCATAACACACAACAAGAGATTCAGTCATAACACACAACAAGAGATTCAGTCATAACACACAACACACCCCAGGGATGCAGGTTTAAGCCCGGCTCCGCTTGATCAAGATACTGAACCCCAGATTGCTCCCGCTGAGCAGGTTGGGCCTTGCATGGCAGCCTCTGCTACCAGTGTGTGAATGGGTGTATGTGAGGCATACATTGTAAATCACCTTGAGTGCTAGCAGGAGTGGAAAAGCTCAATATAAATGCTGTCCAATTACACACACACACAGTCTCAGATACCCACACACTACCTACTACTCTTAAGTGTGTTTGTGATCACTGTGTGTGTGTACTCCCTTGGACACTTGGAAGAACACAGGTATTTGTGTGTGTGTACTCACAGCTGTATCAAGGTATTTGTATGTGGTGTGTGTGTGTACTCACAGCTGTATCAAGGTATTTGTATGTGGTGTGTGTGTGTGTGTGTGTGTGTGTGTACTCACTGGGAGGAACACAGTTGTACGTGATGTTGAGATATTTGTGGATCCCAGGGCAGGGATTGGAGAAGATACTGTTCAAGGCCTCCACCTCACATGAGGTCCGTCCCTCACAGCTTCATAAGGACGAGAGGAGAACATCAGAGGAACAGAGGAGAACGTCACAGGAACAGAGGAGAACGTCAGAGGAACGTAGGGATGGCAGGCATCTATTCTGATATCTTGATCTCAAACTGTAGTGCCCGATGATGGTAATCTATTTCTCTAAATGTTTTTCTCCACTAGTCATTTAGGGGGGCCAAGCTTATTAACTAGCGGGCATTTGGCACTGACTAGTCGACAAGTAAACATGGTTTTGCAACACCTACGTTCTATTAAGATGCACACCTTTAAATGGTGCTTTGACTGTGGATGATCTGTTCAGATTCAGTCTATGTTAAGTTCATGTTTATGTTCAGATTGTCAGCAGGGTATTTCTCACTGCAAACGAAACCTACAACTTAATGTTCAATAAATCAAATTAGTTTATTAGTGGATTCCCAAAACCTAGGAATCATATAAGTATTTAATTAGAAAGTCAAAACAGTGCATCCCTACCCATGTTAAACAAGATGTGCACTTAAATGTTTCTTTTTATTGCCCTTTTCTAACTGAAAACAGCTGATATGCACCTAGTGTTGCCTATTGTATAAACTGAAAACAGCTGATATGCACCTAGTGTTGCCTATTGTATAAATTGGAAATAAAGTGCAAGGAGTCTTTGGTCTATAATGCATGGAGGACTAAATTAAGTTAAAAAGGTGAAAACACAAAAATAATGGTTATCAACAACACTTCTGCACAAGAATGTAGAAAAAAAGGGAAATCCCCATTGAAATACATTGAAGTGGCCTTAATTGGGACATAATGGGCTTAATTGGGGCATAATGGGCCCAACATGAAAATGAATATTATTTTGCATACATTTGTGAATATGAACTTAAAAAACAGCATTTTTAAAAAAAAAAAAATCAATTCTCTAAAGGGATAAAATATGTGTTCATGTGTAGATTAATATCATATCAAACACTAAACTAAATTCATCATACACTCCTGACATGACCTGACTTTTTTGCCAGTGTGTCACTCAACAAGGCTTGTGGTTTAACTGACAGATCAGCTCTGTGCACTAGCGCATAAAAGTCATCTTTCTGAATGTTGAAAAATATCTTAAAATAACACAGTATAATGTCTTAATATACAAATATCAAATCATTTCCCTCTCAAATATCAAATCATTTCCCTCTCAAATGTCAAATCATTTCCCTCTCAAATGTCAAATCATTTCCCTCTCATTTTTCATCAGATAAATGTAATTCTGAAGGCCGTGGCTAAAAACAGTAAAATGCTTTTTTGAGGGGAAGTTTGAGGGGTCCCAAAACACCAAAGTTTTGAGGTAACTTTTTGTGAGTGACCTTGACACTCAAACTGTAATTGATTTGAAATTAAGAACACATGGAGTTAACAAACTGCTGGATTGATTAAAACATTGAGTAACACAAAATATTTTTTCTTTTTGTAAAATTTGACTTCCAAGGTGAAAGTGGGCTTAACTGGTACATGGGCCTTATGGGTACTCTCACCCTAAATGTAGTGGTGATCAACTGGCCAGCTAGGTTGAGATTACTGAGACAAAACATTTAGCATATCGCTGTTTAATTCAAATGAACACAGACAAAAAAATGCTGAACATATACTGGATCAGTAAAGAGGGAATATGCTTGATGTTGCCAACCAGACTCTCTCAACAGACACATTGCACGGACACTCTCTAAAATTGTTTGCTTGTGTGGAAAAGAATTAGCCTTTATCTGTGGACAGGATGATGTTGGGGATGGTTGTTGGTGGGGGGCTGTGGTGTGGAGTATGCAGTGACTGGAGAAGGGGCTGTTCTCTTGTTTTGAACTTGAACTGTTTTTTTGAGGAAATACTGCCCCCCTCGGCATATGAAGTATATATCTACTATATGGCTTGCAATATGGAATGTACCTTTAAAGAAAACATTTAATAACACTTTCTATGAATCCAGCATTATAAATGCATTCATGAAGGGTTATAAAGCATTCATAAAACCTTACAGCTAATGACATTAGTATTCATAAGTGTTAATACATTCTCATGATTGTTCTCATTAGGCGTTGTAATAATATTATAGAAGCCTTTATGACATGAAGTGTCACAAAGCATTATAAGTTTCTTTGCCCTTTTGATTCTAGGGAAACACACCACTTTACTTCTTGCCAGTAATGGAGCCTTATTGATCCTCATGAGTAATTATGTGTTCATCTCACTCCACTTAGAGTACACACTGGGCATTTGTAACTCTTCATTATGTGGCATGAGCAATCAGGCATAGAAAAGGACAATTAACAAATGGAAGCTTTATAATGCTTTGTGACACTTCAAGTCACACTTAACAGAGTGAGCACAAGTTATTGAATTTAAAAATTTCCAGCTCTGGAAAAGTCTTGGAAAATTCAACTTTGGGAATCTGCTGATAAAACAAGACCTTTGTCATGTTTCAGCAAATGATCAAGGTAGGGCAATTTCGAGGTTATCTTAGTGATTACTATTTTGGTAGGCTAGATATGAGAATGGGTTATAAATGAAAGTAGGAATAGTAAAAAAACAAAAATTGCCTTCTTGACAATCTATCACCTTATTCTCATAGCCTTATTCTCATAGCCTTATTCTAATAGCCTTATTTTCATAGCCTTATTCTCATAGCCTTATTCTAATCCAGACACTTTGATGAATAACTTCATTGCTGACAGCCATTTTCAGCAATACTAGAGACGTGACTCTTCCTGGTTTAATACTAGTGACGTGACTTCCTGGTTTAATGCTAGTGACATGACTCTTCCTGGTTTGATGGGATGGCTATTAGCCATTGATGGGAAAGACAGCGATGCATTACGAAGGGCTCTGCTTCATTACGAAGGGCTCTGCTTCATTACGAAGAGCTCTGCTTCATTACGAAGGGCTCCGCTCAAAGACGCTGTGCTTTTAGCAGGTACAGAATATTTCATTTATTAGGTAAAGTGGTAGAGACGTCGGTTGTCATGCTTTACTGGTATACTCGGCACTGTGGCTTTTTTTTTTTCTCGTGTTGACCATGATCCTGGCCATTATCAGGCCCGGTCATTAATTCAGGATGGCTGTTATTTAAGGAATTACGGTGTCACCATCTTCAAGATCTTTTTTTAATCATCTTTCTTAAATAAATGTTTATTTTGTATTAAGCCATATAGATTGGCAACAGCTTGATCCAAATGTACTGTAGTACAATTTGACAAAGAAATCTGAAGAAATCTGATCTGAATCAATCCATAGCCCTGTTGTTGGAGCTCAACAAGTGCTGTGTGTGAGTGAAAGAACAAAAGAAAGAAAATTTGATACAACATAGACCGAACAACGAACCGACAGCTACCTGAATGGGGCATAGGGAAATGGCACTAAAAGTGAGCTTCTGTGCCCCATTCAGTCAGTGTTAGCTTCAAATTCACTATTTGGTCTACGTTTTCTTTATCCTGCTGACAGCACTTGTGACCTCACACAGGGCTATGGACTGATTTACACCGATTTCTCCTTTAATACTTTTACTGATAATTCTGAAAATATACAGTCAGAAATTTGCCATAGAGTCATGGAAAGTCATGGAAATTTATTGGTAAAATGTGTACGAACCCTGAAATGAGATTTAAGCGATCATACTAGAAAAAGTCAGTGAGTATTCAGCTTACATTTCCTTGACCTTAGAGAGTGTGTTTGTGGAGAGACAGTTGGTGGTGTTGGTCTGATTAGCATCTCTTCCATCTGCACAAGTAGTTCCATCTGTGCGTCCATAGTTGGCTGCTTGTACCTGAATGACATTTGACCCTGAACCATTGGAACACAACATCTAACTTTAGCACTGAGTAACATTACAGAAAGAGGGAAATCAGTCTTGAAATTAGTCATCTAAGGCAGGGTTTCCCCAAGAATGTTTCTCTAACTGTTCACAAGCTTGGGCAACAGTGCAGTTATGCAGGACAATTTCATTGAACTACCAATCTGATTATCAGAATTCAGGCTGTTAAAACTTAACCTACATCCCAAACAAACCAGTGAAAATCTGATTCCATGATGATGTCATAGGGCGCATTTGTTCCGTGTTTACATGTGTCGCACTGTCCTGTCAGAACACAAACCAAAAGCCAACATGCACCTCATCACTCTGATCTGATCTCTCCAAGCACTTGCCAAGGGAGTTTGAGATGCATGTGACTGCCTCTCTACCATAAAATGTGAGATCAAATATATCTAGTGTAAAATGTGAGATCAAACATATCTAGTGTCAAATGTGAGATCAAACAAATCTCACACCACTTTGCCAACTGCACCTGTTAAAATCCAATTGTTTGTTTGCATGTACAGTGCCCAGCATAAATGAGTACACCCCCTTTAAAAAGTAACAGTTTAAACAATATGTCCATGAAAACAAAAAAATATTTCCCAAATTTTCGCAGACTAAGTTTAATATCACATCTGCGTAACATACAACACAAAAGTTTGCGTAAAAATATAACTTAGATTACATATTTTTCAGTTTTTCTCAAATTAGGGGGGAGCAAAAATGAGTACACCCCACTGAAAGTCTCAGGGCAAAGCAAGATTTTAGACTACAAATGTCTGATTTCCCAAGTATTCAATCACAGGTGAGTAATTATTCAATTAGTCCAGCAGATAGTTGACTATAAAAGGGTGTTACTCTAAGAAAACCCCTCCCCATTCCCTGCTGTCAGCAATGGCACCACATGGAAGAGAAATGACACAAGACCTGAGAAAGAAAGTTACTTCCTTACACCAGAAAGGTAAAGGCTACAAGAAGATCAGCCAAGCTTTACTTATTAGTCAGAATACTGTAGCAAAAGTGGTACAGAGATTTAAGAAAAATGGAACTGTGACCATGTCACAGAGATGTCCTGGTCATCCACAGAAGTTAACACCTCGACAGGAACGTCTTCTGATGAGAAGGGTTGAAGAAAATCGGCACACAAGTTCACTACAGTTAGCTAAAGAAGTAGAAAGCCAATCGGTGGTGACTGTTTCCCGTGGCACAATACACCGTACACTGCAGAGGAATGGCATGCATGGATGCCGTCCACGAAAGAAGCCTCTCCTAAAGCCCAGGCACAAAAAAGCCTGCCTAGAGTTTGCCAGGGCCCATGCTGACAAAGATGAAGGCTACTAGGACTGTATTGTGGAGTGATGAGACCAAAATTAATGTTTTTGGAACTGATGGCTTCAAAACTGTATGGAGTCGCAAAGGTGAGGAATACAAAGAAAAATGCATGGTGCCTACAGTGAAGCATGTGGTGGCAGTGTCCTTACGTGGGGCTGCATGAGTGCTGCTGGTGTTGGGGAGCTGCATTTCATTGATGGCATCATGAATTCAGAGATGTATTGTTCTATACTGAAAAATAAAATGCTACCATCACTCTGTGCACTTGGTCGTGGTGCACTTTTCCAACATGACAGTGATCCTAAACACACATCTAAGGCCACTGTCGGCTTTCAGAAGAGGAGCAGGGTGAGAGTGATTCAGTGGCCAAGCATGTCACCTGATCTGAACCCAATCGAACACCTATGGGGAATTCTGAAGAGACAAGTGGAACATCACTCTCCATCCAACATCCAGTCTCTAAAACAGGTCATTATTGAAGAATGGAGAAAGACTGATGTTACAAAATGTTGCCAACCTGTTCATTCCATGCCCAGAAGACTTGGTGCCGTCATTAAAAATCATGGAGGGCATACAAAATACTAGATGCAGTAGTTTTGTTGGGGGTGTACTCATTTTTGCTCCCCCCTAATTTGAGTAAAACTGAAAAATATGTAATCTAAGTTAAATTATTAAGCAAACGTTTGTGTTGTATGTTACGCAGGTGTGATATTAAACTTAGTCTGCGAAATTTTTGGGAATATTTTTGGTTTTCATGGACATATTGTTTAAACTGTTACTTTTCAAAGGGGGTGTACTCATTTATGCTGGGCACTGTAACCATAGTGACCAATGTACAGACAGATGGGAAGTAATACTGACCACATTCCAGTGTGCTGCGATGCTGCTCACAGATGTGTCTGGACCCTGAAAGAA
Source organism: Tenualosa ilisha (assembly GCA_015244755.2). NCBI lineage: Eukaryota > Metazoa > Chordata > Actinopteri > Clupeiformes > Clupeidae > Tenualosa > Tenualosa ilisha. The sequence continues at coordinate 321,189 of PYXC01001583.1, read as the reverse complement.
AAACATTTATCAGAGAGAAGAGCTGAGCTCATCGTTTCTCTACCTGACTGATTATCATCACTTATGTGTCTCTCTGTGTGTGTGTGTGGTGGTGGTAGCGTAGTGGTTAAGGAACCTGGCTAGCGTGTAAGTAGCCTGAAAAGTTGTGGGTTCGAATCCCGGCTGCCACCGTTGTGCCCTTGAGCAAGGCACTTAACCCTAAGTTGCTCTAGGGGAGACTGGCCCTGAACAATTGATAGTTGATGAGTTGTAAGTCTCTTTGGATAAAAGCGTCTGATAAATGTAAATGTAAATGTGTGTGTGTGTGTGTCTGTGTGTGTACAGACTGGGAGGGACACAGTTGTAGGAGATGCTGAGGTATTAACAGCACCCTCTCCAGTTATCAGCAGCCCTGGTGAAGATGGCAAAAGACTGACACCCATTTTAAAAATCATCTATTAATAAATGCCTTAATCAAATAATGAAAACACTGAGGAAAAAGCCTTGATGAGAAGCAAGTTTGTTTATGTATTTTAAATAAATAAATAATACGTGTTGCATCTCCTTTCACATGCCACAAAGTTGGATTTGAGACCTTTCCTACTCCCAGAATCTCTCCAAATGGTCCATATTCCCAGGTTCTCTCTTGTGCTTTCTCCTCTTTAGCTCAGCCCATTAGTCTACTATACCACTAAGATCAGGCAACTGAGACAGACATGGTGGAGGCTTGGTTTTGGGATCAGTAAGCCATGGTTTTGGGATCAGTAAGCCATGGTTTTGGGATCAGTAAGCCATGGTTTTGGGATCAGTAAGCCATGGTTTGGGGATCAGTAAGCCATGGTTTTGGGATCAGTAAGCCAATCGTTTGGGGATCAGTAAGCCATGGTTTTGGGATCAGTAAGCCATGGTTTTGGGATCGGTAAGCCATGGTTTTGGGATCAGTAAGCCATGGTTTTGGGATCAGTAAGCCATGGTTTGGGGATCAGTAAGCCATGGTTTTGGGATCAGTAAGCCATGGTTTTGGGATCAGTAAGCCATGGTTTGGGGATCAGTAAGCCATGGTTTTGGGATCAGTAAGCCATGGTTTTGGGATCAGTAAGCCATGGTTTTGTTTACATGAACTTATGTTTTGATTTAATAACCTGTTGGATGAGCCAAGCAGATTTTGATTTAAAATGGTCAACTATTTCATGGAGGTCATTATGGCATCCACCCTAATGAGATTCCTACAGCCTTTGGAATTAAAACAACCAACAAGCATCACAGATGCCTCACCATTACTACCAGCAGGGAAGAGGACTTTTTTAGTATAGTAATTCTTCTATACACTTAACCCACGAGGAGTCAAAAATTTTCATCCCATCTGATCATAAAACAGGTTTCCCAACTCCAGTCATTTAAAGCAGCAGCCTTTCTCCTGCAATACATTTTGAACTGATCTACTAACGTTTACTTTTTTTAAGACTTGTGATGAGCCCAAGATCCCCATTGTTTCTGAAAGTCTCCAACAGTGGTCCCTAAGACATGTTTAACCTCTCCATTCATAGTGAGGAAGGTGGTAAACCTTTCTCACAAGATGAGCATGGATCATTATCCCGTCAGGTTAGTAAAACTGTCAGTGGACTGGAATTGCTTAGGTATTGTTTGAACAGCAAATGGCTAATTTTCAAGCAAGTACCATTTTCATTTTACCATTCATAGCAATTCTCTATCTAACAGAGGTGAGCACACTTTCTTCAATGCATTTAAAATGTGTATTCTATTGCCTTTTCCATGTTGAAAATTGACACAGGCATTTGACTTTGTTTCATTTCATGTTTTGTATCTTAGTCTACTATGAAGTCATGGGATGCGACTTGACAGTCCACAGAAACTAAACATTAATTTTATTCAACTTTATAGTCATCTTTACCAGGGGTGGCAATGATTATGGAGGGTGGTGTGTGGGTGTGTGTGTGTGTGTGTGTGTGTGTGTGTGTGTGAGTGAGCTCACTGGGAGGGACAGCTGTAGGAGGTGCTGAGGTATTTGTGTGTATGTGTGTATATATGTGTGTGTGTGTGTGTGTGTGTGTGTGTGTGTGTGTGTATACTCACTTGGAGGAACACAGCTGTAGGATATGTTAAGGTATTTGTGGACCCCAGCGCAGGGATTGGAGAAGATACTATTGGAGGCCTCCACCTTACATGATTTCTGCTCCTCACAGCTTCATGAGAATAAGAACGTCAGAAGAAAAGAGAATGTGAGAAGAACAGAGAAAAACGTGAGAACAGAGGACAACGTCAGAAAAGGAGAGGAGAACATCAGAGGAACAGAGGAGAACGTGAGAATGCAGACTGTAATCTAGATCCAGCAGTCTGATTATAGACAGTAGCCTCAAAATAGTCATGTCTGAATGAATGAACCTGTGTTCCTGCACAGGTCGACCCAAAACCAGCAAGTTAGCCCGCAGCTTGGGCATTGGGGGTTGTTTTTAGGAGAATAATGCGAGTTGCGACTGGGTTGGGTCAAAATCTCAATAATTTGACCTATTCAAGTTCTATGTATCAGTTCATTGGTTTGTTTTTGGTGTGAGGATAAAATGTTCTCCTTGTCTCTTCCCCGCTCTGTCTCACATGCACACAGGCCACACGTCAGAGACTGCTGAATGTCCCACCCATTTAGTTTCCCCTCACTTTGTGTAGTGAAAATAATAGCCTGCCACACAACTCTTAATGCTTATCCTATAGACTATCTGTCTTTTACAATGATGTACAACTAGTTGCCTGACAAGCCAGACTGTAACATCAAAATGTATAGTCTGGCCATGACCTATAGACCGGGCGGAATCAGTGGTTGTCTTTCAAACTGCCTCTAATAGGATAGCGCTATGACCAATCAGAGCAACATCGGCTAAACAGTAAATATGTCCTTTGTAACGAATTACTTGAGTGCCTTTGCTGCTCCTTCCAAAGGAAAGTCTAACTCTTCCTAAATCAATGGCAAAATCTGATTCAAATGACTGCTGTTCCTTGGCCACTTAGTTGTTCTGCAGCATCGCAGCCCTGCCATCATCGTGCTAAGCCCACCCAACAACTCTGCATGCACAGATAGAGAGCTGTGATTTGTCCTACCAAGCCTGGGTTGAGAGCCCTATGGTGCATGGCCAGTCGTACCTGCTGAGCAAAACTATTTGTTACCACTAGGGTATGTCTAGATTTCTAGGCTAATAAATGAGGAAAACAGGATATAATTAGGCAATAGACTTGTTTCCCTCTCTCTCCTCCAGACGTTCATGGAGGAACTGAGTGATATTTTTATTTCCGTCAACATGGCAAAAAAAGCTAGCGCTTCATCACTTCACAATGGAAAGTTCTAGCAGGCAGTGGTACAATAGTGTGCAGGTTACCAAGTGTTTTTCTCTTGGCTATCGCAACTCGCAACATAGACTCACTGATCATTGGACTCATAATTTTGTGGGTCGGGCAGAGCGGGTTGGCTTTCATGATGAGTTGGTGTGGGTGTTCCCTGACCCCTGCATCACTAGTGTTTAACTTACATTTCCTTGACCTTAGAGAGTGTGTTTGTGGAAAGGCAGCTGATGTTGTTGATCTCGCTAACATCTCTTCCATCTGCACAAGTAGTTCCATCTGTGCGTCCGTAGGTGGCAGCATGTATCTGGATGACATTTGACTCTGAAACGGCAGAACACAAACAACCATTAAATATCCACTCCTACTCCTACTACTAACACTACCAACAACTTCTAACTAATTCCAAGGAATCTCCAGTGCATGAAAACACAGACAGTAGTATTTAGTAGACAATGTAGAATCAAATAAAAGTATATACATTGACTTCCTGCTTATGTCCCTTAGGGGGCTCTGTAATTGACTTCTTCAACCATGGAGGTATTCCATCAAACCAGTTCATCACAATCCTGGCTAATTTTGATAAGCTTCACTATTTTTTTTTTGTAATTATCTTAGTTCTTCCATAATTTTACAACAGTTAATCAGGTATTCCTAAATCGTCTTTTTAGGTCTGGTGTTGAGCTTGTGCACAAGCAGATACTGCAGCTGATTTAAGTCTCGTTGAAGTGAACGAGAAACGGATGCGGCTAACTCAAGCTAGAGGAATGGCTTCAGCCTCATGTTAAAGTTGACGCTACGTCAACACTTAAGCCCCACTATCATTAACAGTTTTGATGGAATACCCCCCAGGCGTTTCCTCAAGTAATACAGACCACATTCCAGTGTGCTGTGATGGCCTTCACAGATGTGTCTGGACACTGAAAGACAAAACATTTACATGAGAGAACAACTGAGCTCATCTTTTCTCTACCTGACTGATGATGTATAACTGCTTGTGTGTATGTGTGTGTGCGCTGACTAACCTAGTGTTATTAATTTTATATTAAGATGATAAAATGCAGTTGATATTGATTTTAGGATAAATAAACTTCACTTATATGATTCTTGAAGTGTCACAAAGCATTATAAAGCTTCAATTTGTTAATTGTCCTTTTATAAGCCTGATTGCTCATGCCACATATTGAAGAATTACAAGTGTTCATTGCGTACCACAGGACAGTGAGATGAACATGAAGATCAATTAGGGACCATTACAGACAATAAGTGAAGTTGTATGTTTCCCTAGTATAGTATAGTAGCGTGCGCGCTCACTTGGACACAGCAGTAGGAGATGCTATTTGTGCCTGTGTGTGTACTCACTTGATGGAACATAGCTGTAGGAGATGCTGAGGTATTTGTGTGTGTGTGTGTGTGTGTGTGTGTGTGTGTGTGTGTGTACTCACTGGGAGGAACACAGTTGTATGTGATGTTGAGATATTTGTGGATCCCAGGGCAGGGATTGGAGAAGATACTGTTCAAGGCCTCCACCTCACATGAGGTCCGTCCCTCACAGCTTCATAAGGACGAGAGGAGAACGTCAGAGGAACAGAGGAGAACGTCACAGGAACAGAGAAGAACGTCAGAATAACAGAGGAACAGAGGAGAGCATCAGATGAGGAAAAGAGAACGTCAGAATAACAGAGGAGAACGTGAGAACACAGGAACAGAGGCAAACGTCAGAAGAGAACGTCAGAGAAACAGAGGAGAACATCAGTGGAACAGAGGAGAACGTCAGAAGAACTTGAGACAGGTCCAGCAGACAACACCTGAATACTAACTGCAGTCATGTCTGAAGGAAGCAGCTTGTGTTTACTTACATTTCCTTGACCTTAGAGAGTGTGTTTGTGGAGAGACAGTTGGTGGTGTTGGTCTGATTAGCATCTCTTCCATCTGCACAAGTAGTTCCATCTGTGCGTCCATAGTTGGCTGCTTGTACCTGAATGATGTGTGAACCTGATTAAGATAAACAGTAATCAGACATAATCATAATTAAACTGCAAAAACAGGTGCAAACTCACTGTTTACAAACTACCACTGCATAATAAGGGTACCAAACAGAGACACACACACTTTTAGCCTCAAAACTGACTCAAGCTATTCTGTCTCCCAAAAGAATGCTATCTCGGCTCCTTCTCAGTGCTGCTCAGTGCAAGATGAGTGGCCTTATGAGTCTGTATTGCTTTGAGGTTTTACCCTGAGGAATCCAGATAAAAAGCATCTTATGCTGGTTGGTTTTAGTTGATTTAAGATGGTTTCACCACCCTTTTCTTGCTAGCATAAAGTGTGTTTTTGCACGAGTTTTGATGGTTTAGCTGGTTTGACTGGCATATTGTGGCAATTCTTGCTGTTTTTAGGATAATTCCCCAGCATTATAATCACCTTGATGGAGGCTCTCTTGGCCTCTTTAACCCTTTCCTTGCGTGGCGAAAACATTTGCAACTTCTCATCACCTCGCTGCTGTGAAACAAAAAACTGAAGTAGCTGATTCCTGTTCTTTGGTTTGCAAACAAATCCACATGTGTTGGTGAGAATTTATGCCGTTGTTACTAATTTCAAAAAGATCGGCAACTGCAGGAGGAGTGCCACAGGTAAATAAACCGCAGAATTGCCTGGTTACGGCTTTGTTTTTCACATGATTTGTGATGGTTGGGCTGATAAAGAGGTTTTAGGCTAGTTTTGTTCTGCAGGGTAGCCCACAGACTAGGGTGCAGACATGTCCAGATTAATCAAAGTGACGAATCATGACAAAGAGAGAATACAAACCACAGTTCAGTGTTCCATTATTCCCTTCACACGTCAGGTCAGATCTTTCTGCTGAATGGGAGGAAAATTTGTTTTAGCAAGACAACTATGTATGGTAACACTACAGTTAATCTATAAATCTATATGACCTGAGCAAGAAACACTATTTGACCTTTGTATGATAAACACTAAAGCTAGTGACCTCAGCATTATAAACAATAAAGCTACTGACCTCAGCATTATAAACACTAAAGCTAGTGACCTCAGCATTATAAACTCTAAAGCTAGTGACCTCAGCATTATAAACACTAAAGCTATGTGACCTTAGCGTGAAAAACACTAAAGCTATGTGACCTTAGCATGAGAAACAATAAAGCTAGTGACCTCATCATTATAATCTCTAAGCTAGTGACCTCAGCATTATAAACACTAAAGCTATGTGACCTTAGCATGAGAAACAATAAAGCTAGTGACCTCAGCATTATAAACTCTAAAGCTAGTGACCTCAGCATTATAAACACTAAAGCTATGTGACCTTAGCATGAGAAACAATAAAGCTAGTGACCTCAGCATTATAAACTCTAAAGCTAGTGACCTCAGCATTATAAACACTAAAGCTATGTGACCTTAGCATGAGAAACAATAAAGCTAGTGACCTCAGCATTATAAACACTAAAACTGGTGACCTCAACATTATCCAGCTAGGTGACCTTAGCATTATAAACGCTATATTTATATGATGTTTAACATGTTAAACTATGTGTTTAGGTGACCTTAGCAATATAATGACTGTTAGCCTGGATGTGTTGGAACTCTGCACCAGATTCTTACGTGGAGGTACACAATGGTAGAGGACTTCCAGGTACTTGTATGTGCCAACACAGGGATCGGAGAAGAGGAGTGATGACGCCTGCACAGTACAAGCCATCCTTCCATCACAGCTTCACAGGAAAGGACAAAACATCAGTGAGGTAGTCTACTGCTGTTCTTAACAGATCCTGGCCAAATGGTCTCCGCTAATGTTTGCTTTAACAATGGCACAAAAGTGGTTTTGTTCCTTAAAATAATGGCTTCAACTAGACCTTACAAAAACATGTGCATTTTTTTATTTTTGCAGATTTTTCTTTTTCATATTTAACTTTTTTTTTATCCCAAATAATCTTGTTATTATAGTTCTACAAACTGCTGCTCCTATTAAATCCTAAATACATGTAGCAATTTTTTTGATTATGCAATTTTTTGCATCATATTTATTTATTTGTGGTACGTGTTTTACCGTTTCTTGACTTGGGAGAGTGAGTTGTCTGCCAGGCAGTTGGTGTTGGAAAGCCTATGACATGGACGGCCAGTGGAACAGATTTTTCGGTCAGTCCGCCCATAATTCGCCACTTTGACATCAATTGTGTCTGAACCTGGCGAACAGAAGCTGACAGTTTTGATGACGTATGCAACAAAGTGTCACATGAAAATGCAGATATTTCACCAGGGTGCGATTTGTGAAAAAATCAGAGGGGGAGATGCTTCTGTCACGTCACTGCTTTGGTGATGTCACACACACACACACACACGCACACACACACACACACACACACACACACACACACACCTACTGGGCACACAGCGCAAGTCACGTCATTCTTGCAACAGAGCCTTAAATGTTCCACTCAGTTTGAAGCTGATGTTTCAAATATGAATGTATCTCTCCTAGTGTGTGAGGATGTACGCCCAAAGCAGAATTTTGGTAGGGCAAGGGCAATTTCTGATGACACAGTTTCCACAACAGAGTCAGTACATTTACATATTACAGGTGGACATCCTGAAGATGTTGACTGTGTTAGTAAGATGTATGTTGAGATGTATGATGAGATAATGAGCAGACTAATGGGTAGGGCAAAAGATGTGGTGAGGATAGGGCTGTGCAGCGACCCTTCTCTGGATGTTGTGCAGCATCCTGATACAATCTACGCCATCCTGAAACAACACTTTGGTGAGCTGTCATATTCTTGTATGCCACTAGCAGACTTCTATAACACTCAACCAAAACCCCATGAAAATCCTGTTGATTACTGGGTGTGCCTGAACAAAGCAGCCGACATAGCTGATGAGTGCCTTCAACGTCAGGGGAGAAGAATGGAAGATTTAAACAGGGATGATGAACAGCTATGATGTTTGTGAGGAACTGCCCTGACCCTGCTCTGTCTGTTGTTTTTAAAACCAAGTTTGTTGACAGCTGGACAACCAAAGAGGTGCAGGTGAGAATCCATGAGTACCAATGGGAACTGAAATCCAGGCAGAGTAAGACCTCGATTGACCACCGGTCCAGGCAGGCTCTTGCTGTGGTGAATAATATCACGCAGACTGAGGCCACTGATGAAGCTGCAGATGTGCTGGGATGGTGTTTCAGACATACAAGCAGAGAAAAGCTCTTCCTCAATGGAATGATGTCACTGCATCAATGCAGAACAGCATAGATAAAATGGCTGACATGCTGAGTAAGGTCCTTGAGCACCTGTCCTCACAGAACTAAACAACTGCAGTTCGACGATCCAACCCACAGCAGAGGAGAAACACCCCATAGACAATACATAGAGCTTCTGATATATGCTACAACACCTCCCACACTACCATTGCACTTTGTTGGATTGACCACCTCTGCTTTAACTCCCACATGCCTCATCCCTCTTCATCCCACATGCCTCAGTCAGCGGCTGCCTCCCCCTCTCCCGGGCAGTTAAACTAGACAGCCTACATTTAGGGAGGGGAAGTGTGGGCTCTGATTATGATTCCCTCAGTTGTTCACTCGATCTGCAGTCAGGTTACGAAGCCGCCAGCGACAGTCTCTCCAAACATTATCAAATAATAGTTCAGCACATGCAACGTTTAAATGGCAGTGATGGTCTGTTCTACACCCCAGTCCTTTTTAATGGGTGGATTATGGTGAAAGCTATGTTAGACACTGGCTCAATGGCATGTACTATGAATGAAACTGTGGAGAAGACACTGATGGATGCTGGCTCTTTGGACTGCAGTGTGTTACAAGATGTGAATATTGTTTTAATTGGATGTGGAGGGAAGAGAGTGCACCCCAAGAGAGAGTGTGACGTACAGCTTAAAGTGTATGGTTGCAAAGTCAGCATGCCAACACTTGTTGTTCCAGGTCAAGAGGATGAGCTAATAATTGGAACAAATGTGATCAAATTCCTTACTCACAAGCTCAAAGCCACAGATAGCTACTGGGAGATGGTCTCACAGCCGAGCTGCCATGTTGTTGGAGGGGGTGATGATGTCTTTGCCATACTTGCCGGTGTTCACAGGTGGAGCGGTGAGGATATACCTGATGTTATTGGAACTGTGAAGCTCAACCGTGCTGTCACTCTTTCACCTGGTCATGAGCATCTAGTTTGGGGAAAGCTTCCTGATAAGTCACGAGGACTCCCAGGCTGCACTGTTATGGTTGAGCCAACTAAATCTCGTTCCTTCCCCCGTAATATTCTGGTGGGTCATGTAGTTACACCACTATGGGGGGATGGGTGGATTCCAATGAAAATCATAAACCCCACTGACAAACCAATTACCATACGTAAGAAAGCTAAAGTAGCTGATGTCTATCCATGCCTAACTCTTGAGGATGTAGATGTGGAAGACGGTGCACATGTGAAGTGCAACAGTCAGTGTGTCACATCTCAGCATATTGAACTGGTTTCCAACATGTCTGATGTACTACGACAGCATGGCCTTAGTGACTTGGATCTCAACTCATGTGAAGTGTCTGATCTATGGAAGAATGAATACGACAGCATGGCCTTAGTGACTTGGATCTCGACTCATGTGAAGTGTCTGATCTATGGAAGAATGAATACGACAGCATGGCCTTAGTGACTTGGATCTCGACTCATGTGAAGTGTCTGATCTATGGAAGAATGAATACGACAGCATGGCCTTAGTGACTTGGATCTCGACTCATGTGAAGTGTCTGATCTATGGAAGAATGAATACGACAGCATGGCCTTAGTGACTTGGATCTCGAACCATGTGAAGTGTCTGATCTATGGAAGAATGAATACGACAGCATGGCCTTAGTGACTTGGATCTCGACTCATGTGAAGTGTCTGATCTATGGAAGAATGAATACGACAGCATGGCCTTAGTGACTTGGATCTCGACTCATGTGAAGTGTCTGATCTATGGAAGAATGAATACGACAGCATGGCCTTAGTCACTTGGATCTCGACTCATGTGAAGTGTCTGATCTATGGAAGAATGAATACGACAGCATGGCCTTAGTGACTTGGATCTCGACTCATGTGAAGTGTCTGATCTATGGAAGAATGAATACGACAGCATGGCCTTAGTGACTTGGATCTCGACTCATGTGAAGTGTCTGATCTATGGAAGAATGAATACGACAGCATGGCCTTAGTGACTTGGATCTCGACTCATGTGAAGTGTCTGATCTATGGAAGAATGAATACGACAGCATGGCCTTAGTGACTTGGATCTCGACTCATGTGAAGTGTCTGATCTATGGAAGAATGAATACGACAGCATGGCCTTAGTGACTTGGATCTCGACTCATGTGAAGTGTCTGATCTATGGAAGAATGAATACGACAGCATGGCCTTAGTGACTTGGATCTCGACTCATGTGAAGTGTCTGATCTATGGAAGAATGAAATGTGCAAGCTTGTGCTGAGGTACTCTGCCATTTTCTCAAAAGACCGTCTTGACTGTGGTGAAGTGAAGGGTTTTGTTCATAGGATTCACCTTGTAGACGAGAGACCATCCAGACTGCCATACAGACGCATTCCCCCACTCACTCTCAGAAACTAATGGTTGTATTGAATGAGATGGAGGAGAGAAGGATCATTAGAAAATCAACAAGTGAGTTTTCCTCACCTTTCGTTCTTGTGTGGAAAAAGAGCGGCGACTTGAGAATCTGCACAGATTTCCGTTGGCTCAAGGCCCGTACAATTAAAGATGCCCACCCCCTCCCACACCAGTCTGATTGTTTGGCTGCTCTGGGGGGTAATGCACTGTTTAGTACAATGGACCTCACCTCTGGCTTCTACAACATCCCTCTTCATGAGGACGACAAAAAGTTCACTGCCTTCTCTTCTCCAGTTGGCTTGCATGAATACAATCTTCTACCTCAGAGCCTCTGCAGTAGTCCAGCCAGTTTTATGCACGTGATGATGAATATTTTTGGGGACCAGAATTTTCTTTCCTTGTTAAGCCTTGTTATGATGACTTGATCTTTGCTCTGGAGGCTTTGAAGCGTCTTGAGATGGTGTTTGAGCGACTGCATGCTCACAATCTCAAACCTGCACCGAAAAGTGTCATCTCCTCCGGCGCTCAGTTCACTTTCTTGGTCATGTCATCAACAGCAATGGTGTGTCAACAGATCCTGCTAAAGTTGAGGCTATTGCTGGCGTTTTGATGTGTCCTGATGGTCTGACTCCTGACCCGAAAAAGATCCAGTCATTTCTTAGCTTAGTCATGTGGTACCAACACTTCATCCCCAGCTACTGTTGCGAAGCCCCTGTTTCAATTGACGTCTGGCCCTAATGCCATCAAGAAGCATGGCAATGGATGCAAAAAAAGGAGAGAGAACTTGCACAGAAAGCTGACCGCGGCAGACTGGACCCCTGACTGTGAGAAGGCTCTGCTGGCCAAGTTTGTCCTTGCACACCCTGACTTTTCTAAACCCTTCATCCTATCCACTGATGCATCTACAGATGGCTTGGGTGTGGTTTTGTCCCAAGTTGTTCCAGGTGAAGACAGAGCACGTCCCATAGCATTTGCAAGTAAAACGCTGAACAAAGCCATTATTCGGCCCATCGTCTTGAATTTCTGGCTCTCAAGTGGGCTGTTTGTGAAAAGTTTAGCCACTGGCTGAAAGGTCAGGCCTTCACAGCATGGACAGATAATATTCCCCTTACTCATGTCCTGACAAAACCAAAACTTGATGCCTATGGACAGCGCTGATTAGCAAAGCTGGCACCATATGACTTTGATCTAAAATATGTTCCTGGGCCTAAGAATACGGTGGCTGATGCGCTGAGCAGGGAACCATTTCCTGGCTGCACAATTGGGGAGTGACTTCTCAGTGAGCCGTATGACAAACTTCTCTGTGAGTCTGAGATGCTGTCTAGCAGTGAGGTGCAGGATGTGTTCAGGTGGTCCAACGTTCGCCAGGGTGCTCAGAAAGCATGTGTGGATGTGACATCCTCCTCCTCTCAGTGTGTTCTCTGTCAAGCGATGAGGTGGCTGCAGTCCTTGGTAGCCACACAGCATGGGATGTTGCAGCTAGAGTCAGAGCCACAACATTGACCAACTACATTCAAAGTACCACTAACATCGGCCAGGATGCTCTGCTATCTATCCCAAAACACGAGCTGGTAGGCAAGCAACGAGCTGACACAGAACTGAGTCGGGTGATTTTCTATGTGGAACGTCGACGACGGCCAACCAGATGTGAAAGGCCCAAAGAACCACTGAATGCTTTGAAGCTCTTGAAGCAGTGAAATTCTGTACAGAGTGTCACAAGATCCAGTTACGAGGGGAAGAAAACGCCAGTTTGTTGTACCTGTGTCGCTGCAGAGGGAGGTTCTGTGGGGTTGTCATGATGAGGCTGGCCATCAGGGCCAGGAAAGAACACTCCATCTTGTGAAGCAGAGATTCTACTGGAGCACTGTGGAGCGTGACGTGAGGAACTATGTCAAGTGCTGTTCCAGATGTGTCCTCAGTAAGACGCCGAAGCCAGAGGGCCGTGCGCCTCTAGAGTCCATCAAGACAACATCTCCTCTGCAGTTAGTCTGCATTGACTTCTGGACAGCTGAAGACTCCAAGAATAAACCTGTAGATGTGCTGGTTGTAACTGACCATTTTACTAAGCTTTACTAAGCTCGGAAACATGATAAGGGCACTTCCACCACGCTCAAATCACACCTGGCCTCAGATGTTGCACACCCTCACTTTCATGTACAATTGCACTGTGCACGAGACCACTGGATTCCCTCCCTTTTATCTGATGTTTGGCAGGGTCCCACGACTGCCTGTTGATGTTGTTCTAAAGTCTGCTTTACACTGTGATGTTGCTATCTCCCATCCCAAATTTCTGGAGGACCTGAGAAGAGACCTCAGGGAGGCCATGGTCCTTGCTGAGAAACGCACTACTGATGAACAGAGGCGGCAAGCGGTTATCTACACTCGGAGGATTAAAGGCACGTCCATTGAACTGGGTGACAGAGTTTTACTGGCAAACAAGGCTGAGAGAGGGAGAAGGAAGCTAGCGGACAGATGGGAAGACATTGTCTACACAGTGATTGAATGCAACCCTAAAACACTTACCTACTGAATTAGAAATCCTGTCACAGGTCAGTCCAAGGTGGTTCATCGCAACTTGTTAGGTGTGAATTTCCTATATGCATTGCCACTTAGTGTTGATGACTCAGCCTCCATCTTCTCCTCTGTGCCAGTGTTGATGGGGTGATGCTTCTAAAGAGCAACAATGAACCTCTGGAGGTGTGACGAACACTGCAACTAGAAGCGCTGGGTTTCACAGATACATGACTCTCCATTGTGCGGGCTCCTCTCCAACCATGCTGCTGAGCTGACAGTAGTGGATGTATGGGATGTGTCTGCACATTCAGAGGAGGGCACTGTCTGTCCATCAGTAACTAGTAGTGTATCTCATAGTGTAACGGGGTCTGTTCAGGGTTTAGTTGACACACATAGTGCTGATCACATTGTACCCTCTACTTCAGAGTTATCCGCACACTTAAATGCATGGGCACAGTCAGGACCAGGGCAGGTTGGCTTGTTAGGCCAGTGGATAGGCTCACCTATGCTGTGAGGAATCAACTGGTAGACACATCTATAGGTCAGGGGGCAGTTCTTTCCTTGTGTATGGTCAGGTCCTATTTAGGTCAGAAAAGTTTGTAGTCTTGGTCCTTATTGAGTTTTAGCATGCTGTGCATTCTCTTACTGTATGACTGCATGAATTGAATATGTTATGTGTAGAAAGGCACATTTCTTGTCATCATTGAGGGGTTTGTAGTTATTGCTTTGCTTACCCCCATTTGTTCTTTTGGAACAACCTTGTGGTTTGACTATACACATTGGTGAGTGATGTTGGTTTCAGTTCTGCTGAGTGTATTTTGTTGTTATTTATTTACTTATTTATATTATTTATTTTTTTGTCTAGTCTGTGATATTTTGTCAACTTCCAAGGGGGGAGAATGTAACCTGAGTGGTTTGAACATGTCATAGATGTATATGAAGTTTGCCAAAATATGTATGAATATTCAGGTTTAATGGAACATGTAATGCCTGGCTCAAGCTGTCAGTGACAGGTTGTCATGGTAGCGTAATAACGCGTCTCTTAGGTTGCGTTATGCTAGTGATTGTTGCGGCGCCAGAAAGTTAAGAGCGACTGCACTGACATCTTGTTTTGTATGTGCTATTACTTGCCAGTTTAATAAATGAGAAGCAGTGAAGCTTCCTGTCCTGTCTGCCTGTGATTCCTGCAAAAGTAGCGTCAGTCAAAATCAAGGGGTTTCACATGCATGACAGTGGCAGTCCTCTTTTGATCTTGTTGGCACTAACTGTTCGTTGGTAGCATCACCGTCATGAATAATCACGGGGGATAAATGCTATCCTCACCGGAGATAAAAACAATTAAGCAGAGGCAGGGATATCGAAACCAGAAATAGCGAAATCCCCCCCATCCCTCCCTACAAATCACACCCTATATGGAACTGACAGCAGACATAAGAGGATGGTGCACACACACACACACACACACACACACACACACACACACACATATGCATGTATAACTAGGTGACCAGGACGCTAGCTAGCCTTGCTGTGCAAATGGAACATTAGTATACCTCCTCCCTCCACTGTTACTCACATGCTGTGAGTACATGCTGTGAGTACATGCTGTGAGTGAGTACATGCTGTGAGTTGAGTACATGCTGTGAGTACATGCTGTGAGTACATGCTGTGAGTACATACTGTGAGTACATGCTGTGAGTGAGTACATGCTGTGAGTACATACTGTGAGTACATGCTGTGAGTACATGCTGTGAGTACATGCTGTGAGTACATACTGTGAGTACATGCTGTGAGTACATGCTGTGAGTGAGTACATGCTGTGAGTGAGTACATGCTGTGAGTACATGCTGTGAGTACATGCTGTGAGTACATGCTGTGAGTACATGCTGTGAGTACATACTGTGAGTACATGCTGTGAGTACATGCTGTGAGTGAGTACATGCTGTGAGTACATGCTGTGAGTGAGTACATGCTGTGAGTACATACTGTGAGTACATGCTGTGAGTACATGCTGTGAGTGAGTACATGTTTATGTTTATGTTTATGTTTATGCATTTAGCAGACGCTTTTATCCAAAGCGACTTACAATTTCAACTATCAATTGTTCAGGGCCAGTCTCCCCTAGAGCAACTTAGGGTTAAGTGCCTTACATTAGGGCCAGTCTCCCCTAGAGCAACTTAGGGTTAAGTGCCTTGCTCGAGGGCACAGCAGTGGCAGCTGGGATTTGAACCCACAACTTTTCAGGCTACTTGCACACCAGCCAGGTTCCTTAACCGCTACGCTACCACCGCCCCAGTATGTACTCACATACTGTGAGTACATGCTGTGAGTACATACTGTGAGTGAGTACATACTGTGAGTACATGCTGTGAGTACATGCTGTGAGTACATGCTGTGAGTGAGTACATGCTGTGAGTACATGCTGTGAGTACATACTGTGAGTACATGCTGTGAGTACATACTGTGAGTGAGTACATGCTGTGAGTACATACTGTGAGTGAGTACATGCTGTGAGTGAGTACATGCTGTGAGTGAGTACATGCTGTGAGTGAGTACATACTGTGAGTACATGCTGTGAGTACATACTGTGAGTGAGTACATGCTGTGAGTGAGTACATGCTGTGAGTACATGCTGTGAGTGAGTACATGCTGTGAGTACATACTGTGAGTGAGTACATGCTGTGAGTACATGCTGTGAGTACATGCTGTGAGTACATGCTGTGAGTACATACTGTGAGTACATGCTGTGAGTACATGCTGTGAGTGAGTACATGCTGTGAGTACATACTGTGAGTGAGTACATGCTGTGAGTACATACTGTGAGTGAGTACATACTGTGAGTACATGCTGTGAGTACATACTGTGAGTGAGTACATGCTGTGAGTACATGCTGTGAGTACATGCTGTGAGTACATGCTGTGAGTACATACTGTGAGTACATGCTGTGAGTACATACTGTGAGTACATACTGTGAGTACATGCTGTGAGTACATGCTGTGAGTGAGTACATACTGTGAGTACATACTGTGAGTACATGCTGTGAGTAAAAGTGGCACCCTAAGGTTTTAGCTCACAGGTTCAAGCCCAGGCGTGTGCAGAGGACTACTGCAGGCATGGATATAGGTAAGCTATGTTTATGTAACTTCCACTCTGCCAGTCTGAAGCATTGCGCTAGTCAGCTTGCTGCTGTCTTTACAGACATTTTCAATCAGTCTGTTGTTTTATGTTCCTGCCTATTTTAAATCCTCCATCATTATTCCAGTCCCAAAGAAGAACAGTTTCCTTAGAGCGGTTGGTTCTGTCCCATCTCAAAACCATCACAGCTCCCCATGTTGATCCAGTTCAGTTCCCATACAGAGCAAACCGTTCAGTTGACAATGCAGTTAACCTAAACCTGCATTTTGCTCTGGACCACCTTGGTTCTCCTGGCTCTCATGTCAGGATGCTGTTTGTGGATTTCAGTGCCACCTTTAATCCAATCATAAGTGAGCGGTTTCTGGGGACGCTGTCACTGATGGGTGTGGAGCCCTGTGTCTGCCGCTGGATCATGGATTTCCTTACTAACAGGCAACAGCAGTTTTTGCAGTGATTTTTGTGTCAGCGTATCAGTGAACATTACTGACCACCTCAGTGAGTTCCATGTCTTTACGAACGAAACGAACGAAAGTTTCTTGCATTTTAGGAAAGACTGCAGCTGTGCACCTATGCAGCCATTCTGTAGGTGGGGGGGGGGGGCTACCGCAACAACCGGAAATTCTCGGAACAGAGGAATTCATCTAAATTATAATTAAACTGTTGTGTTTCATAATAAGCAATCAGAAAACAAGCGAAAAAACTGAACTTGTCCTTTAAATGAAATTCCACCGTATCCATTGATGCGTTTGGCAAATAAAAGCAATTCTGATTTAGATCAAATAATTTCCCTCGGGATGAATAAAGTAGCCATCAAACTATCTATGAAATGGCGGGGATGATGTCCTTAATAACACACACACACACACACATCCAATACCACAGTCAAGGGAGGTGTATTACACACACACATACAAACACACACACGCTGTACTGTATCTAGCATACATACCACAGTCAAGAGAGGTGTATTACACACACATATATACATACGCATACACACACACACATACACACACACACGCATAACCAGTACATACCACAGTCAAGAGAGGTGTATTACACACACATATATACATACGCATACAAACACACACACACACACGCATAACCAGTACATACCACAGTCAAGGGAGGTGTATTACACACACATATATACATACGCATACACACACACACATACACACACACACACGCATAACCAGTACATACCACAGTCAAGAAAGGTGTATTACACACACATATATACATACGCATACACACACACACATACACACACACACACGCATAACCAGTACATACCACAGTCAAGAGAGGTGTATTACACACACATATATACATACGCATGTACACACACACACACACACACACACACGCATAACCAGTACATACCACAGTCAAGAGAGGTGTATTACACACACATATATACATACGCATACACACACACACACACGCATAACCAGTACATACCACAGTCAAGGGAGGTGTATTACACACACATATATACATACGCATACACACACACACACACACACACACACACACACACACACACACACACACACACACGCATAACCAGTACATACCACAGTCAAGGGAGGTGTATTGCACACACATATATACATACGCATACACACACACACACACACACACACACACACACACACACACACACACACACACACACATAACCAGTACATACCACAGTCAAGGGAGGTGTATTGCACACACATATATACATACGCATACACACACACACACACACACACACACACACACACACACACACACACACACGCATAACCAGTACATACCACAGTCAAGGGAGGTGTATTGCACACACATATATACATACGCATACACACACACACACACACACACACACACACACACACACACACACGCATAACCAGTACATACCACAGTCAAGAGTGGAGTATTACACACACATATATATATACACACACACACACACGCATAACCAGTACATACCACAGTCAAGGGATGTGTATTCATCTTCACACGCCCAGGTGTACTCTGAGAAAGACACAGTTTGTAGTTTAGGAGCACATACAGAAACTAATGAATAGAAAACCTGAGGTCCATCAGGAACCAGGAAGTGAGTTTTGTTCGGCTGACAGCCAGCATGAGTCTCAAAGTTTCAGATGAGTGATAGTGTCTGCAGAGTTCTGCTTGTTCATCCAGTTCTCAGATGGAGAGCCTGGCTCTCCATGGGGGTGTGTGTGTGTGTGTGTGTGTGTGTGTGTGTGTGTGTGTGTGTGTGTGAGAGAGATACTCACTGGCTGTAGTTCTCCAGCTGCAGGCACAGATCATCAGCACTGATGGAAGACACATACACAGACGCAGTGTCATCATCTCTCTCTTTCTATCTCTCTCTTTCACTCTCACACACACACGTACACACACACCAACATGCACTCAGACTCAGCTTCTCACACACACACATAGACAGGAGATGAGGCTAAGCTGCACACACACAAACAAACTTACTGGAGAGACTTGGCTTCATACACAAACGCACGCACGCACGCACGCACGCACGCACGCACGAGATGAAACTCCACTTCATACATACGCACACACACACACACACACAAGGGTCAGCTTCACACATACACCTAAAAAAGATGAGACTCAGCTTCTCACACACACACACAAACAGACAGGAGGTGAGGCTAAGCTGCACACACACAAACACACTTACTGGAGAGACAAACACACACACACACACACACACACACACACACACACACACACACGAAGAGACTCAACTTCATACATACTCACACACACACTTACAGGAGATGAGGATGATCTTGACTGTGGTCCTCATGGTTCCTGTGTGAATGCGCACAGAGGTTCTGAGGAAACCATTAGGAGTTTTGAGCTCAGTGCTGATTGTCCAATCAGGCTGATTGACACATGTCTGGCCCAATCAGGAAGCTGAATGACACATGTGTAGTTCAATCAGGAGGCTGTGTGTGTGTGTGTGTGTGTGTACCCATGTCATCTTATTAGCAATCGGGGGGCGTAGACTCCTGTGTGATGTTCCTAGTCACCAATCAGGGAGAATTCAACTAAGGTGCACGACTGATGAACCAGGGTGTGAGTGTGCAAAGCACACCAATCTAAAGGCCGCAGCAGGCATGTACACACCCCAGTGAAGGAATGCAGAAGTGCAGATTTGGGTTTGCCCCTCTGACAGCATGCGGAGGTTGAGTCTGCTCTATGCCAGTGCTCTGTCATATTGTGCCAAGATGTTTATTTACTGATAAGATTCTGAATGTGATGCATTTTTCAGTGTGTGTGATGCGTGAAGCAATTTTGATGGTCAGACTCCAGTCAGTGTTGTGCCTACGCCATGCAAGTCTATGGGCATCTGTGACCATAGTGACATTAAGGACACAGAAATGATAGTGACTACAGTTACATGCAGGGAGCATTCTGCCCCTCTTCTCCTGACTATTCTCTAAATGTTTCTTTCTCCCGTTTATTATTTTGTACGGCCAAAGAGGTTAACTGGTCTCAAATAAGGATATTCAATCCACCACCACATTACTGAAGTCCTCATAGACCTAATATCAATCAGTGCAGGTTAGGCTGGCATTCACTTCACTGAATTTCAGTAGATTATGGGGCAAAATACAGGCCTACAATAAAATCTTAATGTCCAACATACTGCACTTTTGTGTAGGCTAAGTCCAATATAGTGCAATACAGTTTTATTCATGACCACAATATTGCATTTCCTGCATTACATCATAATTCCTCTAAAATGTAGTTTCAGACATCCTGACCTGCAAAAATGATACTGGCTTTGAATAACACAGAGGAACTGTTCAACTCCGTTGTCATTAAACCAGCCCCATAGGCTACACTGTGCTGTGACCACACAGGGTGAAATGCCTGTGACTTTTTAAAAGACTGTTTGAGCTGCAAGAAACTTTCAATATAACTAATTAATAGCCTAGTGAGAGAGAGATGATGTGAGAGAGAGAGACAGAGTGAGAGAGTGATGGAGTGAGAGAGAGAGACGGAGTGAGAGAGAGACGGAGTGAGAGAGAGACAGAGTGAGAGAGAGACAGAGAGAGACAGAGTGAGAGAGAGACAGAGTGAGAGAGATGGAGGTCGACTGTACAGGTACATCTGCACAAAATACCAAACAGCCCAAGACTGAGACTTTAAAAACTTAAATACTTCATGCCCGTGTTGGAAGCGCTCTTTTTATAAATTGCACACACTACATGTTTTTGTCCAACATAGATGCTCTTGTTTGAGAAGTAGGCACGCTCCCAATAGGCAATTTTTGTCGAACATTCTCGTTTTAAGAAGTTAGATACCACTATTTTGTAGACTTGATACAGGGATTAGAAATCTCAGACCTCGCAAACCTTTTTGCTCCCTTGAACCTTCACTGCCCTTGTCGTGCCCCTGCAGTTTCACTGAACCTTCACTGCCCTTGTCGTGCCCCTGCAGTTTCACTGAACCTTCACTGCCCTTGTCGTGCCCCTGCAGTTTCACTGAACCTTCACTGCCCTTGTCGTGCCCCTGCAGTTTCACTGCATGTCTTACACCTAGTTTTTCTATCTCCTGCAATGAAAGATCCTTGACTGAAGTAATGTGAAATCTTTGAAGAGAAAAAGAAATATGGTACATCATAAAGATCATACCAAGATGACGTCAATACAAAAATATATTTAATTGATAACACAATATTTTATAACACATTTAATTGATAACACAATATTTTATAAACACATTTAATTGATAACAAGGAAAGCAAGTGGAAGTGGGTTTAAAAGTGTGGGTAGGACATTTTCTTGGCCAAAGTATCAAGTTACACAATGGGAGAGAGGCAGTTACACAATGGGTGAGAGGCAGTTTTTTGGCAGCAAATGACCTGTGCTGAACCATGTAGGCCCAGTCAAGGAAGAGGAAATGCATTCATTTAAAACATCACTGAAGCATATACAGCCAATTGAGATGTAAAAACAATAACATAACAACACAAAGAAAATAAAATGCTTGAGAAATGTAAGTTTATGTGTATGTGCACGCTGGGATTTAAACCCAGGGCAAAGGAGGGCAAACTGGTGAAAGGCAGATGCCTTAACCACTGCACCACTGTTCTACATTACTTTCATACTTTTGGAGTTTATTCTTCAAATTGAAGAACTGTCAAACAGTTCAGCCCAGTTTATAAGCTACTGTGGGCCAAACCTGGTGCTTGAAGTTAAGCCTCTGCCTCAGTTAAACAAGGAGTGGATTTCTTAGTCCTTAGAGAGGTATAAGTTATAATTAGTAGTTTGTAAAATTACACACATTGGCCAGCGTGTCGTCTTCTTCCTCATTACTAATGATAGCTGCAACTACATTTCTTGCAGACTCACTCTGGCTCATATTGCAAACCTCTAACCGCCACATAGATACAAAATGACAAAAGATGTCGTCAGTTTTTAAGTTCATTCAATATATTCAGGTTTCATTCCATATATTCAAACATTAATTTCATATACTCAAACATTCATTCCATATATTCAGGTTTCATTCAATATATTCAAGTTTCATTCCGTATATTCAAACATTCATTCAATATATTCAAGTTTCATTCAATTTATTCAAACCCAGATCATTAGTTCTGCATTCCTTTGCCTGGGCATGACATGAAAAAGGTAACTTGAAGCACTTGTTTGTTTATCACTGACCAGAAACAAGTCTTATCCTTTTTGTTGGTTCTTCCTGCTTCCGTGTTGTTTAATGTACTGATGTCTACCTGTAGGATGCAGATAGCAGTAGTGTTTCAGTCGAATCATAACATTAATTGTAGCCAAGGTGACCTTTAAGAGACCATAGCAGCCCAGCTGGGATTTGATTATTTTAAGTGATTATTTTAAGTCTTTTAAAGGTACTGGGTATAATTAGTGACCATTTTAAGTCTTTTAAAGGTACTGGGTAGAATTAGTGACTATTTTAAGTCTTTAAAGGTACTGGGAAACAATGCTCTGTCGTAAATTACTCATATGACACAGCACATCACATCCAAAACAAGATGAATACTCCTGTCATACCACTTTAAAGGATTAATACCCCTGTCATACCACTTTAAAGAATTAATAGCCCTGTCATACCACTTTAAAGGATGAATACCCCTGTCATACCACTTTAAAGGATGAATACCCCTGTCATATCACTTTAAAGGATT
Organism: Tenualosa ilisha; assembly: GCA_015244755.2. Taxonomy (NCBI): domain Eukaryota; kingdom Metazoa; phylum Chordata; class Actinopteri; order Clupeiformes; family Clupeidae; genus Tenualosa; species Tenualosa ilisha. Next base: position 298,383 of record PYXC01001583.1, on the reverse strand, counting down.
AATACCCCTGCCATATCACTTTAAAGGATGAATACCCCTGTCATTCCACTTTAAAGGATTAATACCCCTGTCATTTAGTTTATTTAGTTATTCAGTTATTCAAAGAGAGAAAGTGTGAAGGTAACTGTTAGGCAGACGCTGCGGTAGTAGCTGTTATTATGAATAGTACTGTGCATTGCCTGTTTGCACTGCATGTGTGCAATCACTTCTGTCTCTGTCCTCCTATTTAGGCCAGCCCAGGGAGTCTTTTTTCTCGTCTTTTCCCATGCGGGCCGCTGATGACCACTGGCTGCGTTGTTATGTACATTTCTGAAACTGTATCTCTGGTCTCGTAACAGTAACAGTTTCCCAAGACAAGTGCTTGCTGGTGCTTGGATGCCTTAATCAGGAGTTTGGGTTTGATCACAAAGCAACACAAATTGCAAACACCGATTTGACTGAAGCTACTATATGGAATGAAGTTGCAAACAGTATCTCTTAATCCAATTCACTTTGAAAGTGTAGTTGACATCAATACAGCCACAAGCCCACCGTCTGCTTTACAGTTTGTAACAACCCCCAAGTTTAGAAATAAAAATGGATAACTTATCTGCACATGGTCAGAGAGAAGGACATACAAAATGTGACAGCCAATCTGCTTTGGCCAAAAGAACCCTCCCAGACATCACTTCTCTTCACACATCTCTTGAACAAACAGGTTAGCAAAAATTAGAGTTCACCTTTTGCAGACAATGAGGATCACAAACACCAAACATGAAAAGATGACAGAAGTGTGTAAGCAAAAACAACAGCATCTCAAACTTCTCTGTCACATACATGGAAACAAGATCATCCTGCACAGTCCAGCTCCAGGCTTGAACCTGCAACCTCACAGCAACCTTGGAGGGGGAGGCGAGCGTGCTAGCCAGCTGACTAACACCCATATTCATATTCATGGACTTTTTTGCCATGTCTGAGAAGCATGTGCCGCCAAAATGGAGCTGGACTCTTGTCTGAGGTATCTGAGAAGGTGGAAATTCTGCAAGTCCCAAGCCAACACATTTACATTTACATTTACATTTAGGCATTTAGCAGACGCTTTTATCCAAAGCGACTTACAAAAGAGGATAACATTCAAGCTACAACACAATGAACTAACAAGGAGTGCATATTGCTAACATAGAATCTGCGCTGTTTTAAGTTGAAAGTGCAATAGTGTAACACAATGTAGAGAAATTAAATTATTAAGTGCATTCTCAAAGTTTACACCAGGAGATATTCTTGGAAGAGCTTAGTCTTCACGAGTTTCTTGAAGGTGGAGAGGGTATCAGTTGATCTGGTAGCACTTGGGAGGTCATTCCACCAGCGCGGAACCAGATATGAGAAGAGTCTGGACCAACCTGCACAAGGTGTTGGCCGTGCTAGAAAACGTTCCTTAGAGGAGCGTAGTGGTCGTCGGGTGACATAGGGCTTCAGAAGAGAATTCAAGTAGATGGGAGCAGAGCCATCATTCACCCTGTAGGCCAACATAAGTGCCTTGAATTTAATGCGAGCAGCCAAGGGCAGCCAGTGAAGTTCAATGAACAGAGGTGTGACATGTGCCCTTTTTGGCTGGTTAAAGACCAGACGTGCAGCTGCATTCTGGATCATCTGTAGCGGTCTCACTGCACAGGCTGGTAGGCCTGATAGGAGGACATTGCAGTAGTCAAGACGAGAGATAACCAGGGTCTGAACCAGGAGCTGGGTTGCATGTTGGGTTAGGTACGGCCTGATCTTCCTTATGTTGAATAGGGAAAAACGGCACGACCGAGCCACAGAGGCAACGTGATCTGCAAAGGTCAGTTGGTCATCGATCATGACACCTAGGTTTCTTGCCACTTCGGTGGGAGGAACAGACAGGGAGTCGATCTTGATACTGATGTCGTGATGTATGGCTTGTTTGGCTGGGAGGACCAGCAGTTCAGTTTTGGAGAGATTTAGTTGGAGGTGATGTCCTTTCATCCATGCAGATATATCGGAGAGACAGTCCGAGATCCGTGATGACACCGTGGAGTCGTCCGGCGGAAAGGACAGATAGAGCTGGGTATCATCCGCATAGCAGTGGTAAGAGAAGCCATGGGAGTGGATGATTGAGCCCAGCGAGGTGATGTACAGTGCGAAGAGAAGGGGCCCCAGCACAGATCCTTGGGGTACTCCTGTGGTGAGTTGGTGAAGTGCCGATGTCTGTCCTAGCCACGATACGTTGAACGACCGTCCAGTAAGATAGGACTTGAACCAAGAGTGCACTGTGCCATCAATCCCAATGTTGGTCAGCTTGTCCAGTAGGATGCTGTGGTTGACCGTGTCAAATGCTGCTGATAGGTCCAGCAGGATGAGCACTGAGGACTGACCTGCCGCTCTGGCCTCTTTTAGTGCTTCCGTCACAGACAGAAGCGCCGTTTCAGTGGAGTGGCCACTTCTGAAGCCGGATTGGTTGGAGTCGAGGAGGTTGTTCTGAGTGAGAAATCCTGTGACCTGTTTAAAGACAGCTCGTTCAATGGCTTTGGAAAGGAAGGGAAGAAGAGAGACAGGCCGGTAGTTCTCCACTTGAGTGGGAGCGAGGGATGGTTTTTTGAGCAATGGTGTTACCTGGGCTTGTTTGAAGGCAGTGGGAAATGTACCCCTAGTTAGTGACGCATTGACCACATGTGTGGTTGCTGTCACAATTGTGGGGGTTATGGCCTGAAGAAGGGTTGTTGGGATAGGATCCAGAAGACAAGAGGTAGGCCGGCTGTCTGTGAGAAGCTTAGACACCTCTGCCTCGGAGAGAGGAGTGAAAGAAGAAAAGGAAGCAGTTGGTGTAGAGAGGCTAGGAGAAGGAACCTGTGTAGATTGGTTTGAGAACTGACTACTAATAGCTGCAACTTTGTTAGTGAAGAATGCAGCAAAAGTGTCAGCTGTGAGGTTAGTTGGAGGAGGTGGAGGAGGTGGGTTTAGTAAAGATTTAAAGGTGGAAAAGAGTTTCTTGGTGTCCGTGGCGTTGTTAATCTTGTCATGATAGAAAGCCTTTTTCGCAGCAGTGACACTGGATGAGAAGGAAGATAGTAGTACTTGGAATTGTGCTAGATCGGCCGAATTCTTAGTTTTGTGCCATTTCCTTTCAGCAGCTCTGAGGTTAGTGCGCATTGACCGAAGTGAGTCATTAAGCCACGCATGAGACTGGGTGGGTCGTGCGGGTCTGGTAGACAGAGGGCACACACGATCCAAGCAGAATCTCAGCATAGAACAGAGTGACTCTGTGGCGTCATCAACCTCAAAAGAAGAGAAACTTCTAGACGGTGGTAGAGCAGACGCCACCAAGGAGGAAAAGTGAGTAGGAGATAGATTCCGGAGATTGCGACGGACAGAGACAGAGGGAGTAGGAGCAGATGGTTGCTGACAGAGGGAAACCTTGAACTGAATAAAGTAATGGTCTGATAGATGTAGAGGAGTAACTGTCTGTAAAGTAGCGGCGCACTTCCTGGTGAAAATGAGATCAAGTTCCTTACCGGCTTTGTGAGTCGGAGGGCTGTGAACCCGCTGTAGCTCAAAGGAGTCCATCAGAGATAGGAATTCTGCAGAACCTGGATTGTCTAAGTGGATGTTCATATCACCGAGAACAAGCATGGGACATTCATGCTCAGGGATGGAAGAAAGCAGAGTGTCAAGTTCCTCAAGGAAATCGCCCATTTGACCTGGAGGACGATAGATGACACACAGATATACTTTGACCGGTGCCGTTACTAAGATGGCATGGTATTCAAAGGAGCTGTATGTGACAGATGGTACCAGTTGAGTATATTTCCATTTGTCTGATATTAACAGCCCCGTACCACCCCCTCTCCTGGATGGGCGGGAGGTGTGGGAAAAAGCATAGTTGGTGGAGAGTGCAGCAGGAGTGGCAGTGTTTTCTGGTTTGATCCAGGTCTCGGTGAGAGCCAGAATTAAGTTAAGTGAGAAGACCGCCCACCAAGAGTCAGACAGAAACAATAGGCCTGATAGGAGTGGCCAACGACCAATTGATTTCTGATGACCCAGCTGTGCTAGTACTTCACGCCTTCTGATGGCTTGTAGGTGTATTACAAATCAGGTGGTTTCCCACAAGACAGGTAATCCAAAGCAGCTTCCAAGTTTAGCAAAATAGCACAGAACTAAATAAGCAGACACTCACTTACTTCCTGTGTGTGTAGCTCCTCTGAGGGTTCCAGGGAGCAGCAAGGTTTTTAAGGGTTAAGTGAGAAGACCGCCCACCAAGAGTCAGACAGAAACAATAGGCCTGATAGGAGTGGCCAACGACCAATTGATTTCTGATGACCCAGCTGTGCTAGTACTTCACGCCTTCTGATGGCTTGTAGGTGTATTACAAATCAGGTGGTTTCCCACAAGACAGGTAATCCAAAGCAGCTTCCAAGTTTAGCAAAATAGCACAGAACTAAATAAGCAGACACTCACTTACTTCCTGTGTGTGTAGCTCCTCTGAGGGTTCCAGGGAGCAGCAAGGTTTTTAAGGGTTAAGTGAGAAGACCGCCCACCAAGAGTCAGACAGAAACAATAGACCTGATAGGAGTGGCCAACGACCAATTGATTTCTGATGACCCAGCTGTGCTAGTACTTCACGCCTTCTGATGGCTTGTAGGTGTATTACAAATCAGGTGGTTTCCCACAAGACAGGTAATCCAAAGCAGCTTCCAAGTTTAGCAAAATAGCACAGAACTAAATAAGCAGACACTCACTTACTTCCTGTGTGTGTAGCTCCAACACAACACACAAACACACACACACACACACACACACACACGCGCGCACACAATACATGGTGAAATGTACACTCACAGACACAAAGTGTTGCTCATTCCTAACCCCAATAACATACCAACGTTCCTCAACAAAGCCTCCTGATTGGGCTAGACATCTGTGATTCAGCCTCCTGATTGGGCTAGACATCTGTGATTCAGCCTCTTGTTTGGGCCAGTCATGGTCATTCAGCATCCTGATTGGGCCAGACGTATCATTCTGTGAAAATTTCTTTGACAATTAGGCTTTCAATTACATATCATTATGCCTCCTTGTTATGGCGCCCCCTAGGGCCTGGAGAACCAGGGTGCCAACATTTGCGCAACAGATTGACAAGTGAGGGACAAATCCACACATCCACAGTTTTAAGGTGTAGAACTCGGATTTTTTATTTAAGCTACCCCAGACAAGGTAACCATGGGGGGAAACGAAGGGTTAACAAAACTAAATGGCATCACCAAATGAAAATGAGAAAAAAACAAAACCCACCACCAATAGCAGGTGCTCCAAAGAGCTCCCCAAAGTACATCAAAGGAGGATGGTGTCACCATGTAGCTAACCCTTGTGAAATGAGGCTAACAACAGTTAACTAATGTGTGCAAATATGTAAACCCCGGGGCAGTTCTAAATATAGTATCCTACCCCAACGCTCCCCCCAGGATCTCAAAAAGGTAGGCAACCACAAATAACACAAAAGACAAAACTGAACTAAAGGACTGGTCAGCACAACAGGACAACAAACTCACTCGAAAATACCACATAACAAAAAACTAAAAGGTTCTAAACACAGGACAAAGAATCAACACAAACCACCAATATTGGCGCTGCCACCACCCAGGCAAGAGTGAGAACAAAGAAACAGGAAAGGGCTTATATAGTTGGGGCAACTGAATCCGGATTGGCCGGTTAATTAACTGGGATGAGGAGGGAAAACTGGAACCAGGTGCGCTGAGCTGCAAAGAATGAATTGTTAAATGGAAACTTAAAGGAGACAAAACAAATCACAACATTGAAGACAAACTGCAGGCCTGCATACACAAACAAACAGACAATAGGCAGGGTCATAACTCTCCTTATTATGCCACTCAATGCCATTACAGGTAGGACTACTGCTACAATACTAAATAAAGCATTACAGGTAGGACTACTGCTACAATACTAAATAAAGCATTTTTACCCACCTGCGTAAAAATCACCTTTGTATGGTAACCACTTTGAGTAGACTTGTCCAACCATTCTTGACTTGTCCAACTCTATTGGAAAAGTTGCCTTTCAAGAATTTGATTTGTCTTCACCTAGAATTAATGCTCTGACGACTAAGTGCCCCTACTTAGCCAGAATCACTTTTATTTAGAGGCCTTGGCCCATAATTAGGGCTAGTCTGTAATTCTAGACTTTGCTTCAAGCATCTGGATTATTACCAAAATAAGGACTTCGAAAAGACAAAGATACCTCAAAGATACCTCAAAGATACCTCAAAGACCTCGGCTCTTATGACTACGGTTGATGAGAGTGAGAGCAAGAGAAGTGATGACCTCATGTTTGTGTATTTCTCTCCCCCTAGTGGTGATCTCTGCAAGTAAGTTTCACTTCATTCATTCACACACACACACACACACACACACACACACACACACACACACACACACACACACACACACACACACACACACACACAGAGAGAGAGAGAGACAGACAGACAGACAGATGAACAGACATAAAAAGATCAGTCAGGTAGAGAAAAGGTGACCATTACCTGATTTTTGCCAGGATCCCGACCCCCAAATATGGGAAAATTAGAGCAGTTTCCGGCTGCCATTGTTTCACTTTCCGGCTGCCATTGCTCTGTTTACTGCGTGAAGGCAAATATTCATCAGTTTTGAACTACAGTGCTGACAGAAACGTGCTAATAAAACTCAAGCATGTTTATTTAGTCTTACTCATGTATCTGCACGACCACACTGTCTTATGAGTTATTAGAAAACATGAAAGTGATGGACGAGAATCCAGGCAGTTTCATATAGTAATGTGAGCAGAAAATCGGGGACATTTCCCAGAGCACTTGGGACCTCAGACTAGGTAGTGACAGCTCACAGAAGTTCAGACTAGGTAGTGACAGCTCACAGAAGTTCAGACTAGGTAGTGACAGCTCACAGAAGTTCAGACTAGGTAGTGACAGCTCACAGAAGTTCAGACTAGGTAGTGACAGCTCACAGAAGTTCAGTCAACCCAATTGTGTGTGTCTGGCCCCCTCAGTGTCAATGTTTGTTCCCAGACATTCTGATCTTCTTCCTTTCAATGACTGTATAGATTTCCAACTACATGCACCAGCTAAATCACAGCTAAATCACAGCAATGTCATGTTCCCATCACTGGGTGCTTTCCTACTGGACTGGGTTCTAAATCACAGCATAGTATTCTGTTCAGCGTTCTCTCCTTTGAGAATTCTCTACAGCTGTGTGGCATTGAGTTTTTTCTGAAAAGGGACAAAGTGCTTATATTTTCACCCAATGTGGGACTTCAGATGGTGTATCTTTCTGTGGTGAAGACGTGGAGTAGTGGAGCTCGAGCTGTGACCACTCCGACTGCGTGACTACCGTAAACATCAGTAGTGGAGCTCAGCAGAAATTACGCTAATTACCACTTCTATTGAACAAACTTTTCTTTGATGAACTTAATATTTTAAAGTGCAGTTAATGCATGATTGTGGTTAATATACAATTTTATTTTCATGTCATGCGGCTTATTCACGGTGCGTTATTACGGTATAGCCTCGGCCTGTTTTGTCAGACAGAACTCTTGTGCTAGCAGGTTGGCCAGTGTCAAACACATTCCTACGTGGACACACACACACAGAGACAAACGTGGACAAACGTACACACACATAGCTATACAAGCATTAAGCATGTGTTGTCTGTGTCCTTCCAAGCAATACATTAACCATGGATGTGTTGCCTGTGTTATGACTCTTAACAGTTTCAAGCCAGACATGTGAAGGATGGTTTGTGTCCTTAGATCATCTATGCCACCTGTACATATTTACTGTCTGTTCAGTCAGACTCAGGCATCATATATCTGCCAGAATTGTTTATCTATTGATCCAAAGTGTTTCCATTCACCTATGCAGAGCTGGTTAGATCAGGTGATAGAGCATGTTCATGTTCATTGAGCAATCAGGTGATAGAGCATGTTCATGGTCATTGAGCAATCAGGTGATAGAGCATGTTCATGTTCATGTTCATGTTCATGTTCATGTTCATGTTCATGTTCATTGAGCATGATGTGTATTGGTTAGGTTAAGCAAAGTTGTTCACTGTCAATCAATAAGTTGTCCATATATGTGTCAAACTCATGTGTATCAACAGAATATATGTGCCAAACTCCTTTACATACATCCATGTGTGTTCCTGTGCATCAACCAGTTCTTTGTATGTGTGTGCCAGGCTCCCATAAATATCAACAGGCCATCAAAGTATGTGTGCCAAACTCATGCATATAACATAAGACCATATATATGTGTGTTAAGTTCCTGTACATATACTGTATCAGCATGTTGTCCATATATGTGTGCTAAACTCCTGTGATCAGCAGGTTGTCCATATATGCCAAGATGTGTGTGTGTGTGGTGCTGATTTTGTTCACTGGGCCAGTTATGGACACACAAACGCCGCAATCTGCTCTCAGCTACCAAACCAAGTCTCCAACACCAGTTGTTATTCAGACGTGGTGTCCACTGTCAGAAAGAGGTCTGTGACTGCATTCTTTTTTAATTTCATGTTTATATGACATTAAAGTTTATACATAGACATAGCCTACACATGATGGGTAACTTGGATATCATTTTTGGCCATGGGCAGATGTTCTAAGGTTAGACACGCATAAAGGAGTAATTTACACAGATGCATTTATTCCAGTGCTAATCATATGACTGTTAACCACCCAGGAGACACAGGTCAGTGTAGCATAAGTATCACTGATTACCAAATATGCATTCATGGTTAGGGGCAGCACAAGAAATCTGCCTCCCTGGGCAAAAGTTTGAACAAATATAATTTTGGGTCTGCCAAAATCTATACATCCATGTTATTTTTATACTGTTTTGAGGACACTGCCCCCTGTGATTAAACTATAGGCTAATGTGTTAGCCAGTGTATTAGCCTTCTTGTTCCTCATAAATTTTCTCTCTAGATGTGAAGGGTTTACATTATGTAACATGCTAGTGACAAACAACTTCCTCTCCAACCCATGCGCAGCTGTGTTCTCCTCAGTAAGTCACTGCAATCATCTCAACATCTCCTACATCTGTGTTCTCCTCAGTAAGTCACTGCAATCATCTCAACATCTCCTACAGCTGTGTTCTCCTCAGTAAGTCACTGCAATCATCTCAACATCTCCTACATCTGTGTTCTCCTCAGTAAGTCACTGCAATCATCTCAACATCTCCTACAGCTGTGTTCTCCTCAGTAAGTCACTGCAATCATCTCAACATCTCCTACATCTGTGTTCTCCTCAGTAAGTCACTGCAATCATCTCAACATCTCCTACAGCTGTGTTCTCCTCAGTAAGTCACTGCAATCATCTCAACATCTCCTACAGCTGTGTTCTCCTCAGTAAGTCACTGCAATCATCTCAACATCTCCTACAGCTGTGTTCTCCTCAGTAAGTCACTGCAAACACCAGACTTCTGCAGTGTCTGTGATACTGTGTAAACATTCATGGGGATGCTGTGTTTTTTTTATAAGCAAGGTTTGAAGGAAAATTCACCTGATATGATCAGATGTGACATAACGTCACCTGTGACATAACGTCACCTGACTGGGCAAGAATTAAGCCATAGGACAAACACTCAATTGTGATTGGAAGTATTACGTATCAAAAAGGGAGGCCTTCTGCATCTGCTTGTCTGGTTAATGTGCCTCTGTGGCGCAGTGAATAAAGACTCACATCATCAGCATCTGCTTGTCAGGCTTGTCCCCCTGGATTGCACTAAATCAGAGTGGAATTAGAATCTGGCTGGCAAACAGGGCAGTATTTTTGCCACAACACATTTTCAGTCATTTTTTTGTAAGGGTTGTATAGGAAAACAAAGAAAGATTAAAAGTGTGCTCACTTTTGACCCTTTGACCTCACTTTTAGACAAGTGTCCTCCTTTTCCTGGTCTGACTGGTGGGCACCCTATACTTGGCTAGGCTGGTGGGCACCTATACTTGGCTAGGCTGGTGGGCACCCTATACTTGACTAGGCTGGTGGGCACCCTATACTTGACTAGGCTGGTGGGCACCCTATACTTGACTAGGCTGGTGGGCACCCTATACTGTCTAGGCTGGTGGCACCTATACTTGACTAGGCTGGTGGGCACCCTATACTTGACTAGGCTGGTGGGCACCCTATACTTGACTAGGCTGGTGGGCACCCTATACTTGTCTAGGCTGGTGGGCACCCTATACTTGACTAGGCTGGGGAATGAAAGTCCAGTGATACCGTTAGAAACTACTGAGCAGTTGGAGAGGGAGGAGTCTAGCACTGCACAAGGAGGACAGAGCTTGTCTGTGTTGATAACGATGACGCAGTGGAGATGACTTCACTTCTCTTGCCTGTTTTCTCTACCAAGGTTGACATGAGAAACATAGCTCTTGTTTTGCACCATTAACGACTTCCATCCCTGTCAGATGCTATTGATTGAAGCTGGTACGGTAAGTTACTGAGTCCTGGCAAGTTTTTAAACAAACACACAAACAGCTGTTTCAGTTTTATTTTTTTCCTGTGGTGGCAGATTATTCATTATATTGTGTGTAGATCAGCCCTCACTCGTGCACAGAGATTAGTGTCATCCAACTCAGGAGTCACAGTGGTTTGGCCATGGCAAAATGATGAATGATGACATCAACTTCAGTCATTGTTAACACAGGGCTGAATGAGTTGAATCAGCTGAAATCATATAAGCTAGGTCCTACTGAATTATAAACCTGACTGAGTCCTGGAAAAGTCCCATGTTTTTGTGTTAGCTCTTACAACATTTACTGCATTTTGTTTCTCAGTGTACCAAAACTGTTTTTTAGGGGAGCAATTGTTTCTCAGTGTACCAAAACTGTTTTTTAGGGGAGCAATTGTTGCATGACTTCAAATGCTTATATGCCTAAACTTGACTTGAAATGCTTATGCCTAATTGTCCTCTACTGTATGGAAAACTAGAGGCCTATAAGCCCAGCACCTGTACAGCTGTAGCCAAAGGTTTTGGGATTGATTTTCTAAAAGCTTTTTGCCCATGATTATAGGCCTACCTTTGGACCTTGTCAGGAGATTTTGACTGAGCACTGAAAAGGTTTGACTGCCCAAACAGGAGAGGCAGCTTATGTCCAAGAAGGAGTGATCTGCTGAGCCCAGTTAGTCTACAGTCATAATGCAAATGGCAAAAGGTCAGAACAAATGCTATGAAGAGGCTACAAATCCTAGAAAAGTCTCTTGTAGAATATTTTACTATACCCCTCTATATGAGAATATTTTACTATACCTCTATATGAGAATATTTTACTATACCCTCTATATGAGAATGCATTGAAACTCTCAAGTTGCTGCCTTAAGCCTAGATGACAAACCAGTTAAACTCTCCTTAAGTTGCTGCTTTAGGTAAGATTAGATTAGCGTAGATAAAAACAGTAATGATGGGGTGTACAGGACATGACTCAACTGGGCATTTTCCTCCTTACAAGCTATGGTTGTAAGAACGTTTTGGAAACTTTTTTGGACCCTGAAGATAAGGATGTGGGGCCAGTGGAGGTCACTATCACCCCCTCCCAGTCCCCTGCCTTATCTTTGAGCTCTATGCTAGTATAGCCTGCTCTCACCCCCTGGCATCAGGCATCTCAGAGAGGGTGGAGGAAGCAACAGCTTTGGTTACACATCTCAAATAAAAGTCTGGCTGTGACTTTCAACTCATTTCAAGGCATTATACAACATTGGCGGGCTTAATGTATACTCTCTAATTACAGCGTATGATAACATATCCTCCTCTCAGGCTTAATGTATACTCTCTAATTACAGCGTATGATAACATATCCTCCTCTCAGGCTTAATGTATACTCTCTAATTACAGCGTATGATAACATATCCTCCTCTCAGGCTTAATGTATACTCTCTAATTACAGCGTATGATAACATATCCTCCTCTCAGGCTTAATGTATACTCTCTATGCATGCGTGTGTGTGTAGTTGTGTGTGTGAGTGCGTGTGTGAGTGGGTGAGTTAATCTGTGTAGTCCCGCAATAGTGTATGTAGGCACTATTACGTATCTGTCTTGTCCATACTGTGTTTTAACAGTTACGTGTATCGCCAATTGTTCCCGGTGAAACGTTGTCTCGTCTCACTATGTACTGTGTATATGGCTGAAACGACAATAAAAACCTACTTGACTTGACTTGAAATATGTCCCATATAACATAACATATCCCCCATATACATCATACACACATCTCACATGTACACATATGCATCATATACACATCTCTCATGTACACATATACAACACTGTCTCCCAGTGAAAGAAGGGACACCCCCCACCCCACCCGGCCCCCCCTTCCCACACACACACACACACACACACACACACACACACACACACACACACACACACACTCACACACATATAGGCAGTGTCTGCAGTTTGTTAGTTGCCCAGTCGGGGACACAGTCTCACGCACTCCAGTCAATCATGTTTCTCTCCTTTTGTGTGGCGTTAAAGAGCTGAATTGCTTTAGGAACAAAGGACCTTCTCAGCCTGTCTGTTTTACATGAGAGATAGAAACCTGTTGCAGAACATGCTCTTCTGCTTGGTGAAAGTGGTGTGCAGGGGATGGCACTCATTGTCCAATATAGAGAGCAGTCTGCTCAGGGTCCTCTTGTCCGCAGTTGATGTTAGTGTCTCAAGCTCCATATCCACAACAGAGCCAGCTTTTTTAACTAGTCTGTCCAGTCGACTAGCATCCCTCTTCCTAGTGCCCCCCCAACATCCCACAGCATAGAAAAGAACACTGGCCATGACAGACTCCTAAAACATCAGCAGGAGCTGCAAACATTAAAGGACCTCAGCCTCCTAAGAAAGTAGAGCCTACTCTGCCCTTTCTAGTACAGTGCCTCAGTATCAGCAGATCAGTCCAGTTTGTTGTCAAGGTGAACCCCCAAGTACCTGTATGTCTTGACATTCTCCACATTCACCCTGTCAATGAAACTATGAAACAATGAATGAAACGATAGACACAAACGTTAAACTTTGTTGTGTGAGGCTAGCGAATGGAACAGAGTAGATGTATGGTGTTCGGCCTCAGTCTCAGTGTGGGAGACTTTGCAGCGAACGGAACAGAGCAGATGTATGGTGTTCGGCCTCAGTCTCAGTGTGGGAGACTTTGCAGCGAACGGAACAGACCAGATGTATGGTGTTTGGCCTCAGTCTCAGTGTGGGAGACTTTGCAGCGAACGGAACAGAGCAGATGTATGGTGTTAGGCCTCAGTCTCAGTGTGGGAGACTTTGCAGCGAACGGAACAGAGCAGATGTATGGTGTTAGGCTTCAGTCTCAGTGTGGGAGACTTTGCAATATGGGCAGTTGCCATTATTTTGCCGTTTTGCATTTTTGTTATTTCTTTAGTATTTTATTTCCTTTTTGAAGATCTTGTTGTATTTCTTTGACCCTCATGTCATTATTTATTTTGTTGTGTATTTTTTGTTATGTGTTTTTGTTGTTATGGGGTGCACTGTAAATATTACACTTGGGTGCTCATTGGCTGGAAGAAAATAAAACAACCTCATTTTGGCCTCAATCCATTGCGTCATCCTCTGCTTAAAAAGACCACTGGTCACGGGTACCTTTTGACACCTGACAACATGAGTCTGGAAATTGGGGGGGGTGGGGGGGCGTTTGAAAAGAAAAAAAAAATGCTGTTTTCATGAATATTAACATTGTCTAACATTACCCCCCCCCCCCCCCCCCCTTATCTCTCTCTCCTTTCTCTCCCTCTCTCCAGCTGAGGACTCAGGATGAGTGCTGTTGTGTTGGTCATTCTTCTACTTGGTGTCATCACCTCCACAGCCTCTCCAGGTACAACCCATTTGGTGCCTACAGTGTGTCTCATTCATCCCTATGTTTAGTACAATCTATCAATCTCTATGTGGAAATATGCTAATGTGTAACCTGATCGATATATCCTGCACATTCTGGTATTTAGTTACAGCCACCTACATCACAATGATTTGAAGGAACATAAACTGCTGATATGCTCATTTTTTTAGCCTTCACAGATATTGACCTATAGTTACAGTATCTCCTGCACAATCCTGTTAGCCTGCACAGATGTTAAATTGACCTATAGTTACAGTATCTCCTGCACAATCCTGTTAGCCTGCACAGATGTTAAATTGACCTATAGTTACAGTATCTCCTGCACAATCCTGTTAGCCTGCACAGATATTGACCTATACTTACTGTATCTCTAGCTCAATCCTGTTAGCCTGCACAGATATTGACTATACTTACAGTATCTCTAGCTCAATCCTGTAGCCTGCACGATGTTAAATTACTGTATCTCTTGCTCAATCCCGAAAGATGCTAGCTCTTGCATGTGTCTATTCTGAAGATTAGGATTAGAAAGAAGATAAGCTGTGGATGCTCTGGAGTTGTCTAATGGCTAACATCACTAACACCTTGGGCTCCTGTACTGCACTAGCTAGTTCTGTCATGCAGCTGTACAATAACATGTGCAAACTAAGGCTGCAAAATGAATGACATCACAACTGCAATCCACATTTAAACAATCTAATTCCTGAGCCTGCAAAAGTCCCAAAAGTGGTTAATCTACGTGACATAATCTATTCCTTTTTATGTTCATCTTTTCCAACTGGTGTGGAGGACTGAATGGAATCTCTAGTCTTTCACATCTGCAGTATCTGTCAATGAATTTAGATATTTTTTTCCTCCAATATTGTGCAGCTTTAATGCAACAAAAGTTTTAGCCAGTCTGCTATTCCTGTCGGTTTGCAGATCTGGACACCACTGGCATTTCTCCTTGTTGATTCTCACTGCTGGGATGTTTGAAACCTCATGTTTGACACCCCATGTTTCTGATGTTTTGTTTCTTCCTCTGCAGGCTTCAGGGTGGTGGGTCCAGATGGTCCTGTAGTTGGTGTGGTGGGAGAAGATCTGGTCCTGCCCTGCTTCCTCAAACCCAACACCAGTGCAGTGGACATGGATGTGGTGTGGTTGATTGGGGGAGACATAGTGCACCATTACAGAAGAGAGCAGAGCTACGTAGAGAAGCAGCTCCCTGCCTACTGGGGGAGGACCAGTCTGTCCAGAGAGGACCTGGCAAGAGGAAACATCTCGTTGAAGCTTAGATCAGTCAGACTCTCAGATGAAAACACATACAGGTGTTACATCGCTTCTCAGACTGGGACTGATGAGGCTCCAGTGCACGTCAGAGTCGAAGGTGACCATCTCTCAAGTTTGTAAATAACCGCACCATGGGATCAGTGTGTGTCAGTGTGAGAAGTCAGGAATACATCACAGGACGAATGTGTGTGTCAGTGTGGAGGGTCAGGAAAGTATCACAGGATGAACGTGACTAAAACATGACTAAAAAACGTTTTGTTTTAGCTATTCAAGAATATTTTATTGATTGGCTGGGCTTAGAGTAGACAGCATGTTGATACATTTTTACTTTTGTTTTTACATTTATACTTTTACTTGTGTTTTTAATACAAAAGCAGTAGGCCTATTTGTTCATACTGTATGTAATGTAAACACCGACTCTGCATGGCTAACATTAAGCTAAGTACTGAGAAATACTTACTGTGCTGTTTTTATTTGGAGTGAAGTCCTTTCTGTTTATGTTCTTTATCCACTTGTGGCAAACACCTTGGTCCTCAGCACGCCCAGGAAACTGTGTAGACCATACGGTCTAGAACATGATCTACAACGTTAAGTAAGGGCCTGTGTATTTTGCATAAAATCTCCTTTCAAATTTGGAGTTTTCTGCTGTTATTAGAACAGCCAGTGACGGCACACATCCTCCTACCCTTCCTAGACATGTTCACAGATGAGAGAAGGTCCACTTCTTGGCGCTTGTGTTCAAATGCCTGGTTTTTCCCCATGGCTGCCTGATTGGGTGCTGTTCCCGCAGCACAGGGCCCATGGCTGCCTGACTGACTTGGAGCTGTTCCAGCAGCACAGGCTACTAGCATACTAGCTAGGTTCCTAAACCGCTACACTACCACTGCTATGGATAAGGAGTTAGACTGGTGGCCAATTCAGTCCATGATTGGTAGGGTGGTAGGAGGGTTGAGGAGCTCAGTGTTTTTGGGTGTTCAGTCACTTTGTGTGTGTGTGTTTGTGTGTGCCACTATTCACGGATGGGTGGAACTTCCCTCAAGCATCCAGATACTTAGTACTTTATTCTCTGTGTCCAGCTGTGGGCTCTACTCCAGTCATCTCCGCTGAGAGTCTGTCTGATGGGCAAGTGACTCTGCAGTGTGAATCTGAAGGCTGGTCCACTGAGCCGCGGGTGGACTGGGTGGACAGCAGAGGGCGCTCTCTCCCAGCAGAAGCCACAAGTGTCCAGGCAATGGCAGGGCACCTCAGAGTCTCCAAGAGAGTCACTGTGCAGGAGAGCGATGGCAGCAGCTTCCTCTGCAGAGTCTCAAGCCAACGGCAGGCTAAACTGCAGGAAGTGGAAGTCCCACGTGAGTATCTCAGACTCTCATGAACTGTAGCATGTTACAAAACTAAACAAGAGAGCAGGTACATTATCATTTCACAACAATGTATCTATCTCATTATTATACTTCCTACAAACTCCATGCACAAGATATTTCTATCATATTTATCCTAGGCTGAAAGCTCTCTATACCCAGCTGAGTTTACAGGAAGTGACACCTACATCTGAAGTGATTATGTCCATAGGAGCTGTGCAAGCAAATGATTTCACAATATACCATATGTACCAATATACTGTATGTAAACCTTCACGTCAATATCAGTCAGCCAATTTTTCAAACATAGGTTATTGCCTTGGCATGAAAAACAACAAAATAATCATTAAACACACCAATATCAATAATATTGACCAACAAACTTGATAAAAAGGACAATAAGAACGGAGAAATATGGAAGTTTACGAGCATTGTGATGTTTGGACACAGCAATGTTGAAGAAGTTGTGTGTTTGTCTGTATGTTTCCTGTAACAGTTGAAGTTGTGTGTGTGCGTGTGTGTGTGTCCTGTATCAAATGAAGTTGTGCATGGGTGTGGGTGTGTGTGTCTTGCCAGCGGAAGTTGTTTCTCTCCTGTGTCCAATCAGAGAAGGTTTTGTGTTGCAGGGCATCTGTTTGCTTACTCCAGGCACCACTGGGCCTTCCTTGGATCCATCCTGCTTTTCTTGCTTCTGTGTGTTTTGGGATGCACCTGCTACACAGGTACCACTCTCATTTATACACCTGCTACACAGGTACCACTCTCATTTATACACCTGCTACACAGGTGCCACTCTCATTTATACACCTGCTACACAGGTGTCACTCTCATTTATACACCTGCTACACAGGTGCCATTCTCATTTATACACCTGCTACACAGGTGTCACTCTCATTTATACACCTGCTACACAGGTGCCATTCTCATTTATACACCTGCTACACAGGTGCCATTCTCATTTATACACTTGCTACACAGGTGCCACTCTCATTTATACACCTGCTACACAGGTGTCACTCTCATTTATACACCTGCTACACAGGTGCCACTCTCACTTATACACCTGCTACACAGGTGTTACTCTCATTTATACTCTTCCTTTTAAACTTGATGAAACTGAAGCAGCATCAGGCATCATGTGCAACTTTTAAATTCATCAGTGCTGCTGTTAAACCCCCAGTCTGGCAAAAACCATATTAAAAACATGTTTACGTTTAATGTTTAATGATTATTAATGTTTAATAAGACAGAAGCGTTAGCTCACCAGTTCATGTCGACCTCAGGTGGCTTTCAGATAAGAGAAAAGGGATGGGTTTTTGTAGGCACTGTTTAGAGTCTATGAAAGAATTTTTGAAATGAAAAAACAGATGAGTGTAAATCTATTAAGACCTACATTGAAATTATAGTGACAAATCATTCACTGTAGTGGGTCTTTAAAAGTGATGTCATTTCTCTCCTCAGACATCTGGCTGTACAAACGGTGGGTGATCTCCAATTTTACATGGGCACATGACTATAGCCATCTGCCTGGTAAACACATCAAGACCTACACAGAACCCCTCATTATCTGTAGACACAAAGGAACAGACAGAGGTCAGGACTATAAGGAAATCACTCTGGACCAGCTCTTCAGCCCTGATGAGGATGAGCCTTGTCCCAAAGTGGTCATTGTCCAGGGCCGCTCTGGATTTGGCAAGTCCATCACCACACGCAAGATCATCTGTGACTGGGCGTCAGGGACGCGGTACACAAAGGAGTTTGACCTGGTTGTTCTCCTGAAGTGTAAAGAGTTGATTATGCAGGGGGAAAGGAGGAGTTTGTTGGAGCTGGTGGGCTGTCCCCAGAGGATCAGACCTGTCATGGAGGCCATTCTGAAGAACGCTCCACACAAGGCATTGTTCATCATTGATGGGTTTGATGAGCTGAAGATGTCAGCAGCAGTTCCCAGCTCCCATCTCCCCAGCCAGCCCTCCACCAGAGCGCCCCCTGCAGACACTATCCAGGCACTGCTGGGTGGACACATCCTGCCTGAGTCCTTCCTGCTGGTCACCACCAGACACACTGCTGCAGACAGGCTGAGAGAGGTACGCAAACACAGGGAACAGCGCTCTATAGAGATCCTGGGCTTCAATAAGGATATGGTGAAGGAATACTTTAATAAATTCCCCTCTGAGAGCCATAGCAAGGTTCAAATGTATGAGAGTGTGCGTGGAAACAGCTTCTTGCTCTCCTCCTGTTCCAACCCTGTCAGGTGCTGGATGATGTGCTCAGTCTTGAAGGAGACTCGTCAGAAGACCCTTGTGGAACTGGAAACTAGGACTTCACTATATGTGCTGTTTGTATCCATTTTTCTGAAGAACACCAACATTGATAAAATTGAAGCCTTGAGGAAGCTGGCAAAGATGGCCAAAAATATAACTTGGGGAAGGGTGTTCCTACTCGATGAAGAGAATGTGTCTGGTCTCGAAAAAATCCCTTTACTCTGCAGGACCCTTCAAAGAGGTCACACCAGACAGCGGGTGGTGTACAGATTTGTAGAGCAGACTGTTCAGGAGTTCTTTGCAGCTCTTTACTTCATCACCTTACCTAAGTCTAAGATGCAGGATGAGCTGACTAACCTTTTGGATTCAGTGAGAGGGCCCTCTACTGCTAAAAACATCCACCTGCTGTCAGTTATTCGATTTCTGTTTGGTTTCTCAAGTGGAACAGAGGTTAGCGCACTCGGTTTGCCAACAGACAACATATCACTCATGCAAAAGCCACTTGAAAAATGGATTTTGGAAGAGTTTGGTAATGTTTTGAAAGATGTGAGATTGTTCCACTGTTGTTATGAGCTTCACAACGTGGAGCTTGTGAGGAGGTTTATGGAGAGCTGCAAGTGGGTTGATTTGGCCCCTGTCGCACTTCAGTTGATAGACTGCTGGGTGCTGCGTTACTGTCTGCAGTGCAGTCCTTATTTAGAAGGCCTGAATTTGAGCGACTGCAACCTCACAGTAGACATGCTGCAGCTACTTGCACCTGCACTGAATAAGCTGAGCTGCAACGAACTGTGGTGAGTGACACAAATTATAGGCAGCTGTATATTGCCATTTCTTTTCTTCACCCTAGCCCTCCCCCTTTGTCTACCCCTTAGCCCTTGGAACAGAGTAACAAGTGACGACAATATGACAATTAGCTACCTTCAGAAAATACCCTGCCTACAACTTTTGCTATTCTGTCATTTCGCGGACTAACATATAAGATATGAAATATAAAAGAAATGCGTAAGCAACATCATAACATACGTTAACATCACATTAGCATTGCTAACCATTGTCACAGACAATTGATCTATTGTTTGAGGTCAGTAATACTTGGACACGGGGAGGGGCTGTGGCACAAGGAACAAAAGCACATGGCTACATAAACAAAACAACACATGGTCATCAAGGCAGAAAAAACAATCACCCCATACTTTGAAAGCTAGGTTTGACTATCTTATACAATCACCCATACTTAGGTATAGCTGCTAGGTTTGACTATCTTATGTAGTTTCCTTTGGGTTCCAATTTGAAATTTTGTGCATGCAGAGATTAAAAACATTTCTTAGTGGCTGTGTGTTCGTTTTTGCGATAGACTGTCATACCTGGAGAAAACATACTTAAAGTTTGGATCCAATTTGATCTTTTTCAATTTTAAAGTGCCACAAATCAAAAGGTTTGTTTTCTTTCTGAAACATTCCTTCATTTCAAGAATGCACCATAGCTGAAGTGTAATATATTGAATTATAACAGATCCCATATGCCTCAATATGGAAACATTGTCATCAAAAGTTGCCACCATTTTGTCTTTATGCCATTTCCAGTAATCCACTATTTGGCAATTATTATACTCTGAGCCAAAATAATTTACAGTTCAGAACATCTCCATATCTGCAACATTGCCTGAAAATGTCAAGTGTCTAGCATGAAGTATGTGGAAGTAATGGACAACTGAACTTAATCAAGTTAAAAAAACAAATTTTTCCCATGACCATGACCCTGTTTTTTAGGGCCCAATATCTCAGATACTAAAGTAGATAGAAGGTTAAAATTGTGCACAATTGCTGATGGGTACAATGGCATTGGGCACCTAAAGTATGAAGCAGATTCAAGAGGGTCAGACGTCATGCATTTGTTGATTTCACACAGAATGACCCATATGCCCTTATGGGAATGTCAGTGGGCTTAAATAAAGAAGGCTTAAATAATGGGAGGAGAAGAAATGTTAATAGCGACTGATTGAGGTATTCTGTCATATGTATGAAAAAAGCATGCACATGGCTATTTTGCGGGGAAATATTTCTGCCTTTTAAAAGCAGGTGTAATCCATGTGTTCAGTCCGTACAGTGCTTGAATGAGAGAAATCCCAGAGACAGTATCTTGAGCACTCAAAGCACCAGTTTGCTTATTTGAACCACATAAAAAGCAACTTTTAACTGTTGCTTGCTTTCTGATTCACTGTGTAAGTGACCCGAGTGTTTTCATGAACTGTGTAATGAGCTTATCGAGTGAAGTGAACTTGAAAGTATTGCAGCCATGTAATGCAAACACTGTAGAATAATAGATCCAGAGTTGGGAAGTAAATCAGTCCAAATCCTTAAGTCCTGTAACGTAGCATTTGAGGTATCTTTATTTACTAGAGGATTAGGTTTTCTGACAACTTTGACCCCTCCTATACACCCTCCTGTTCACCCTCCTATACACCCTCCTATATTTGAACAGAAATATCTGTATGTTTTGCTCCTTACATTTTTAAAACAGATTGGTTACTTTTGTCTGAATGCATTTGAGGGAAGTTATCAGTATTTTCAATTCACAGCAATGCCGTGCCCTCCCAACATCATGGCCATTTCCAACATGGATGGTGTAAGATACAAAGTCTTAGGCCCACATAATAACGGAAAAAACATCTTTATTGAATCCAGCACGTTAGCAGAAAATGTAAAAAAGTGGCTTAACCATTGTTTTTCCTGATTGCTTCTTCATGTGTTTTTAGAATTCTCATATGAGTAATCATTCCAGATTGTTACTGTGGTTAATTTGTAATGCCACTGTGGGCTATAGTTGACTTCCTTTACCAAGGACATCAACTTTTACACTTTAAGTACATTTTGAGCCTGTACTTGTGTTATGTTTGCAGGCTGGGTGTGGAACAACCATCAAATGCTGATAAAGCAGATGATGTTGGTGATGTCGTCTCAGCTCTGGGGACAGAAAGAACCCTGAGGAAACTGAGGTGTTATCTATTCCTCATCAAATGCAGCGGGCTAACATTTTTTTCATTATTTTAGTCAGATTTGGAACACTAACATGTCATCAACATATACCAATTCTTCTGAGTGCTGTACTAAGAGTGAATAAATGCTGTTATTCTCTTCCAGAGTGGAAAACAGCCAGCTGTCAGATGAGAGTGTGCAGCAGATCCTCAGTGCTCTAAGGAATCAGGAGTCTGTGGGTTCGGTTCATCTCTCAGTGAAGACAGTCAGCTTAGACATGGCAAACAGACTGATAGAACATGTATGCAGTGTCACAGTCACTGGCATCATGAGGTGAGATGCTTCTTTTATGTGTAGTTCCTTTCAGATACAAGTCCTGCTGAAGCAATGTAAGATGGGGGGAGGGGTTGTTGGTGGACATCCCCAGGGGTGTGGTTTGGCCGCAGGCCCCAAGTCCAGTGCTGTTATGACAAGATAATGACAGCCTCGCAGAACGTTATAGCTTACTTGTTTAAATACAATGCACTGTGTTGTGCCACACTTGATAAGTGCTTTTAATAAAATAAGTAATTTGAAATACAAAGAGACACAGAGAGCACGCAAACATATACACTTAGCATAAAAAAAACTCTCACATACAGCTGCAACATAACAGTGTAGGTTTATTGTTTGTTCAGTGTTCTTACAGACCAGAAAAGAAACTGTTGTAAGATGAGTGTGAGGAGTCTTAGGATGGACCTGGTCCTGAGGCAGCGGAGCCTCTTCCAGCCTGAGCAGAAGGCAGCCGATATAGAACCTCTGCAGGGCTTCCTATCTGCAGCTGAACTCCCAGTTCCGCAGCCTGTAATGCAGTAAGGGAGGACGCTCTCAGTCAATGAAGTCACCCTACTAGGCTTGTGCTGCACCCTTTTCAGACTTCACTTTCTCCTGCCTGCCTTAGACACATTCAACTCGGACCCTAACCTAACCTAGCCACACTATCTGAATTTGCTGGATACAACGAAAGACACAGAATCTAGTGTGTGTCTTGAGCCACATGTTACAGGTGAATGTTGATGAGGAAAAATCCGTCTTAACAATTAGGCTCTATGTACAAACTACGGTCTCAATTTCTCAGAGATCGTGTTTTTTGTAAGAAGTGAACAAGCCAGTTGTTGAATAGTGAGAATGCCATAAATTTATGTTTGACCATGAGATACATGCAATTAGCAGACCTTTTGACATATGTCTCATCATTTTTTTTCTTTTACAGCGTTGATAGATATTTAGTTTACGGGAGTTCATTTCATTTTGTCTGTTGGCAATGGTTTTTCACAGCTATTCTGCCCGCTGACCTTGTACCTATAGGGTATTTTAATGAAATAGTTCTCGAGGTCTCCAAATCGCCGATGGTATGTAACTCTAGTT
Source organism: Tenualosa ilisha (assembly GCA_015244755.2). NCBI lineage: Eukaryota > Metazoa > Chordata > Actinopteri > Clupeiformes > Clupeidae > Tenualosa > Tenualosa ilisha. The sequence continues at coordinate 275,215 of PYXC01001583.1, read as the reverse complement.
GGGCTGAAAACAGTCCAAGGAGACCTTAACAGAGTCCTCTGTAACCTATTGAAATAGTCCTCTTGGGAAGTGCCTCCATTGTCCGTCTATTATAATGAACTGTGCTCTGATTCGCTGCTGAAGCTTGTCAGCCTTGCATGGCTCTGCTGGCACGTCAGTGAATATATTTACATTAGTTCACTAGTGTCAGAATTGCAAGGGTAGAAGAACAACTTTTTGGAATATTACATTTCAGAGGAAGCTGAGGAAGGAATGATACACACATCCACCAATTGCTTGGAGATTGTAAACAGACAGCTCATCATGGTGAGCTTGTAAGGGTTTCATACTAGCCAATACAACCAGATGACTGCTTTGAAGCCAATACAACCAGATGTCTGCTTTGAAGCCAATACAACCAGATAACTGCTTTGTTAATGTCACAGGTGAAAAGCATATTGTATTCACCAAAGCTGACACTGGAAAGCACTGGAGACAGAAATAATAATGGATTTCTCCATTCAGTTGTAGCCGTTTGTCCCTCAGCTCCTGTTTTTTAGGTAAAAAACTAAAAACAAGACTGTTGCTGTTCTGCCTGTTATCTTCAGCTATGCCAGATCATCTTTACATCATTGCACCATAAAACACAAACTCTGTCAGGCACAGACTAGGCAGAGGCAGATTTAAACAAAGGAGTATTTATTTGAACAAACAAAACAGAACTCAACGAAAGTCACGTCTGCTACTATAACGGAGGGAAAAGAAAACTATAACGCTCAGAAGTAACTGGGAAAACTAACACACAGGAGATCAAGGAGGCAAACACAAAAGCACAGACTTAAATAACACACGGGAGATCGCGGGAGATGGAGAAAGCACAACAGACACAGAGGAAATCCAAGAGACGGACGGGCGGATGTACCCTTGGTGTAGGGCCTCCTGGATATACTCCTCCATTGCCTGCTGTTCAGGCAGGGACAACGGGGACACTCTACCCCTAGGCACTGGTTCTCCCGGCAGCAGGTCAATGGCACAATCCCAAGGTCATGTGGGGGTAGTCGTGCAGCACGCATGGGACAGAACACCTCGGCGAAGTGACGATATTCGTGGGGAACGGACGTGCTATGTGCAGAGTGCGGACTTTCTACTGAGGTGGTTCCCAACACCAGGGGAGAGTGACCGTGCCATGACCTAGGGATAGGGAGACAAGACATTTACATTTACATTTACATTTACATTTAGGCATTTAGCAGACGCTTTTATCCAAAGCGACTTACAAAAGAGGATAACATTCAATTCAAGACATTCAAGACAAACAGTTAGCATAACAGGCGTCGCCCCACTTCAGAATCTCCCCGGTGGCCCAGTCTGGCATGTTGAACTAGCCACGGGCGTCCCAGTATGACATCCACCGTGGCCTCCTCAAGGATCAACAGATCAATACTCTCCTTGTGGCAGATTCCCACTTGGAGAGTGAGGGGACCCACGGCATGCTGGATGATCCGGTGGGTGATGGGTCGACCCATGATGGAATGCACGGCGTAGGGGCGAGGGCAGTCCCGACGCTGGAGCTTCAGACGCCGTCAAACCGACCCCGCTAGGAAGTTTCCGGTGGAGCCCGAGTCGAGGAGGGCCTGAGCTGTGAAGGAGACGCCTGCAACAGTGAGGGTTATAGGTAGCAACAAGGGTGGTTGAACAGACGGTTGCAAGCCGACTTCACTCACCTGGATGCGAGGCGGACGAACAGGGCAAGCGCAAATGTGATGACCAGGGACTCCACAATACAGGCACAGCCCTTGTTCGAACCGCCTGCGTCGTTCAGTGGGGTTGAGCTTGAATGAGTCGACCTGCATGGGCGTCTTGGGCGGAGGGTCGGGAGGTACTGGTCGGGTCGTTGACGGAGCGGTGCTGGGGAGCGTCTGTAGGCAGCCCTCCCTCCAGTGTGCCACCCAGATGGCGAGCTGAATGAATCGTTCCAAGCCCATGGTGTCGTCGTAGGCTGCCAGGTGCAGGCACAGGGCGGGTTCCAGGCCGAGGCGAAAGGTGGTGATGAGCGCCGGCTCATTCCACCCACTGGCCGCGGTGAGGGTTCGGAATCGCAGTGGTCCGAAATGCGGCTCTTTCCTTGCTTGAGGTGATGTAGTTGTTCCTGGACCGAGGAGTCGCCTACCGGGGCTTGGAAAACCTCCCGGAAATGTTTGACAAAGGCATCTACCGAATGAGTGGTGGGTCCCGCCAGCTGCCAGACACTCTCAGCCCACTGTAGGGCCCGGCCATCTAAGCGCGAGATGATATACGCCACCTTGCCACGTTCGGTGGGGAAGTGGCGCGGGTCCATCTCTAGGGCGAGAGTGCACTGCAGCAGGAACCCACCACATGCCTCTGGGTCTCCGGAGTAAGTAGGGGGATCAGGGGTGGTCGCCAAGACGCTGACCTGCGGCGCCGAGTGCGACAACAAACTTTGACAGAGTTCTTTGACTAATACTCGAATTGGGTCGGGGGCTCCAGCCTCCATAGTTAGTTTCGGTCTGGCCTTCTGTCAGGCACAGACTAGGCAGAGGCAGATTTAAACAAAGGAGTATTTATTTGAACAAACAAAACAGAACTCAACGAAAGTCACGTCTGCTACTATAACGGAGGGAACAGAAAACTATAACGCTCAGAAGTAACTGGGAAAACTAACACACAGGAGATCAAGGAGGCAAACACAAAAGCACAGACTTAAATAACAAGGAGACACAGAGAATGACTATACCGACTGGGGAGTCTAGGCTCGCGGGGTGAACGACACGGGAGATCGCGGGAGACAGAGGAAGCACAACAGACACGGAGGAAATCCACGGCAACATTGAGGAGGCCAGACAACAGGGGAAGCAGGGGGGAGGCTTAAGTAGAGTGGAGACCAGGTGGCACCAATTAGTACTCAGGGGAAGGTGATCGTGCACAGGGAAGTGAATGCGAACGGGGAGTGGGATTGAGAGTCTGTGAGGTTGAGTGAGGGGGCGTGGCCGTGGCCAGATCAGATGCAGACCTGACAAACTCATACAGACCTATTATATTTCAAAAAACAACAGGTAAAAGCTATTTTGTGCGGCAGGGCACATTTAAAACTGTCTTGGAACTTTTCTGTTGCTCTTGCACAAATAATAATCTGTATCCTGTCAACATCTTTTCTCAGCCACATCTTCCAGCCTTTGCATGCGCATGCAGCAAAGCTGAACTTCCTTCCTGATTCTGCCGAACTGTGACACATTAATCACATGGCCATATGCACGCATGCATGGCCTACCAGAGTTCAGCACATCTGTGTGATATATATTGGTGTATAAACACTGGACATGACGCCCAAAGAGCACACATTACAGAGGTAGAGAATGGTGAAAATTATGTGATATGGAGTGACAGGCAAGTCCCCTATAGGCCTATTAAACTACAAGTTAAAGAACACCAGCTTGTTTTACCATATAAACAATCCTAAAGATCTCATGTACGTCCATGGATAATTTCAATGGGAGGGAAAGGACATCTGCCTTGAACTCAACAATTCAGGCGATCTGTGACATTATCATTATCCATCATGTCGACTAGCCATTATTACAGCTAGAGTTTAATATATTGTTTTATTTGCTGTAGTTTAGGAGTTTATGTTGGCTATATGAGCATCTTAACCCCTCTCCTTCTCCACCACCTCATTCTCCTCATTAGTCTTCTCTGCCTAACAATAAACCTGACAACTCTGTGGTGTTCTGTTGCTCATCACGGAGGGTAATTGTAGACATTATTCCTTTCATGCAAGTTTGACAATTATTGACCAAATGCCAAACATCTGAATAAATTGTTACTGTCAAAATATTTTATATATATATATTTAAAAAAATCCGTTGACTACGAAACGCTGCTCACAGTGCTGAAGCATGCCGCTCAGACAAATTTGCTGAGTGCTGAAAAACCTGAGAGGGAACATTGACCCCAACCTTAGGAACATAATCCTGTGTTTATGATACTCAGGCTGTAAAACACTGAGCTTGTCCAACATCCAACAGTCTTCTCCTTCCTGTTTAACAGCATCTCATTGACTGGGAGGATGCTGCATGATCAGAATGGAGACTATCTCTGTTCTTCTCTCTCTGTGGGAAAAGACCAACACAGCTTCACGTGAGATGAAAGGACATCATCATTATTTCCATATTTGTTAATAAATATGTTGGTTTATATGGTCAGCATACGATTATTACTGTATGTATGAATATGTTGGTTTATATTAGCCTGACAAAATGACTGTACCATCAAAATGTATAGTCTGGCCACAACCAAAAGACTGGGCTCAATCCTACGGGCAGAATCAGCAGTTGTCTTTCAAACTGCCTCTGCACGCAACAGGATAGCACTAGCCTACGACCAATCAGAAAAGATGTTCTTCTTCGAAACTAATGACTTGAGAGCCGTTTTCTGCTCAATTTTCAAAGAAAAGTCTAACGAAAGTTGATGCCAGAGCCAATTAAATGATTGCTGTTCTTTAGCCAGTTAGTTGTTTTGCACCGTCGCAGCCCTGTCTTCATCGTCCAAAGCCCACCCAAAGACAGACAGAGCGTTGTGATTGGTCCTATCAAGCCTTGGTAGAAGACCTACTGAGGGCCCTATGGTGTGCGGTTAGACATACCTGCTGAGTAATACTATTTGCTATCGATTGCTGTAGATTTCTAGGCTAAATTTATATGTTTGTCAGCATGCGATTATTGGAGGGTTTTTTTAAAGATACAAATGGACACATACGCATGGGCCCGCAGAACATGCTATATCATCAATAATCTGCCTCACTGTGTGTGTTTGATTATCAGTTTGGAAGTAACATCTGGTTCTGTGTATGTTGTGTATCTGTGTGAGTGAAATTGAAATCTAGTTCTGTGTGCGGGTTTGTATTAATCAGTGTGAGCGTTGGACATGATGCCAGCATCTTCCAGCCTGCTGCTCTCGAGCTCTCAGTCACCTTACCTAGCTGTGAGGACATGAAACACATGGAACACTGGACAGACCTCCACAAGACCTTCCTGCAGCTGAAGGAGATGAAGAACAAGTAGGAGCTTCATGTGCAGGAGTGAGCATGTTCTGCTGCTGGAGTGTCATTAATGGATGGGTTTCTGTGCTCCCCAGGCCAGCGCTTGATGAGAATGTGGAGAAGCTGTTGTGCTCCCTGCGCTCTCTGCCTGGACTGCAGAAGGTGCACTTGAAAGCCAGCATCCAGACAATACAGTGGGCCTCTCAGACCGTTTCCCTCATCTCCCACCCTGCCAACCTCAAGGAAATAAAGTGAGTCATTTTGTGTTGGAGGAGGGGAGGTATTCCTGACTAATTATTTCAGCCTACTAAAATGTATTTTTCATATTTTTAGTGTGGAGACTCTCTGCTCATTTCTGTCTGTGAGGAGAAACCAGCACAGCACCCTCAGGTAGAATACAATAATAAGAAGAGATTGGGTTGGAACTCCACTGAGAGTGGGTGGCAAAGCTGAGCAGTGGAAGTTTCCACTCCCCATTTATAATGTTCCTGTTGTAGTCCAGTATTGAACCCAGGTCTCTCAGGTGAAAGACTGCAGACAAAATGCTGAGCTACTGAGCTGGTTAGGTCTGATCAAAAAGCAGACGAGTGAAAGTCTTTGGCTTTATTCCAAAAAAAGGTTGAAAGCACAGAAGATCCAAAAAGGAGAAACAATTTCTCAGTCCACAGCAATACAGAGGCAGGACCACAAAGAAAACTCTGTTCATGGGCTAATCCAAATAAACAGGGTCTAGGGTCTAGGGTCTAGCCAAGGCACAGGCAAAAACTAAGGCAGTCCAGGACAGGCAAACAAATCCACAGGGTAATCCACAAAGAAGAAAGCCCAAGACAATCCAGGCAGCAGGGCAAACTAGGGCAAACTAGGGAGCAGTGCAATAAGACACGTAGCACACTTACAGGGCAAACTAGGGAGCAGTGCAATAAGACACGTAGCACACTTACAGGGCAAGCTAGGGAGCAGTGCAATAAGACACGTAGCACACTTACAGGGCAAACTAGGGAGCAGTGCAATAAGACACGTAGCACACTTACAGGGGAAACTAGGGAGCAATGCAATAAGACACGTAGCACACTTAGAGGGGAAACTAGGGAGCAGTGCAATAAGACACGTAGCACACTTACAGGGGAAACTGTGTGAAGACTCAATGAAAAAGGCAATTAAACACAGGATATAAGTACTCTAGTATGCGTGTGTGTGCGCATATGTGTGTGTGTGTGCGTGTGTGTGCGTATGTGTGTGCGCATGTGTGTGTGTGTGTGTGCATGTATATGTGTGTGTGAGTGTATGTGCATATGTGTGTGCGTGTGTGTGTGTGTGTGTTTTTCCAGGCTGACTGTGGGCTCACAGACACCCCCAGCTCTCTCTCTTTCACCTCGGAAGAATAGGTGAGTCACTCTCCTCTCCTGAAGGACACACATTCTTTTGAGGGTGAAAGTGAAACTTGAACTTGGTGTGTGTGTGTGTGTTTCCAGGTTGAGTCCTCTGTCTCTTGTCTCTCTCACCTTCCTGGACGATGAGGTCCCCCCAGGAAGATGGAATGGTTTCCTGAAGAGTTTCAACACCTTGAGCAGGTAGGAAAGATGCTACAGTTGAGAATCAGTATCCATATTTGCTCTTTGAGCTGATGATGGGCTGGACCCTTATGACCACAACCAAATCAAGTTGTTAAGTCCTTATGACCACAACCAAATCAAGTTGTTAAGTCCAAGTGAAAGTTTGTAGCTGAAGACATTTTTTCAGGGTGGTCTTGAGATAGTGTGTTCAACTGAAGAAAAAAAAAAGTGCTAAACAGCTCTGGCTGGATGGAGGCATAAAAACGGTGTTTCACTTTAGTTAACCTGCTCCTATTACTTAGTTCTACCTGCCCCTTCACTTTTCTATCTATGCTGTGACCATTTTTATCATGCTACACATACGGTCATGACTGGGAAAACAGCTCTCAGGAACTACACTGCTGAATGTGTGTTGATATTTTCGTCTCCCAGAAATACGAAGAATGAGGAAGAAACATCCTCCGCCAGCAAGTGTGATGTAGATGCTCTGGATTCTCTGTTCTCCTTCCTGCTCTCTGTGCCTGGTCTGAGGGAGGTGGAGCTGAGAGTGGGCAGCCTGACACACACATGGGCTAAACATGTCCTCACATTCATCAGGGACAAGGAAATCACGTAAGACAATTAGCTAGCAGACTTGCCTTCAGTCTTAACTTCATAGACTAAATTCCTAGCTTTTACATTACATTTAGATCTACACATTTAGGAAAAGCTTTTATCTAAAGTGACTTACAAAAAGAGGATTAACAATCAAGCTACATAGAAGAGATAAATATATAACGCCACTTGTCAGGAGCAGGGGACTTTCAGGGTGGAGGTAGCGTAGTGGTTAGCATGCTAGTTGCCAGGAAATTGTGGGTTTGAGTCCTGGTTGTTATTGTGGTGTCCTTGAGCAAGGCAAGGCACTACGTTGCTCAAAGGGAGACTGGCCCTGAACTTTTTGATAGTTGACAAATATAAGTCGCTTTGGATAAAAACATATGCTAAATGCAGAATAGTATTGTGCTTCTCCAAAACGTGAGAGTGCAGAGTGGGTGAAGTGGTAGGGCGTAGGGAACTACAGGGTAAGTGCTAGGAGTGGCTCTCTGAAGAGCTGGGCCCATTTGTTCAAGATAGTTGAATCCAGATCAAAGTGATCCAGATTTGGAAATTCAGTGGTTTGCTAAGTGTAATCCAGGATCACTTTTGCAATACTGGTCCCTGATCACAGATAGCAAAGCATGGCGTTTTCCAATCCAGATCTTTTTTTTCTAGATCCCACTGTTTTGAAAAACTGGGCCCTGGGGACACACTGAACCCCCACCCGGTCTGATAGGATTCAAATCAGGAGTGTGCTTTACTTGTGATGCCCATGTTTGAGAGTATAGACAATAGGATGCGGTGATGGACTGTGTCACATGCTGCTGATAAATTGAGCAGGATGAGTACCAAGGACTTAACTGACACTCTGGCTTCCTTTAAGGCCTCCGTCACGGACAGCATAGCTGTTTCAGTGGAGTAGCCGCTTTTGAAGCAAGATTGGTTAGGGTCAAGAGGTTGTTTTGGGACAGGAATTCTGTGACCTGTTTGAAGACCACCCTCTCAACGGTCTTAGAAAGGAATGGGAGGAGAGAGACTGACCGATAGTTCACTGGAGTGGGAGCAAGGAAGTTTTCTACTCCTGTTAATTCACTTACACCTTGTGTGTCTTTGTTTGTGTGTGTGTGTGTGTGTTCAGTGTTAATGTACTAAAGGAGTGGGGTAGTCTGGAGGATGGTCTCTGCTCGTCTCTCTATGTGACAAAAACAACCAACAATTTCAGGTGGGTTTACTAGTCAGGCCGACATACAGAGGGCTTGATCACCATCATCGCTTTTAGATGCAGGAACTACTGAACCTTTCTCAGATGATTCTGCAGTGATTTTTCATGTAGAATCAATTTTTTGCTTGGGACATTTTTATCCATAATTGAAAAGGCATATCAGTATGCCACTGTGTGTTTGTGTTTGTGTGTGTGTGTGTGTGTGTGTGTGTGTGTGTGTTTCAGGTTGGCAGTTGAGCACCTGAGCCAGGGGAACAGCACTCCTGCTCTCTCGTACATCTCCATCTTGATAAACTCCCCTACAGACAGACAACTGAACTGGATTGATCACATCAGGAGGTTTCGTACTCTAAAACCTGAAATAGAAAGGTGCACCAAGATACTGTGTTGGTCTATTTGTTTGGGAAATAGAGGATTGTAGCTGCTCTTTGAGGGTTGTCGTGCAAAAAAGTCGAAACAATCCATGTTGTCCAACGTACTCTAGTTGTGTGATCGATTCATAAATAAGTGACGTTCACACAGTTCACACTTCTCTCACTGCAACGTCTACCTTTTCAAAACTTGTAACACTTTTACAACAACCAGAGACTATGGGAGCCAAGCAGTGTTCTCTTTTGCATTGCTTTAGGACCAAATGCATTCATCACCACTTTGTCCAAATTCATGGATGTTTCTCCTAGTCAGTGTTCACCTCCAACAAAATTATGTACAACTACAGCAAATTTGGCAGACATTTATATACTCTCATTAACAGTTAACTGTGAAGTCAAAATCTAAAAGGAAATAAACACAACATATTCAATTAATCTACATTCTACTCTGTTTTCATATTTGCCCTATTTACTGTTTTGTAGTCCTATTTACATGCTCCTGTTTGTAGAGGGACATTATATAAGAACCTAAAGTGATGTAATACCATGTAATGACCATTGACCCCCGGATACTGGTATTTAGTCAGACTAGATGGATCCGTGATGGCAAATCATGTTGTACCACCTACTCAAGTTTGAGCCCCATTTGGGTGATCAACCGTGAGAAGTTTGCATACATTTCTTTAGGACATGTCAAAGTTACAGCTATACCTACAATGTGGGTGGCAAAGGATGGCATTTAAATGTTTGAAGTGATCTTTTCGATTCGCTGATTGGTTGTATCTCTGACAGCCTGGATGATTTATTCAATAGCATAGGCCTACCTTAGTTACATTCTGTGACATTCTTTTGAGGAGACCTAAGTTTATGAACAGTAAATTAGGTTACTATATCAGCAACAGTTATTCCACAGTAGCTGGTTTTAATTTGAAGTAGCTTATCTTTTGAGATTTTTCACAAAATCCAAGTTTTCTAGTCTTCCAAACAACTGTGCATTTCTTCAATGTAGCATGGTGCCAAAGATGAAGCCATTAATAATAACAACAAAAAATAGTGATCAGTGACTGCACAAGAGCAGGCAAAAACGTGCATACATATCAAAGGAGAGCCAAAAACAGAAAAACCATTAGCTAAACACACAGGGAAGAGGCGGATAAAATACCCAATGAAAAGCCTAATTGCTGAATGAAGGGAGGGGCAGAAACTAGTTCCAGGATCACATGTCTGTGTAAACAAAGCAGGCCATAGTAACCAAGCGACCAAATAAACAAAGACACCTAGCAACCAAGGCAGGAAAATCAATCACCAAGACCATGAAACCCATCTTTGATATAGTAATTTATGTGGTTTGCTAAAGGTACCAATCCATATTTTGAGAATATACAAAATAAAACATGGGTTTTGTGGTGGTGTCATTGTCTTCATGGTTTACTTTGTCATACCTTGGGGAAATGTACTTAAAGTACAGGTCTTCATTTATTTATATCATCTTTAATGTCTCACAGCTCAATAGATTTGATTTATAACACACATCTACCAATTTGTAAAGAAAGTACAATATCTTGTATGTAGTATATGTATAATATATGTAATATATGTATATATATTAGTATTTTAGTAGTCTGAAAAAAATGATCATATAATTTTCTTGCCATTTTCAGCAAAGCATTACTTGCAAATGTGCAATTGTGAAACAAGAATCTCGTAATTTAAAGATGTCTACTACAGCAGAATAGTTCCTGAAAGTTTCAGAGATGTAGCATGAAAACTCCAACAGTAATACCTTGGAACAAGGACATTTTTCAGAGCTCCTTTTTATTCAGACATGACCCTCTTTTTTGAGACCCCTTATCTCAAAAACTACAAAGGATACAATGGTAATATTTTGCATTATAAGTCCTGGGTATAGTAACATTATTCACATAAAGTATGAAGCAAATCCATGATGGTACAGCATAATTTTTTTCTGAAATTTGTTGATTTGGCACAGAATGACCCTATTGCCAGAGGTACACCAATACATCAAAATGTCACTTAGATAGTTTGGTTTTGCAATGTATATATTCTATATTCTATGTTATATACCATAGAATATACTGTACATATGTAACAATGTTGATGTATGTCAAACTGTATGAGAAAAGCTCTATTTTGGGGTTTTTTGTTGTTTCTGTGTGTGTGTCCACTGCACGTTGACCACACATTGATGTGTTGCTGAGTGACAGCATGTGCTACAGTTACGGTGACACTGGGTGAAGTGTTTTGGTGGCTGTAGTGCATTTTGCAGCAAATGTTAACTGGAGTGCTCAGATGTGTGTTGGTAAAGCACACTGTATGAAAAGTTTAGAAAAGGTGGGGTAGTAGTACAACATTGTATTTCAGTGTGTGTGTGTGTGTGGTTGTGATTTTGCAATGTGTAATACACACACACATTGAAACTACTTTAATGTGTGTGTGTGTGCGTGTTTGATATTGCAGTGTGTCTGTGTATGAGTATGTACGTCGTCTCCTGTCCCCCCTGCGACTACAGCCTGGGCTGAGGGAGGTGGAGTTGAGGGTGAGCTGCCTGACTGACAGCTTGGTTCAGCTTATCATCCCCCTCATACAGGACTGCCCCACACTTCAGGAAGTGAGGTAAGAGCACTTTCTGTTCCTCATACACAACTGTCGCAGCCTACCGGAAGTGCAGCTTCTTAGTTCCTCGGTTGTCTTGGCTTTTAAAGGACAAATCCCATGTGCATCATTCCATAGCCCTGTTGTTTCAGATCACTGAGTATTGTCGGCTGCTGGCAGATAGCAGATAGCACTCACTGACCTTAAATAACAAGGTTATGGATTGATTCACACAGTAAAACTGCAGCTTTCTAATTGGCTTTGAATTTACATCAAAATAGATAATATTGATGTAGGTTTGTGTCAGTCTCACACTCCTGAGTAGTCTGGTGTTTAAATCACATTACAGTCTCACACTCTTGAGTAATCCGGTGTTAAAATCACATTACATTTCTGCATAGTCTCTTACCCCCTTCGCCAAGCCAAAAAAAATATTTGCTTTCCATATCAGAAGCTCCTTCCTGACTTTGTTTGCGTCTGAGGTAGATGATCTCCTGTTTGATAGAATATTCAACACTATGGAGAGCAATGACAAAGATGGTCTTCAGCTTTCTGTGCTCTACCCATCTTGTTGGTGCAATAGATATTAAAGCCTACAATACTGAATATAGCAAAGTAACTTGATGGTGACTATAGGCTGCTAGCAGTGAGCTTTGTATTTCTACAGGCTGCTAGCAGTGAGCTTTGTATTTCTACAGGATGCTAGCAGTGAGCTTTGTTTCTACAGGATGCTAGCAGTGAGCTTTGTGTCTCTACAGGATGCTAGCAGTGAGCTTTGTATTTCTACAGGATGCTAGCAGTGAGCTTTGTATTTCTACAGGATGCTAGCAGTGAGCTTTGTATTTCTACAGGATGCTAGCAGTGAGCTTTGTGTCTCTATAGGATGCTAGCAGTGAGCTTTGTGTCCCTACAGGATGCTAGCAGTGAGCTTTGTGTCCCTACAGGATGCTAGCAGTGAGCTTTGTGTCCCTACAGGATGCTAGCAGTGAGCTTTGTGTCCCTACAGGATGCTAACAGTGAGCTTTGTGTGTCTGCAGGATGCTAACAGTGAGCTTTGAGTGTCTGCAGGATGCTAACAGTGAGCTTTGAATGTCTGCAGGATACTAACAGTGAGCTTTGTGTGTCTGCAGGTTGTCTGCAGGTCGGTTTGTAGTGAGTGAGAGTCTGTCTGTCTCCCCTGAGTGTGGTCCCTTACTGCTGGAGAACATCAAACACCTAAAAGAGAGTCTAAAGGAATACCCAGACTGCACCATAACTCTCATAGGGTGGGTGTCACACACACCAGATACCAAAGCAAAAGATACCCTCTCCACCTTCAATACTACCAGAGCAATGCATACCCTCTCCTCTCCACCTTCAAGGAATTCTTGAAGACCCAGGAATATCTCTTGACTTACAGGGCACCACCACAGCAGCAACACAGTTACTTTTTTGGAATAATAACTAGTAACTATAGCTAAATATATTTTTTAAAATAATTTTACCAACACTGCTTGTATGTGTGCATGGCATGCATATGTTAATGTGTAAATGTGTAGAACATTTGGGAGGTCAAAGCAGCTGGCTGTGGCTCCAGATGGGTGCAGGATGTGGATTTGGACTTTTGGATCAAACACAGCAGAGATGTTTATCTGTTTATTTGTTTGTTTGTTTGTTTGTTATCTAAGGATCAAAAGGAGGACCGTAGTGTCCAGTCACTTTAGAGAGGGGAGACTGCAGCACAACCGACCAGTGAAGATCACTATTAAAGGACACCAATATACTGAGGAGTTCCTAGAGCACTAAAGATCACTAGTGAAGGACACAAATATACTGAGTTCCTAGACCAGTGAAGATCACTAGTGAAGGACACAAATATACTGAGTTCCTAGACCAGTGAAGATCACTAGTGAAGGACACAAATATACTGAGTTCCTAGACCAGTGAAGATCACTAGTGAAGGACACGAATATACTGAGGAGTTCCTAGAGCACTAAAGATCACTATTGAAGGACACAAATATACGGAGAAGCTCCATGTTGCTACTGTTACCATAGTGACTGTTAATGCATGTTAACTTTAATTTGATAGCACTGTTAGAATTCTATATCATTTTATGTGATTTCTTGTTACTAGGCTTTCCACACTTCACTGTGCAAGCCGAGACATAAAGTACTTGCACACCTCTGCCCATTTACTGTGTCCTCCTCTGAAAGAATCAATCAAACTAGCCAAATTTCAGTTAAAACAAAGCGCACTGTGTGTACTATTGTACTATAACAGCAATGTGCGATGAATGCATCCAATCACAGCACATAAAGCATCATTGCTGTTGTATGATGCGTTTTTTACAAGGATCTTGTCATTTAAAGATGTCTACTGCAAAAGAATAGTTCCTGAAAGTTAGAAACAATGACATGGGCCCCTAAAACACTGGTGACTTTTACATCCATTACATTCATGATTGCTGCATGATTGAGAGATACATTCATGATTGAGATCCTGACTGCATGATTAAGAGTAAACACATTGACCTGTGTGTAAGGCTGGACACTGACCTGTGTTTAAGGCTGGACACTGACCTGTGTGTAAGGCTGGACACTGACCTGTGTGTAAGGCTGGACACTGACCTGTGTGTAAGGCTGGACACTGACCTGTGTTTAAGGCTGGACACTGACCTGTGTGTAAGGCTGGACACTGACCTGTGTTTAAGGCTGGACACTGACCTGTGTTTAAGGCTGGACACTGACCTGTGTTTAAGGCTGGACACTGACCTGTGTTTAAGGCTGGACACTGACCTGTGTGTAAGGCTGGACACTGACCTGTGTTTAAGGCTGACACTGACCTGTGTTTAAGGCTGGACACTGACCTGTGTTTAAGGCGGACACTGACCTGTGTGTAAAGGCTGGACACTGACCTGTGTGTAAGGCTGGACACTGACCTGTGTTTAAGGCTGGACACTGACCTGTGTGTAAGGCTGGACACTGAACTGGACACTGACCTGTGTTTAAGGCTGGACATTGACCTGTGTGTAAGGCTGGACACTGACCTGTGTTTAAGGCTGGACACTGACCTGTGTTTAAGGCTGGACACTGACCTGTGTTTAAGGCTGGACATGTAATCCTGCTCTTTTGCACCACAAGCGCTGCTTGCACTTGTTATGCTAACGTATGTTTCCATAACCATGAAAAAAGCAATGCTAAGATTTTCAGTTTTCTTTAGCAGGGCCCAAGTTATGAAATAGCTAACCAACCCACATCAGATCAGCTCCAAGTATTGGTGGTTTTAAATCTACGCCAAAAACTCACTTTGACCGGCTTTCAAATTGAGTGGGATTATGCAGTGACACATCTGGGGAGGGATTACGGTGGGATTATGCACCTTGTAGATCAATCAGGGCATTGTGACATCAGAGGAACATGAGTGCAGGAGTCGCTGGACTTCTTAGAAACAGGAAAGATTTTATTTGAATGTTTTACATTAAGCCGTGTGTGTGTGTGTGTGTGTGTGTGTGTGTGTGTGACAGCAGAAGGATGCCTAATGAGTTACATAGCATGATAGGTGAAATCCAAAGACCCTGAACTCAAAGACTAAACCGACTCAAAGCAGCCCGTTATGATGCTGATGTAGTCTTAGACCCCTTAGAGGGAGGGGTGGAGCGAGAATTTGTGTGTTCATGTGTTCAACATCGAAGTGATCTCAAAGATGTGTGTGTGTGTGTGTGTGTGTGTGTGTGTGTGTGTGTGTGTGTGTGTGTGAGTGTGAGTGTGAGTGTGAGTGAGTGTGTGAGTGGGTCACACACGCCTCATGCCACGGGCCATCAGACAGGCAAAGACAGTCATGACCATCTTGGGCTTCACCTCCACCAGATCCTCAGGGAGAGCATACACACGTGCACCAATCTTTCTCGCCATGGAGATGGCGTACCTACACACACACACACACACACACAGGTACTGTTAGCAAATACATACAAATGCTACATGGAATTACAGATGAAACACAAACAAACACATGAACATGTACGCACAGACAGTGGATATGTGGTCTGTGTGTGTATGTGTGTTTGTGTGTGTGTGTGTGTGTGTGTGTGTGTGTATGCGTGCATAGCATACTTGGCGTTGTTGAGTTTCTCCTCGTCTGTGAGGTCCTCGTTCTTGACCAGGTCGTAGCGGATGGATCCAGGCTGGATGGCATCAATCAGGTCCAACACTGGCATACTACTACTGATGGTGCCGTCCTACAACACACACACACACAAACACAGAGTTTAGACACACACACACACTGGCATACTACTACTGATGGTGCCGTCCTACAACACACACACACATAAACACAAACACAGAGTTTAGACACACACACACACTGGCATACTACTACTGATGGTGCCGTCCTACAACACACACACACATAAACACAAACACAGAGTTTAGACACACACACACACTGGCATACTACTACTGATGGTGCTGTCCTACAACACACACACACACACACAAACACAGAGTTTAGACACACACACACACTGGCATACTACTACTGATGGTGCCGTCCTACAACACACACACACACAAACACAGAGTTTAGACACACACACACACTGGCATACTACTACTGATGGTGCCGTCCTACAACACACACACACACAAACACAGAGTTTAGACACACACACACACTGGCATACTACTACTGATGGTGCCGTCCTACAACACACACACACACAAACACAGAGTTTGGACACACACACACACTGGCATACTACTACTGATGGTGCCGTCCTACAACACACACACACACACACAAACACAGAGTTTAGACACACACACACACTGGCATACTACTACTGATGGTGCCGTCCTACAACACACACACACACAAACACAAACACAGAGTTTAGACACACACACACACTGGCATACTACTACTGATGGTGCTGTCCTACAACACACACACACACACAAACACAGAGTTTAGACACACACACACACTGGCATACTACTACTGATGGTGCCGTCCTACAACACACACACAAACACAGAGTTTAGACACACACACACACTGGCATACTACTACTGATGGTGCCGTCCTACAACACACACACACACAAACACAGAGTTTAGACACGCACACACACTGGCATACTACTACTGATGGTGCCGTCCTACAACACACACACACACAAACACAGAGTTTAGACACACACACACACTGGCATACTACTACTGATGGTGCCGTCCTACAACACACACACACACAAACACAGAGTTTAGACACACACACACACTGGCATACTACTACTGATGGAGCCGTCCTACAACACACACACACACAAACACAGAGTTTAGACACGCACACACACTGGCATACTACTACTGATGGAGCCGTCCTACAACACACACACACACAAACACAGAGTTTAGACTCACACACACACAAACACAGAGTTTAGACTCAAACACACACTGGCATACTACTACTGATGGTGCCGTCCTACAACACACACACACACAAACACAAACACAGAGTTTAGACACACACACACACTGGCATACTACTACTGATGGAGCCATCCTACAACACACACACACACACACACACACACACACACAACACACACACACACACACACACACACACAGAGTTTAGACACACACACACACTGGCATACTACTACTGATGGTGCCGTCCTACAACACACACAAACACAAACACAGAGTTTAGACACACACACACACTGGCATACTACTACTGATGGTGCCGTCCTACAACACACACACACACACACACACACACACAAACACAGAGTTTAGACACACACACACACACTGGCATACTACTACTGATGGAGCCGTCCTACAACACACACAAACACAAACACAGAGTTTAGACACACACACACACTGGCATACTACTACTGATGGAGCCATCCTACAACACACACACACACACACACACACACACACACACACACACACACACACACACACAGAGTTTAGACACACACACACACTGGCATACTACTACTGATGGAGCCGTCCTACAACACACACACACAGAGTTTAGACACACACACACACTGGCATACTACCACTGATGGAGCCATCCTACAACACACACACACACACACACACAGTTTAGACACACACACACACACACACACACACACTTTCATACTACTACTGTTGGAGCCATCCTACAACACACATACACACATAGTTTAGACACACACACACACACACACACACACACACACACACACACACACACGGGTTAGACCAGAGGCTGACAACCTTTTCTCCGTAAAGGGCCATTTTGGGTCAGACAGGGTGTGGTCAAATGCATGGGGCCAAAAAAAGAAAAGAATGCTTGTGTCAGTTTCCTGTTTCTTGGAATATTTAGCCACTTGATCTTAGTCTGTAAAACAGATTAAAAGCAACTTATTGATTTGATTGGGTGTCTCTTCAACATGACATGGAACAGGTGTGAAAGCTGAAATGGAGTGGCTCTCAGTTCAGTCCAGGTCTGTGCCAAAAATACCTTTCTGGTTTACATGTCCAAATGTGTCATTAGTCGGCTACAGTCCGTCTCAAGGTTAGGTTTAACAGCGACATTTCACCCACAAGAGGCACAGTGACGTTTCAATAGCAAGCGGCTCACGGTTAGGGTTAAAGGGGCACAGTGACGTTTCAATAGCAAGCGGCTCACGGTTAGGGTTAAAGGGGCACAGTGACGTCAATAGCAAGCGGTAGTAGGTAAAGGCACAGTGAAAGAAAGAGAGGTGTATTTCTTCTCCTTTCCTTTCCCCTCCTTCCTTTCCTGGCCGAATCTCAGCTAACATTTTTTTGGATTCAGAAATGACCATTTTTGGTAAGCCTAATTTTCTAGCTAATTGGATGTTATTATATTGACCATGAAGTGTAATTTGAGGTTTTGGCCTTTGCCTTCTATAAACATGTTCACATGGGCTGCATAAGCAGCACTTCTATTCAATTCAATTCAGTTTTATTTCTACAGCGCCTTTTACAATAGTATTGTCTCATGGCGCTTCACAGAAGGAGCACCCAAGAGCAACAGGGGCAGGAAAAACTCCCTTATGTTCAGTTAATCTAGGAAGAAACCTTGGGCAGATCCACGACTCAAGGGGCTAACCCAACTGCCAGGGGTCATGGAGAAAAATTACAATCAGTAGTAACCACACACACTTGTCCTCGACCACCACAGTCTGAGCAGGAGATTCAAATATGTGCCGCACACTTACGCTGACAAAGAGAAGAGCACTTTATGTCAGGTTGCAATTATTACAACTTATTACATGGTTTACATTAAGCCTGGGCCACTAGTTGGACACACACACACACACACACACACACACACACACACACACACACACACTGGCATACCACTATTGATGGAGCCGTCCTATAACACACACACACACACACACATACTGGTTAATCACACACACACACACACATATATACTGGTTAATCACACACACACACAGTTGTGTACTGTTGCTGATGAAGCAGTACTACAACACACACACAATTTAGACAGACACACATATACAGTTTACACACACTCACAGTTTTCACACACACACACCACACACACAGTTTAGATACACTCACACAGTTTAGACACACACACACACACACCTTGAATCCAGAGATGGTGTTTTTGCCGGCCTGTGAGAGTGTGTCGTTGACCCATGTGACGATGGTGTCATCTGTCACCTTTTGCCCGTCACCCAGGTCCTCTAGGATGTTCAGCGTGTACCTGACACACACACACACTGTCAGAATGTGTTTTTTCATAAATACCTGTAGCAGGGTAAGAGTGTGTGTGTGTGTGTGTGTGTGTGTGTTACCTCCTCATGAGTTGCCACAGCAGGGCGAGTGTGAGAGTTCTGTTTCCTGCATTCAGGTCCTGGCCAGCGATCCCCACCAGAGAGAACTTGGCCTCCTTCTTACCCAGTTCAACCGCATAGTTGCAGTTCTCCAGCTGACACACACACACACACACACACACACACACACACACGTTAGTTTGGACTGGTAATAGTACTGATAATATTGCTGTTCTTACAAAAAAATAAATTCTATGTGTGTGTGTGTGTGTGTGTGTGTGTGTGTGTTTGGTGTGTCTGTGTGTGTGTATGTGAACGTGTGGTGTGTGGGTCTGTGTGTGAGAGAGAGAGACATTCTTTATGTTGCTGTCCAGTTTGGGGTAGGGGGATTTGTGTGTGTGTGTGTGTGTGTGTGTGTGTGTGTGTGTGTGTGTGAGATACCTTCTTCATGTTGCTGCCCAGTTTGGGGTAGGGGGATTTGTGTGTGTGTGTGTGTGTGTGTGTGATACCTTCTTCATGTTGCTGCCCAGTTTGGGGTAGGGGGGTTTGTGTGTGTGTGTGTGTGTGATACCTTCTTCATGTTGCTGCCCAGTTTGGGATAGGGGGGTTTGTGTGTGTGTGTGTGTGTGTGTGTGTGTGTGTGTGTGTGTGTGTGTGTGATACCTTCTTCATGTTGCTGCCCAGTTTGGGGTAGGGGGATTTGTGTGTGTGTGTGTGTGTGTGTGTGATACCTTCTTCATGTTGCTGCCCAGTTTGGGGTAGGGGGATTGTGTGTGTATGTGTGTGATACCTTCTTCATGTTGCTGCCCAATTTGGGTAGGGGATTTGTGTGTGTGTGTGTGTGTGTGTGTGATACCTTCTTCATGTTGCTGCCCAGTTTGGGGTAGGGGGATTTGTGTGTGTGTGTGTGTGTGTGATACCTTCTTCATGTTGCTGCCCAGTTTGGGATAGGGGGGTTTGTGTGTGTGTGTGTGTGTGTGTGTGTGTGTGTGTGTGTGTGTGTGTGATACCTTCTTCATGTTGCTGCCCAGTTTGGGATAGGGCGGTTTGTTGACGCGGTCCCAATCCACAGGAACCTTAATCTTCTCATAAAGCTGAAAGATTACCAAGGCGTCTGCCAGATCACTACAACACACACACACACACACACACACACACACACACACACGATCACTATAAGGCATCTGCCAAATCACTAAATCCCAACAGGAACACACACGCACACAATCTGACAAATCCATCCAGAAAACCTCACACACACACAAATAATAAAATGTATAGCAAGGACCATCGCTAGAGTGTGCATAGCATTTTGTGTTTTGTAAGTGCTGGTGTGTCGTGTTGTGAGAAAAAGTGTGTGTGATGGTGTGTGTGTGTGGTTGTGTGTGTGTGTGTGCGTGCGTGTGCGTGTGCGTGCGTGTGCGTGTGCGTGTGTGTGTGTGTGTGCGTGCATGTGTGTGTGTGTGGTTGTGTGTGTGTGTGTGCGTGCGTGTGCGTGTGTGTGTGTGTGTGTGTGTGAGATCTCACAGGTAGAGGTGGTTGACGCGTGGGTTGACTCCAAGAGAGTTCATCCAGTTCCTGAAGGTGCGCTCCTCTCTTGTCTCACCTAACAACAACACCAACCACACACACACACACACACACACACACACTCTTTATGACACTATAGTGCACACACACACACTCTTTATGACACTATAGTGCACACACACACACACTCTCTCTCTCTCATTGTAACACTACAGTGCACACACACACACACAGTCATTATAACACTACAGTGCACACACACACACACTCTCTCTCTCTCATTGTAACACTACAGTGCACACACACACACACAGTCATTATAACACTACAGTGCACACACACACACACTCTTTATGACACTATAGTGCACACACACACACACTCTTTATGACACTATAGTGCACACACACACACACTCTCTCTCTCTCATTGTAACACTATATTGCACACACACACACTCTCTCTCTCTCATTATAACACTACAGTGCACACACACACACACAGTCATTATAACACTACAGTGCACACACACACACACACTCTCTCTCTCATTTTAACACTATAGTGCACACACACACACACACTCTCTCTCTCATTGTAACACAATAGTGCACAGACACACACTCTCTCTCATTATAACACTATAGTGCACACACACACACACAGTCATTATAACATTATAGTGCACACACACACACATTCTAACACTATAATGCACATACATACACACACACACACATTCTAACACTATAGTGTACATACACACACTCATTATAACACTATAGTGCACACACACACACAGGCATAACACGTCACAAAAGTAACGTAGTGTATGACTTTTTTCTGTTTCGTATAAAAACTACAAATAAATCACCTTTGAAATATTAATGAATTAATAAGTAAAAGAGGTATTTCCATTGGTCAGATCAACAGACAAGGTCAAAGGCAATCTGTGTGAAAAACTGAGAGAGAGAGAACTCTACATCATGAAGGAGCAGTCTGGTGATTTCAAGACACATCTAGAGCAGTTCCACGCTAAGGATCCCAAACAGTTTCTCCAACTTTTTTGTCTTAGTTTTGTTGTGTTGTGTTCATTTCAAAAAAGAAGATTGTGTATCCTGCACACACCCTTGATGGGAAGAGAGAGTGTAATGCATACATATGTGTACAGTGTGTGTGTGTGTGTGTGTGTGTGTGTGTGTGTGTGTGTGTACAGTATGTGTGAGTGTGAGTATGTGTGTGTGTGTGCGTGTGTGTGTGTGTACAGTATGTGTGTGTGTGTGTGAGAGTGTGTGTGTGTACAGTATGTGTGTGTGTGTGTGTTTGCCCTAACCCTCGATGGAGCTCCAGTCGATGTCCTGGTTCTCGGGCTTCTTAAGTGCGGGGTATTTGTTGAAGAGGTTGGCCACGTACGCCAGGTTCAACTTGGGGTTGCCGCGGACAACGTCTGTTGCTGTGACGAACTGCCGGCAGCCGAGACGATCGGCCTGCTCCAGCATGCACTCCGCCCTGCACAGATCATCTTTCTCCTGTAGGGGGGGACAGAGAGCAGCACGGGGACTCAGACCGTGTGTGTGTATTGTAGAATTTATTTATTAGGATAAGCCCCTTGAGACCATCTCATTTTTGAAGGGGTCCTTGAATTAGTGTGTGTGTGTGTATGTGTGTGTGTGCATGTGAGAGAGACAGAAAGAGTGAGAAAGACTGTACTGCATATATGTGTGGACAGTATGTGTGTGTGTGCATGGGTGCAAGAGAAAGAATGTGCAAGTGTGAGAGAAATGTGTGTGTGTGTGTTTGTGTGTGTGTGTGAGAGAGAGAGAGAGAGAGACAGCTAAAGAGAGAGTGTCTATATGTGTATGTGAGAGAGAGAGAGGAAGAGAAAGCTAAAGAGTGTGTGTGTGTGTGTGTGTGTGTGTGTACCCGTAAACCGCTCATGTCGACGGCAATTGGGGGAATTCCTTCCTCATCTCCTCTGGGGGCC
>PYXC01001583.1:242500-245000 GCA_015244755.2 Tenualosa ilisha | reverse complement strand
GTGTGTGTGTGTGTGTGAGAGTTCCTCTGTGCTGATGGAGCCATTGCCATCCACATCTACAAAGACAACGCATGAGAGTCAATGTGTGTGTGTGTGTGTGTGTGTGTGTGTGTGTGTGTGTGTGTGTGTGTGTGTGTGTGTGTGTGTGTGTGTGTGTGTGAGAGAGTTCCTCTGTGCTGATGGAGCCATTGCCATCCACATCTACAAAGACAACGCATGAGTCAATGTGTGTGTGTGTGTGTGTGTGTGTGTGTGTGTGTGTGTGAGAGTTCCTCTGTGCTGATGGAGCCATTGCCATCCACATCTACAAAGACAACGCATGAGAGTCAATGTGTGTGTGTGTGTGTGTGTGTGTGTGTGTGTGTGTGTGTGTGTGTGTGTGTGTGTGTGTGAGTTCCTCTGTGCTGATGGAGCCATTGCCATCCACATCTACAAAGACAACGCATGAGAGTCAATGTGTGTGTGTGTGTGTGTGTGTGTGTGAGAGAGTTCCTCTGTGCTGATGGAGCCATAGCCATCCACATCTACAAAGACAACGCATGAGAGTCAATGTGTGTGTGTGTGTGTGTGTGTGTGTGTGTGTGTGTGTGTGGTGTGTGTGTGTGTGTGAGATCCTCTGTGCTGATGGAGCCATTGCCATCCACATCTACAAAGACAACGCATGAGAGTCAATGTGTGTGTGTGTGTGTGTGTGTGTGTGTGTGTGTGTGTGTGTGTGTGTGTGTGTGTGTGTGTGTGTGTGTGTGAGAGAGTTCCTCTGTGCTGATGGAGCCATTGCCATCCACATCTACAAAGACAACGCATGAGAGTCAATGTGTGTGTGTGTGTGTGTGTGTGTGTGTGTGTGTGTGTGTGTGAGAGAGTTCCTCTGTGCTGATGGAGCCATTGCCATCCACATCTACAAAGACAACGCATGAGAGTCAATGTGTGTGTGTGTGTATGTGTGTGTGTGTGTGTGTGTGTGTGTCTGTGTGTGTGTGTGTGTGAGAGTTCCTCTGTGCTGATGGAGCCATTGCCATCCACATCTACAAAGACAACGCATGAGAGTCAATGTGTGTGTGTGTGTGTGTGTGTGTGTGTGTGTGTGTGAGAGAGAGTTCCTCTGTGCTGATGGAGCCATTGCCATCCACATCTACAAAGACAACGCATGAGAGTCAATGTGTGTGTGTGTGTGTGTGTGTGTGTGTGTGTGTGTCTGTGTCTGTGTGTGTGTGTGTGTGTGTGTGTGTGTCTGTGTCTGTGTCTGTGTCTGTGTCTGTGTGTGTGTGTGTGTGTGTGTGTGTGTGTGTGTGTGTGTGTGTGAGAGAGTTCCTCTGTGCTGATGGAGCCATTGCCATCCACATCTACAAAGACAACGCATGAGAGTCAATGTGTGTGTGTGTGTGTGTGTGTGTGTGTGTGTGTGTGTGTCTGTCTGTGTGTGTGTGTGTGTGTGTGTGTGTGTGTGGTGTGTGTGTGTGTGTGTGTGTGTGTGAGAGAGTTCCTCTGTGCTGATGGAGCCATTGCCATCCATATCTACAAAGACAACGCATGAGAGTCAATGTGTGTGTGTGTGTGTGTGTGTGTGTGTGTCTGTGTGTGTGTGTGTGTGAGAGTTTCTCTGTGCTGATGGAGACATTGCCATCCACATCTACAAAGACAACGCATGAGAGTCAATGTGTGTGTGTGTGTGTGTGTGTGTGTGTGTGTGTGAGAGTTCCTCTGTGCTGATGGAGCCATTGCCATCCACATCTACAAAGACAACGCATGAGAGTCAATGTGTGTGTGTGTGTGTGTGTGTGTGTGTGTGTGTGTGAGAGAGTTCCTCTGTGCTGATGGAGCCATTGCCATCCACATCTACAAAGACAACGCATTAGAGTCAATGTGTGTGTGTGTGTGTGTGTGTGTGTGTGTGTGTGTGTGTGTGTGAGAGAGAGTTCCTCTGTGCTGATGGAGCCATTGCCATCCATATCTACAAAGACAACGCACTAGAGTCAATGTGTGTGTGTGTGTGTGTGTGTGTGTGTGTGTGTGTGAGAGAGTTCCTCTGTGCTGATGGAGCCATTGCCATTCACATCTACAAAGACAACGCACTAGAGTCAATGTGTGTGTGTGTCTGTGTGTGTGTGTGAGAGTGTGTGTGAGAGTTCCTCTGTGCTGATGGAGCCATTGCCATTCACATCTACAGAGAAAATACAGTCTGTCAGTGTGTGTGTGTGTGTGCGTGTGTGTTCCTCTGTGCTGACCTAACAAACTCTTCCCAGAGAATGTATCCATGTACAAACACTCACTCATAGTGCCAGATTGGTTCAGCAGCCCTAATGATGTGTTCTGTAACATCCCTAACTCCTCTGTTGTTGTGTTTTTGGGTGGAGACAGAGGGCAGGTGCTGGTTCTGCTTCTGGGGGTGTGGAGGACATGTCTATGATCAGTGGCTCTGGATTTGCATGTAAGTTGGTACTTTTGATATTTGGCAGCCTGGGACACAAATCAGCTATTAGTGGGTTAACACTGGCAGAGC
>PYXC01001583.1:172500-240000 GCA_015244755.2 Tenualosa ilisha | reverse complement strand
CATACACACACATATAGATAGACACACACTCTTACACACACACAGACACACACACATACACAAACATAGACAAACACACACATATATATATAGATAGACACACACTTTCACACACACACACACATATAGATAGACACACACTCTTACACACACACAGACACGCACACATACACAAACATAGACAAACACACACATACACATGCATGCGCACACACACTACAAAGTGGCACCAGTGTACGATGACCTCATTACACTCACCACACATTCACACACACGTAGACACAAACTCTTGCGCACATACACACACACATAGACAGACACACACACGCGCATGTGTGCACAAACACACACACAAATATGATTTGTACGTTCTGTTTTTTTTTTTATTCTGGCGAGTGCAATAGATGTAGTTAGGGAGGCAGTGCAATCCTAGCTACAGGAAGCTGGAGAAAAATGGAGAAAATGGCCACCTTGCAGATGCAGGGAGGAGAATCTAGGGGGCAGGGCTGGGGCGGGGTTAGGGCTGAGGAGAGGTGTCAGTTACAGTGGTTGCAGGGAGGAGAATCTAGGGGGCAGGGCTGGGGCGGGGTTAGGGCTGAGGAGAGGTGTCAGTTACAGTGGTTGCAGGGAGGACAATCTAGGGGGCAGGGCTGGGGCGGGGTTAGGGCTGAGGAGAGGTGTCAGTTACAGTGGTTGCAGGGAGGAGAATCTAGGGGGCAGGGCTGGGGCGGGGTTAGGGCTGAGGAGAGGTGTCAGTTACAGTCGTTGCAGCACGTAGAGAATGAGAGAGAATCAGTCTTATTGGCCAGGTGTATTTGCTCCCTATCTTGAATCAGTGAAACACACAGTGAGGTGAAGCACATACTAACCAGTGCAGTGGGCTGCCTGCCACAGCGGCACCAGGGGAACAGTGAGGACTTCATGCCCAGAGCCCAAAGCCCAAAGCCCTAATCGACAGGCTGTGGCTGCCCACACACTGCATATGACCCGTATGGAGCTTGCGAGGCACTGCATATGCCTGGGAGGCATCAGTAATATGCTCATCTTAAGCTGTGTAAATGAATGCTGAAATGAAGACTCTAGTTATAGTCTGGTCTGGTTGTTGTAAAATGAGTGCGCATATAACACAAAACAAAAAAAATTCTTGCAATGGTACATCCCATGTTGCATACAATGTGTAGTACAGCAACATGGCATTTTAAAACCACCGGTGGCATAGCCTGTGTTAGGGCTGCTGCTCAAAGTCAAAGTCAAAGTCAAAGTCACTTTTATTGTCAATTTCTTCACATGTAATTGACATACAAAGGAATCGAAATTACGTTTCCCACTATCCCATGCGTGTACATGGACAACAGTAAAGTGCAGATGCACATGCTCACACTAAGCTAGCTAGCTTTTTAAGGGATGGGATGGGAAACTGTTTTCTGCTAAATCTAATGCTCACACTAAGCTAGCTAGCTTTTTAAGAGATGGGATGGGAAACTGTTTTCTGCTAAATCTAATGCTCACACTAAGCTAGCTAGCTTTTTAAGAGATGGGATGGGAAACTGTTTTCTGCTAAAGCTAATGCTCACACTAAGCTGGTGTAAGGAAGGTGACCAGACGAAAGAGATGAAAATCAGGGACATTTTCCCAAATTTTTCTTGGGAAGAAGGGACACTCCTATTTCAACATTCAATTTCATTAAAATTAGTTACGTTTAGCTTCTAAATTTGAGTATTTTACCAGGGACAGACCACCAAACTTTAGGACTTTCCCCAAAAATTGGAGTCGTCTGGTCACCCTAGTGTAAGGGGATAGGAAGTTGTTTTCGGCCTACACTAACACTCACACTCTAAGTTGGTGTTGGAGAATGTGAAGCTGTTTTCTGCTAATGCTAACACTCACACTAAACTAGTGTTAGGGGACGGGGATGTGAAGCTGTTTTCTGCTAATGCTAACACTCACACTAAACTAGTGTTAGGGGATGGGGATGTGAAGCTGTTTTCTACTAATGCTAACACTCACACCTACTAGTGTTAGGGGATGGGGATGTGAAACTGTTTTCTGCTAATGCTAACACTCACACCTACTAGTGTTAGGGGAAGGGGATGTGAAGCTGTTTTCTACTAATGCCAACACTCACACCTACTAGTGTTAGGGGATGGGGATGTGAAGCTGTTTTCTGCTAATGCTAACACTCACACCTACTAGTGTTAGGGGATGGGGATGTGAAACTGTTTTCTGCTAATGCTAACACTCACACCTACTAGTGTTAAGGGGATGTGAAGCTGTTTTCTGCTAATGCTAACACTCACACCTACTAGTGTTAGGGATGGGGATGTGAAGCTGTTTTCTGCTAATGCTAACACTCACACCTACTAGTGTTAGGGGATGGGGATGTGAAGCTGTTTTCTGCTAATGCTAACACTCACACCTACTAGTGTTAGGGATAGGATGTGAAGCTGTTTCTGCTAATGCTAACCCTACTAGTGTTAGGGGATGGGGATGTGAGGCTGCTCTGTGCTGTTGCTGCACTCTCTAACCACAACTTCCTGTAACTGTAACTGCAGAACAAAGCTTTAGCTACACACACACACACACACACACACACACACACACACACACACACACACACACACAGAGCACATCCCTTATGAAAATAACTGATGTGCACAGTAAGTTAACTACAGGGTTTTCAACTAAACTGAGAAATCAATTTTGTAAGAACTTGAACAGTTCTGCAGTGAAGTCGGCAGCAGGTTTGTTCCTGTCCCAGTGATTGGGTTTACTCTCCATAAACTGCAGTGCAACTGTAAAAGGCCTACAACTCAGAAGCAAACTCACCGCTTCAGAGACTCACACAATCACCAATCCAGAGGCAGTCCAGCGACCCATGACAATTCACTCACTCACTCATCAGAGACCAATGAGGATTCCCTCACTCACTTATCCACTCATCAGAGACAAGTCAGCATTCACTCACTCACTCAATCACCAGGCCAGAGGCAGTCCAGCGTCCCGTGAGGATTCACTCACTCACTCATCAGAGACCAGTCAGCATTCACTCACTCACTCAATCACCAGGCCAGAGGCAGTCCAGCGTCCCGTGAGGATTCACTCACTCACTCATCAGAGACCAGTTAGCATTCACTCACTCACTCAATCACCAGGCCAGAGGCAGTCCAGCGTCCCGTGAGGATTCACTTACTGACTCATCAGAGACAAGTCAGCATTCACTCACTCACTCAATCACCAGGCCAGAGGCTGTCCAGCGTCCCGTGAGGATTCACTTACTGACTCATCAGAAAACTATGCCTGCAGAAGAAATAACAGCCTAAGCTGGTGGCTGGTTTTAGCTGGTTTTGCTGGTCTTAGCTGTTTTGGGCCACCACTTGGGCTTGCTGGTTATTTTGGTCTGACAAGCTAGTCATATGTAAATGTGCTGGTTTATGTTTGCCATGCTGGTGACCAGTCTATCAAGCTTACATTGATGATTTAATTTAAAGGGATTATTGCTAAAGGTTTAGCGGATTTTTAGGGGGATTATTGCTAAGGATTTAGCAGATTTTTATAGGGATTATTGCTAAGGGTTTAGCTGATTATGGGGGATTATTGTTGAGGGTTTTGTGATTATGGGGGATTATTGCTAAGGGTTTAGTTGATTATGAGGGGGATTATTGCTAAGGGTTTAGCTGATTATGAGGGGGATTATTGTTGAAGGTTTTGTGATTATGGGGGATTATTGCTAAGGGTTTAGTTGATTATGGGGGATTATTGCTAAGGGTTTAGTTGATTATGGGGGATTATTGCTAAGGGTTTAGCTGATTATGAGGGGGATTATTGCTAAGGGTTTAGTTGACTATGAGGGAGATTATTGCTAAGGGTTTAGCTGATTATGAGGGGGATTATTGCTAAGGGTTTAGTTGAAAAGATAGACAGAAGAAAAACAGAAATATTCACTCACTGTTTTTTTTCACTTAAAAATGAAAGAACTGAAAATGAACTGAATGTGACTAGTTGTCAGTTGAAATGAAGAACTATGAGTGTGAATGTCTTCATTTTCTTTTGTAAGAACTCAGCTTTGAACGAGGTCATGTGACGTATGAACAGTGCAACTCTGACGCCATCTAACCATGCAGTGAGGACCCTGCTCAACACATGGATGGGGATATGTGCCTGGAATGCTACTAAAGTAAAGAAGGCAAGTGCCAAAGAGGAAAAATTATATTTTAGTCCAACGTCAAATGTGTGTGTGTGTGAGTTAGCATTGGCAGTCAAACACACATTAAAGAGGCCAACCAATGCACACAAACACACACACACACACAGACACACGCACACACACAGGGAAGTCGAGGTTATACACATATACACATGGGGAGGCCGAGGTCTTTAATTTAAATTTGGTAGTAGTATTTAGGTAACACCTCTAGTTTTCCTTTTTTTGATACAGTCTGACACACACACACACACACACACACACACACCAGTCAACATATACACATACACAGACATAAGAACCAACAGTGCTGCAGCTCTCACTGATCTGTAATTATCACACATCACACACTCCAAACCTGACACACGCACACACACACACACACACACACAAATCCACGTAAGTATAACAACCCCACCTCTGAGCTCTGCACTCTGACCTGCCAACTCTATCACTAATCTTACTGCTACAGCTAACCACACACACATACAGGCACGCGCACACATGCACGGACGCACACACACACACACACACTCTCTCCTTCTCTCAATGATTTAGAACCAAAGCTATTTAGGACTTTTAATATGTGTATAATATTCAAAGCACACACACACACACACACACACACACACACACACACACACACACACACACACACACACACACACACTCAAAGAGAATTGACCATGCAGTGTGGCCAGGTGTATCTCACCTATGAAGGGTTGATTCTGTGAATATGATTCTTCACGTCGCTGTATATCCTTGGAGCACGGCCGTGTGTGTGGCCGTGTGTGTGTGTGTGTGTGTGTCTGGTGCTGTCAGGCCTGATGTGACAGCAGGAGGAGAGCAAGCAAGTGAATGTGTTTGTACTGCAAAGAGGAAGTGAGAGCCTTCACTGAGAGAGGAAGTTGGCTGCTTTTGTCTTTATAAGGCAAAATCTGCTCTGCAACTGCTAGCAAGGTGCTCCACATGCTGCACACTAAAAACGAGAATGTGTGTCTCTGTGTGTGTGTGTTTGTGAAACCAGAGGAAGTGACATGGTGGCAAAGAGTCAAATGTGTGGTGTGTGTGTGAGTGTGTGGAGATGCTAGCATGCATATAAAGGCCATTAGAATCAGACCCAAGGCTAGAGATCACTATAGGTTCATATAAGAGAATCAGACCCAAGGCTAGGGATCACTATAGGTCCATATAAGAGAATCTGACCCAAGGCTAGAGATCACTATAGGTCCATATAAGAGAATCTGACCCAAGGCTAAAGATCACTATAGGTCCATATAAGAGAATCTGAGCCAAGGCTCGGACACGAAAAGTCCAAATATGAGAGTCACTGTCAAGGTTAGGACATTATAAGTTCAATATGAAATTAGAAAATCAGTCTTATTGGCCAAGTGTATTTTCACACACAAGGGATTTGGTCTCTGCACTGGGGGAGCAGTGAGGGGTTAAGTGCCTTGCTCAAGGGACTCCAGCTGTGGTACACTGGTCGGGGATCGAGCCGGCAAGTTCCAAGCTCAAAGCCCTAAGCAGTAGGCCATGGCCCCAAGACTCAGACTCAAGGTCAGTACACTATAAGTCCATATACGAGGATAAAAACCAAATTTCTGTCTCTATGTGAATAAGGTAAGGACCACGTCAGTCTCAGTGTGAGTCATATCAAGATTAGGAAGCCAGTCATATAAACCCCAACTTCTCAGTGAACTCAAAATATTTGTGGAAACTGATTACCATTAATATTTCATTTTTTTCTGAAGTTTGGAAAGTTTTTGAAAATTTTAAGCACTTTAAACTCAATAAATCTGTGCTAATGTTTGTTAGATTTGAGTTCTAGTCAGTTACTAAAAACATGTTAATTGATGTCTTAACAAAATTATGTCTCTGAGACTGTGGACCAAAACCATTACAACTAGTGTTTCATCACAGAATGCATAAACAATAACAATTTGGCAATTACATCCAAACTGTGATTCAAGTGTAACTCAATGTAATCTAGTTTACATTGAGAGCACAGCCTCAATGACTCAAAGATTTTTTGTTTGATTATTGTTATCACATGGCAAAACTGCAAAATTATGCTATAAAAAATATTATAATCTACATACAAGATATACAATCTTCAACATGAAAGTGCGTTTAACCTGGCTTTATGTCAATATGTTTTTCAGATTATTAGGTATTCAACTCAGATCAAAACATTAACTCTCAGCTCACAGAAAATTCTATCACCATATATGTTGAAAACATCCTGTATTATTATGATCTGTAATAGGATTGCCTGCATTTAAACAGGCCTATTGTCACTTGAATGTTTGTATTAGGCTATAATATATCCTACTCTGTGCAAGATAACAATCTAGGCTGTCACAAACTGTATCATAAAGGCTTCAAAATGTGGAAATATGAGCCAATTTGGGTGAAATATGAAACATGAGTTTTGGTGTCTGTAGTGCACTGGTCAATAAAAGGTCAAGTGATGCCGTGTTTGGAGAACATATTGAGCATTCGTTGACTATTAAAATGTCGTGTAGACAGATCAGTAAACCGATGCGTTCAAAGCTTTTGTCTCCTTCTCCGTCATTTGAGAGGGTGGGGAATTTTCAAGCCCAACCTGGCCCCCCATTGCCGTACAGCCTAACATTACGGCAACATTAAAACATTGTTTTAGCACACTGACGCCCCGCCACACTTCCATCCTACTCTACTGGATTTTATCAAGCTGTTTGCTAGTTTTAGTAGTTTTAGTTTCCCCTTCAAGTCCACTCGTCTGCCTGCGGGGTAGCTGCACCGCGCGGGCTGAGGCAGGAAGCGCCGAGCGTGGTTGCTAGGGCCGTTGATAAGACACAGATGGGGCACCAGGAAATGTTCGAACAAACTTCATTTTTCTGTCAGGTGTTGTCACTTGCAAAATTTCTATCGTAGGCTACTTCGAGGGGAAAAATAGTTTTATACGAGTTATGTCAAAGCATTTATAGTATCCGGGCCAGACAGCAAGTTTATTTAGAATAAATATGCTAGAGCATACGTTTATTTAGGCTAGTAATAGGAAGCATGGCTAAACATGCTTCCTGTTTTTAAGCTATTCCCCAGTCTTACGTTTTCCTTCAAACACTGTTGACAAAGGTCTGTTTTAGGCATGCCATCCCAGCACACTTTGCTACGCCGGCCGCAACCACCTAAAAGGCGGCCTTTCCTCAAACCGCCGCTGTCTGACTTCCCCTCTGGTGAGTTCTCTGCATCTCTGTGTCCAATTTGCCCTCTCCAATTTACCCTGTTTCTTACCCTCCTAATTTGTTGGACATGTACCATTCATGTGCGTTTGAGTGTGTGTGCACATATTTGAAAGGACGCTGATGTGTGCTAATCTATCTGTGGAAATGTGTGTGTCTTGTCTGTGTTATATTAGGCTTTGCCTCAGAACAGCAGTCAGATTCTCATGAGAAGAGAGATTGTCACATCTTAACTGCTGTTGCGTCATGGGATCGTGATGCTGGTCTCCTGCCCCCTGCAATGCCACAGCCCACTCCTGTGCCGCCCTCAGACCCTCCCCCCTCAACACCCCCCGCCATGCCCAGAATGTTCCCCTCCTTTCCCTGCCGCCCCCCACGGACCCTACCCGCAATCCCTCTGCTGCCTTTGCTCCACGAGCAACCTCGCTACACTCCACTCCCCCCACGCTTCCTGCTCAATGACTTCCTGCTGCAGCTTGGATGTGGCCAATCGCAATCCAGCTACAGGAGGAAGCAGGTCTCAGTCTGCCACTACAAGAAGCTACTGGAGCACTTCCTGCTTGACCTGCACAGCAGCGGACAGACTGAGGTGACCACTCAGCTTCTGTCCTGTGAGCAAATCCCACCCACCAAGCACACAGTGCCTCAGAGACAGATGCTTTGTGGTACGTAAAATATCCACAACACCAGCATCAATGTCACACACCCACCCACTCACACACTCATGCACACACACACACACACACACACACACACACACACACTCATACCAAAAGAACATCCTCAACAAAAGACAAAACAGCCCACACAGATACGCAACAGTCAATGTTACAGGGCACCTACCCATATGGAAAAGGAAATCCAACCATTCTTAATTCACCACTTATGCAGCATTGTTGTTTTCTTATCTGGTATTTGAATACCAGCTATACAATAGAACTTGTGAACAGTGGCTTGTGATATATACAGTTTATCAAAATATATCAAACCTGCAGTTGTAAAATATATACGAGGATTTAAATCTTTTAAATGGGAACTTCAGAACAAATTTCAAAGAATTCTTAGGAAGATACTGATGAATGAGGCCCAATCTGACCCGATCTCACTCTGTAGCCTCACTAGTAGAATGCAGGACCATGGAAGCCCTTACTGTCATTTGTCAGATATACAAGTAATCCCAGCACTCCAGATGGTCTCAGTACGGTTCGTTTTAAAGGGGTCTGGATGCGGTTGGAGTGTTTACATATGCACAAAAAAATGCTGAGTCATTAGTCTGAGTTTGTTTCGAGGGCTGAAAGGGTCCAAGGGTCCATGATCTGGTACAACGGGATGAAAGAAGAGAAGTTGTTTGCAGAAACATTGGAAACAAAGTGAAACTGTCACTGGAACGCCACAAAAACAGAAGACTAATAAACAGAACCCATGCTCTCATTTTATACAGCATGGCCCCTGGCATCCCCCTCACTATAGCAGGTCAAAGCACTTAGGACATGAAGCTTTACTGATGTCAGTCGTGCTGGCTTGCTGTTGTGGTGTGTTCCAGTCCACTTTCTACATCAGTGTTGCTATCTGACCCCAGAGTGTTATAATAGAAGATAGATTATCATGTCCTGAGCTATCAAAATGTGCATATTGTCAAATTTATGATGACTGAAGTCCTGGAGCTTCATCTCTACCTACTTGATCTATCTAGCAATAATGCATTGCAACACATGTTGAATGTGGACTGCATTTGCACACAACAGCAAGCACACATTTGTGTATTATGGGATCCTGACCATTATGGATATTCATCATGGTATTATAAGAGTAATTAAGCTAAACACACAGCTGCAGTGTCATTAGGCCGAGGCCTATTTCAAATTCAACAAATTGGCTAAATGTTTACAATGCAGTGTCTCGCACCATGGCTGACTTTGGCCATAATCTGTAGCAAACATACAGAGATGGGCCGAACTGTTGGTGTATTAAAATGTGAGCAGCATTACATTTTAAAAATGATCCTGTAAAGGTTATTACAGCCCCCTGTATGGATATAGGTGATTACAGCCCCCTGTATGGATATAGGTGATTACAGCCCCCTGTATGGATATAGGTTAATACAGCCCCTGTATGGTATAGGTATAGGTGATTACAGCCCCCTGTATGGGTATAGCTTATTACAGCCCCCTGTATGGGTATAGCTTATTACAGCCCCCTGTATGGGTATAGGTGATTACAGCCCCCTGTATGGGTATAGGTGATTACAGCCCCCTGTATGGGTATAGGTGATTACAGCCCCCTGTATGGGTATAGGTGATTACAGCCCCCTGTATGGGTATGGGTGATTACAGCCCCCTGTATGGGGGTCACAGGTCTACTGTATTCAGCCAAACTGATATATGCTGATATAGTGGCATTGAAGTGGTAATGTTGAGTGTGTGTGTGTGTGTGTGTGTGTGTAGAGCTGGAGGCATTGATTCATATGCAGTACCAGGCCCTGAGGAGTGTGTGTGAGTGTGAGACGGGTTTTCAGATCAAGCAGCCAGCGGTGGAAAAATGGACACCACAGTACGCGCACCACAACACCATTGCATGTTTCCCAGGTAAAACACACACACACACACACACACACACACACACACACACACACACACACACACACGTCTCTGTGCCCCCGTTCTGCTCTCTGCCTTGCACAGGAAGTGAGGTCATCCTGAACTCTGTGACCACAAAGCACTTCCAGGGCTTGCGGCGTTCACACTCCCCCTTTGAGCCAGTGGGAGGAGTCAGCCCTTCTCAGCTCGCCATCCTGGACTGCATCAGCCAGGGGGGAACAGCCCTCAGCCTCAAGGTGTGTGTGTGTGTATATGTGTGTGTGTGTGTGTGTGTGTGTGTCAGCAACTTTCAGTTCGCCATCCTGGACTGCGTCAGCCAGGGAGGAACAGCCGTCAACCTCAAGGTGTGTGTGTGTGTGTCTGTATGTGTGTGTGAGTGTGTGTGTATGTCAGCCCCTGTTACGGACCCTGTAATTTCTTTTATTCTAAGACAGGTTTTGAGTTCAGTGCACCATGCTGGTCACCCCGTGTATGTCCCTGCTGCTTGCATTCTCTTGTCTCAGTCTGTGTCTCCCTCTCAGGTGTGTGCTGCCTAATTGGAACACCTGGATGGTTGCTATATAGGCCGGCCCCTTTCCTGGTTTGAGCGGGAAGCACGCCAGGAGTCTGCTGTTTTTGAGCTGGTCTTCAGATCTTTTGTGCTTTTGACCTTTTTGAAACCTTTTGAGGTTTTGTTAATAAACTCCCCTTTGAGCCGTACTCCTGGTGCGGTCCAGTTTAATAAACTCCCCTTTGAGCCATACTCCTGGTGCGGTCCAGTTTAATAAACTCCCCTTTGAGCCGTACTCCTGGTGCGGTCCAGTTTAATAAACTCCCCTTTGAGCCGTACTCCTGGTGCGGTCCAGTTTAATAAACTCCCCTTTGAGCCGTACTCCTGGTGCGGTCCAGTTTATCACAGGCTTTACTTTATGTTTATGTTTATGCATTTAGCAGACGCTTTTATCCAAAGCGACTTACAATTTCAACTATCAATTGTTCAGGGCCAGTCTCCCCTAGAGCAACTTAGGGTTAAGTGCCTTACATTAGGGCCAGTCTCCCCTAGAGTAACTTAGGGTTAAGTGTCTTGCTCGAGGGCACAGCAGTGGCAGCTGGGATTTGAACCCACAACTTTTCAGGCTACTTGCACACTAGCCAGGTTCCTTAACCATTACGCTACCACCGCCCCCTTTATAGTCTGTAACAGCCTAGGGTTAATAGCCTAACCTTGTAACAGCCCCTCTCAGCTCTGGACTGCATCAGCCAGGGGGGCAAAGCCCTGAGTCTCAAGGTGTGTGTGTATGTGTGTATGTGTGAGTGTGTATTTGTATGTGAGTGTGTGTGTGTGTGTGTGTATGTATCTGTATATCTGTCTGTGTGTGTTTTAGGCCCACTTCATCGCCCAGCTTCCTGATTTGTCTTTTTTGGTTAATACTCTAGTTTATCTAAATCTGTTCTTCAACAACCACTGTGTGTGTGTGTGTGTGTGTCAGCCCCTCTCAGCTCAGCATTCTGGACTGCAGCAGCCTCAAGGTGTGTGTGTATGTGTGTGTGGGAGCGTGTGTGTGTGTGCGTGCGTGTGTGAGTGAGAGTACACATATACGGTATGTTTGCATGTGCATTTTTACTGTTTTGATATTGTGTGTGTGAGTGACTATTTTCTCTTGTTCGTGTGTGTGTGTGCGTGTGTGTGCCTCTGTGTGTGTGTGCCCCCTATGGGTGTGTGTGTGTGTGTGTGTGTTTTGACACAGATATTGTGTGTGCGAGTGACTACTTTCTCATGTTCATGTATGTGTGTCTCTGTGTGTGTGTGTGTGTGTGTGTCTGTGTATGTGTTGTAGGCCCACTTCATCGCCCAGCTTCCTGATTTGTCGTTATTGGCTAATACTCTGACTTATCTAAATCTGTCTTTCAACAACCTCCCTGAGTTTCCTTTAGAGGTAAGAAACACACACACACACAAACATTGTACTGTTACATAGAATGTGATACTGTGTGTGTGTGTGTGTGTGTGTGTGTGTGTGTGTGTTTGTATGAATATGTAACATTGTACCAGCTGAGTGTGTAGGAGACAGGACAGCAGAAAAGTGCAATGCAGTCAGCCTCCTGTAGGGGGAGATAGAGGCCTTTAGTTTACTCCAGTGTTCTAATCAGTTCTAACAAAGTCCCTCTAAGGCAAGTCCCTTTACTCGGCCGCCATATTGGAGATGCCTTCGGGCAGCTGTTTGGGATTACAGTTTTTCACAATTGCTAAAACACATTTTTGAAACTATCTACCTTTTTCTCAGAACTGTGAACATAAAACCCTTTTTTCAAACCGCATATTCAAAACCCTTGAATCTTGTTACAAAACTG
The DNA here is from genome assembly GCA_015244755.2 of Tenualosa ilisha. Taxonomy (NCBI): domain Eukaryota; kingdom Metazoa; phylum Chordata; class Actinopteri; order Clupeiformes; family Clupeidae; genus Tenualosa; species Tenualosa ilisha. The sequence goes on along the minus strand of PYXC01001583.1, from coordinate 227,644 downwards.
AACAATCACCTCAAATCAATTTTACAGTTTTTCACAGTTGCTAAAACACTAAACCCTATTGAACAGAAACCAGAGGCTCAGGGGAAGAGTGATGTTATTCCACTATTCTTTATTTTACTGTAATATTTCATTTTTTGATTGTAGATTTTCCCTCTTTATTTTTATTGTACATTAGATGCTGAATCCTGACTCCTTTTTTGGCCATGCAAAATGCATCCACCATCTTTACCTTACAAACGGCCGCAATACATTTCTGTGGGAGGACTTTTTAAGTGATACGTCTCCTCCTATTGCAGTTTTTCACAATTGCTAAAACACATTTCCCCAAATCTCCCAGCATTTTCTCAAAACAGTGAACACAAACCCCACATTTCAGGCTAGCTTCCCAAAACCCCACACTCCTCTTCCAACCCTTATTCACATGAAGAATTTGAAGACCCCACACTCCTCTTCCAAACCTTATATCACATGAAGAATTTGAAGACCCCACACTCCTCTTCCAAACCTTACTTCACATGAAGAATTTGAAATCACATCTAATACATATTGAATGCCACTTCATGACAACTTGGTCCCAATTTCATGGAGACAGATGATGTATTTTTGCCCTATGGGGTGCACGCTGACCCTAGTCTAAATGTTCATTCATTTGTAGTACTGTAAATGCATGTTGCATGGCCAAACAGATGGATATATCTTCAAAATGATTACTTAGTTTCGAGAGGAAAAATTGACAGAAAAGATTGATCAGTTCTTTGAAATATGAGTCATTACTGGAGCATTATTGACTAGTGATTGAGAGATTTGGAACAAAGCCGTTCAGTTTGATAATGTTGTTTACCGGCGTCAGTTTGGGGATGGAGAGTCCGACAGCCGATGATCTGCCTCAGGTTTCAGGAGAGTTCTTTGCCGAGTTGAATGGCTGAACCTGGGGGAGGTGCAGAGGGCTTTACTTGCTTGTCCTGTCCTATTGGTCCATCAGGCTTGCTAATTAGCAGGGAAGGGATAGAGAGGTCATTGTTGGTATCCCTAGAGACGTTTTGGCAGTTTCATCAATCAAAGGGAAGTGGTCTAAAATAAAGGCTCTATTGCTTATGTTAGGCAAAAGATGGGTTTATATATTTGGGCCTTTTTCTGACCTTGCAGACAAATCCCATGAGGATCAGTGCAGACAGGTTGCTCGGAGACATTTGAAAGTGGCTAGCTTGAGAGTGGCAGGAGTGAGGCATCCAGTGGGGATCAGTGACCCCTGCTCACTCTACAGGAGTGAGGCATCCAGTGGGGATCAGTGACCCCTGCTCACTCTACAGGAGTGAGGCATCCAGTGGGGATCAGTGACCCCTGCTCACTCTACAGGAGTGAGGCATCCAGTGGGGATCAGTGACCCCTGCTCACTCTACAGGAGTGAGGCATCCAGTGGGAACCAGTGACCCCTGCTCATTCTACAGGAGTGAGGCATCCAGTGGGGATCAGTGACCCCTGCTCACTCTACAGGAGTGAGGCGTCCAGTAGGGATCAGTGACTAGTGAGTCACTCTAAATCCAGATGTGTGTGGACTTGGTACTGGCTTGGTACTCTCACCGATTAGGGGAAAGGGTGTCGGCCTGTTTTAATGAATTCTTCCCAGAGACTTTTATTCTGGGTTTTAGATATCAGAACCCAAGACAAAATAAGTGTGAACTGTTGAACTTTATTCCAAGGCCAAAATGGCTACTTACAGTGTGTGTGTGTGTGAGTGTGTGTGTGTGTGTGTGTGAGTGTGTGCCATTGATGACAACGTTAGTCATCTACAGTAGATGCAAAATTTTAATTGTGTTTAATTGTGTCTACTGATATCTTTCAATGCTTTTATAAATAATGTAATTAATTATTTTAACCCCCCCCCCCCCACCCCAGCTGTGTTGTCTGCATCATCTTCAGCAGCTGAAGTTGAGGGACAACCCACTACAGCAGCTCCCACCCCAGATCGGCTCACTGACCAGACTACACACACTCACACTCGCCTTCTGTAGACTACACCAGCTACCTGAGGAGTAAACACACACACACACACACACACACACACACACACACACACTCACTCACTCACTGACCAGACTACACACACTCACACTCGCCTTCTGTAGAGTACACCAGCTACCTGAGGAGTAAACACACACACACACACACACACACACACACACACACACACACACACACTCACTCACTCACTGACCAGACTACACACACTCACACTCGCCTTCTGTAGAGTACACCAGCTACCTGAGGAGTAAACACACACACACACACACACACACTCACTCACTCACTGACCAGACTACACACACTCACACTCGCCTTCTGTAGACTACACCAGCTACCTGAGGAGTAAACACACACACACACACACACACACACACACACACACACACACACACTCACTCACCCACTGACCAGACTACACACACTCACACTCACCTTCTGTAGAGTACACCAGCTACCTGAGGAGTAAACACACACACACACACACACACACACACACACACACACACTCACTCACTCACTGACCAGACTACACACACTCACACTCACCTTCTGTAGAGTACACCAGCTACCTGAGGAGTAAACACACACACACACACACACACACTCACTCACTCACTCACTGACCAGACTACACACACTCACACTCGCCTTCTGTAGAGTACACCAGTTACCTGAGGAGTAAACACACACACACACACACACACACACTCACTCACTCACTCACTCACTGACCAGACTACACACACTCACGCTCGCCTTCTGTAGAGTACACCAGCTACCTGAGGAGTAAACACACACACACACACACACACACACTCACTCTCTCACTGACCAGACTACACACACTCACACTTGCCTTCTGTAGAGTACACCAGCTACCTGAGGAGTAAACACACACACAGACACACACACACACACACACACACACACACACACACACACACACACACAGACACACACACTCACTCACTCACTCTCTCACTGACCAGACTACACACCCTAACGCTCGCCTTCTGTAGACTACACTAGCTACTTGAGGAGTAAACACACACACACACACTCACACACACACACACACACACTGGCTAGACTACACACACTAACGCTCGCCTTCTGTAGACTACACCAGCTACTAGAGGAATAAACACACACACACACGTTGATGTTCTACAAATATTTGTGCTTGTGTGTGTGTAGGTTGTATTCCCTCCCTTGTCTCCAGCACCTGGATGTCTCCTATAACCTGCTAACTTCTCTCAGCAGCGGCATTAGAAACCTCAGGTACACACACACACACACACACGCACACACACACATACACACACTCTCTCTCACACATACACACATACACACTCTCTCTCTCACACATTCACTCTTTCTCACGCTGTAATACATATTAGAGTTTTCACTGATGAAATTAGCTGATTTGGTCATTGCAGTTTTTGCCATTGGTTAAACACACATTTATGAAATGATCGTACGAAAGAAAGCTGTGCCTATGCTCATTTCCACGCAAAACTTGGGATTCATCAGTGTGAACGTGAGCTAGAATGAGCTGTATTTACACTCTAATCCACATCAATCTGAACGTGAGCTAGAATGAGCTGTATTTACGCTCTAATCCACATCAATCTGAACGTGCGCTAGAATGAGCTGTATTTACGCTCTGATCCACATCAATCTGAATGTGAGCTAGAATGAGCTGTATTTACGCTCTGATCCACATCAATCTGAACGTGCGCTAGAATGAGCTGTATTTACGCTCTGATCCACATCAATCTGAACGTGAGCTAGAATGAGCTGTATTTACGCTCTGATCCACATCAATCTGAACGTGAGCTAGAATGAGCTGTATTTACGCTCTGATCCACATCAGTGTGAACGTGAGCTAGAATGAGCTGTATTTACGCTCTGATCCACATCAGTGTGAACGTGAGCTAGAATGAGCTGTATTTACGCTCTAGTCCACATCAGTTTGAACGTGAGCTAGAATGAGCTGTATTTACGCTCTAGTCCACATCAGTTTGAATGTGAGCTAGAATGAGCTGTATTTACACTCTAATCCACGCCCAGTCAGGTGTAACTGTCCCAAGTTATGGGAGTGCAGCATTCCTGTCAGACAGTTGTGAAGTTCTGAGTTATATTCATTATATAGTTCTGAGTTATATTCATTATATAGGCTACCCCTAAATTAGCCCTGCGCCTTCACTGCCTTCCCTTATTAGCGATAGTCTTTTATGCCGCTAGGATTGGGGGACAGATTATATCGATAAATAGTTTATTTTTTAAAAGTGCAACAGTTGAGTTGTGCATTTTCCCCAGGGACAAATGACTGTTGTGTGATTTTGGAGTGAAATCATTTTGCATTGTGGGGCTACATCAGTGATTCATGCGTTCTATCTGGGAAATAGAACATACGTTTCACATTCCCCACTTTCATGCCCTCCTTTGATGCTGCCTGTCCAAACTAAGAGGCTCAGTTGGAGCTGCTTGTCTGGGGTTAGAAAAAATCTCATTTTAGGTGTATAATGCACCTTCATGTCGCCAATCCTAGGGGCGGGGCCTCTACATTGAGGATATATTTAGGCGTGACATTTAAATTACACTCGTTTCAGCCGCACATTCACCAACACCGGCTCCTCCCTATGCTGATACTTGAGCAACACCAACAGATTCATAACTCACATGTGAGCGCTGGGGTAAGATGATTCCTGCACTCAAACATGTGAGCATTTGGGGAAGATGATTCCTGCACTCAAACATGTGTGCGCTGGGGTAAGATGATTCCTGCACTCAAACATGTGCTGGTCTTCACGTTTGTTTGATAAATGAGGGACATTTTGTTTTGTTTTTAACTGTGTGTGTGTGTTTGTGTATGTGTGTGTATATCTCTGCTCATACTGTACATTCTCTTCGCACAAACATACATTCTCCTCTCACATACATACATTCTCCTTTCACATACATACATTCTCCTCTCCTCTAGTAAGGTAAGGTAAATCAAGAGGCAATCAATAATGACTTTTTTTACAATTCACTTGAACAAGGCAAAAGTGGACTAAGTACTGTATGCACTTTATTGCTAGTGTCTTGATAATTGTAATGCATTGCAATTTGTATAGCTACACAATACAGGTAAAGCTTCACAAATTAGAATATTGTTGAAGAGTTCATTAATTTCAGTAACACAAGGTAAAGAAATATCTGATGTCTGAAAAATATTTCTGCTCCTGTACTATGTATCTCCTTGATAAAAATGTGTACCTCTTTTGTGATAATTTGTGTTTATTCCGACATCACAGAGCGCTGCACAGGTGTTTTCTGTCAGACGACGATTGTCATGACTTAAATGTTCCCTATGCGCATATTAGGCTATGAAGGGGTACGCTGCAGTAATGCACGGGTCCATGTCCTATGAACGACTCGCACCCGACCGATGTTTTCAACTAACCCACCCGCAACTCGGACCGCAAAAAAATAATTATGAAAATATTGTACCCGACCTGCTTCCAGATCCCCATATTTCTAAAAGTAGCCTAGTCTATGCAATTTATTAATTTATAGTGTCCTCATTTGTAGAACGTAGTATTGGTTCCTCGAGGATATGTTGGCTAACTGCAGGGAGGCCAAAATCCCCCTCAGGACCGCAACGGCTTTGTTTAGTGCACCTGCCTCGAGTTCCTCCATAATACCGTTTGAGTTACGTTGCCTTCGCCGGTCCCTTTAGGGTCAGGACAGCACATTTTCAGCAATCACAGCTTGATAAATGCCTCACCTTCCGTTTCCACTATACTGCTTCCGTTTCCACTATACTGCTTCCGTTTCCACTATACTGCTTCCGTTTCAACTATACTTTCTCACACACACATATATTCTTCTCACACATACATACATTCTTCTTTCACATGCACATATTCTCTTTAGAGATGAAAAATATGAATGTATATGAAAGGAAAATATACGTATGTGAGAGTAATATATATGTATGTGAGATGTGTACAATACATGTATGTGAGAGGATAATACACATATGTGAGAGCAATATATATGTATGTGAGATGTGTACAATATATGTATGTGAGAGGCGTAAAATGTAGGTATGTACGAGTAAAAGTACACATATGTGAGAGGAGAATGCATGTATGTGAGTGCAAAAAATGTATGTATGTGAAAGGAGAATGTATGTATGTGAGAACAAGAATATATGTATGTGAGAGAGCCAGAATGAATAATGTCTTGAGTGGCTCCTCATATCTCTGCGCTGTCTGAATGTGGAGGGGAACCAGCTGATGGTGCTGCCTGTGTGTGTGTGTATATATGTGTGTATGTTTGTAGGTCTCTGTGCTGTCTGAATGTGGAGGGGAACCAGCTGATGGGCCTGCCTGTGTGTGTGTGTCGTCTGTCTCTGGAGCAGCTGCATGTGGACAGGAACTACACACACCCTGCACTCTGGAAACACACACACACACTCAGTCCACAGCGGCTGGAGCACATGGCTGCACACACACTCACACACACACACACACACCTTGACCACCACTCACTACCGCCACAGGCACAGCAACTCCTTAACAGGTATGTGTGCCATCATATCTGCCCAAGTGTGTGTGGTGTGTGTGTGTGGTGTGTGTGTGTGTGTGTGTGTGGTGTGTGTGTTCATAGCTTATCTCCTTCTCTCTCTACCAGTATGTGTGTGTGTGTGTAAGATCTCTCTCTCCTCTCTCTCTCTCTGCCAATGTGTGTGTGTATGTGTGTGTGTACCATAGCCTACCCAGACTGATCTTGGTGGACTGTGTGGCGTGTGTGTGTGTGTTTGTGCACGTGTGTCAGTTTGTGTGTGTGCATGCAGTTGTGTGTTTGTAACCCTTCTCTCTGTCTCTGCCAGTGTGTGTGTGTAAACCATCCCTCTCTCTCTCTCTCTCTCTGGCAGAGTGCGTGTGTGTGAGTGCTGTCGGGGGCCCATGTTCGGGGATGGTCTGTGTTTGATCCGGCCGTGTTCTGAGCTCTTTGGTGTTGCCATGGTACCGCTGGTGTTCTACGCCTGCAGTCCCTCCTGCCACAAAACCTTCCTGAACCGAACTGACAACCTGACCGAGCTACTCTACCAGGACTGATCTGCGCACACACACACACACACACACACACACACACACACTCTAACTAAACTAGGCTAATATTTGCTGGACATATGTAATCCTTGGAGTCTTTTCCTTAAAACCTTAAAATCTATGTTATCACATGCAGGTGTGTGTGTGTGTTTGTTCATATGTGTGTGCATGTTTTTGTGTGTGTTGAACACAAAGTGAATTGTATGTGTTTGTAACTGAATTCAGGGATGCAGGTATTTGGATTGTGTTCTCTTTCCTCTAGGCAGGTGTCTCCAACCTTTAGAGCTAAGAGCTACTTTGACTAAATCAGTTGGCTGAGAGCAACGTAACTCTACTATTTTATTTAGGTATTACTGATTGGCCTGGAGATCAATGCTTCCATCCTTTACCATCTTACACTTACAGCACAGTGCGCACACACATGAAGTGTCCTCTGAATTTGTGGCGCCTTTATTTTTCATAGTTATAGGAGTATAATAGCAACATCAATTCTCATCTGAAAGCAGTACAACTGTGTCATTTTGTACCAGACAGGGAAGCATGTTTGAATTTGATTTCATAGATATTTTAGTTTAATACTTCTTGTGACTATGTTATGAGATTTATTTACATTTCCTTTGACCCTTTGGAGAGCTACAGGTAGCAAGCTACTGGTAGCTTCTGAGCTACCTGTTGGAGACCCCTGCGCTAGGGTTTTTGATATGATCAATCAAAAAAATAAAATAAATTATCAGGCAGATAGATTCCCACTCGCTGACTGTCAGAACACACAGAAGAGCTGTCACTTAAAGGCGACACAGAATGGATGAATGGTGTATTGTACCTTCCTCTCTGATGTTAAAACAGAATACAAACATTCAATAAACAGAATACAAACATTCAACTTCCATTAATCAAAAATAAGCTCAAGTGCACTTTTACAAGCCCAATTAAAACCTTATGTTTAGACTGGGGGTGAAATGCCTCATGCCTCATGTTAAGGATAGCTCTTTGGCTGAGCTCAGTCTCTACTTATCAGAATCAGAGTCAGAACCAGCTTTATTGGCCAAGTATATTTATATATACAAGGAATTTGACTCCGGTAGATTATTCACACACACACACACCACCATATTCCTAAGAGCATCTTTATGTCACTCTCTTGATAAGCCCAGTGAAGGCAGACCATCGGTAATCAGCAAGCCTTCACGGCCACAAAGTTATGAAACTGGCAGACATTTCTGATTGGGAGCCCTTATGGAGTGAATCCACAAACAGCATAATCTGTACTATACTATGGAGTAAACTATATACTAATTGAGTTCAGTGATTAGATACACTCAACAGAAAGCAATCTGAAACATCTTACTAAAATAAAGTTGTTAATGCTACACAACCATTTTGGTAAAGAAATATTGTCATTTTCACTGTGTCCTCATTGTTTATTGATACAGCATTCAAATCACATCATGACAAAAGCAGAAGAGAAATAAATCATCTGTTTATTTTTAATTTCTCAGGGAAGATTGTTTTAAACATAAGTAGAGGGCAGTTTTTCATATAGTAACCACTAACCTTAGCCCTAGATTAATTCAAATGTCAGAGGAGGGCAGTTTATCATATTTGTTAATCCATAACCATAACTCTGGATTATCTCAAATGTCAGTGGAGGGCAGTTTTTTGTATCTGATGCTTGACCTGTCAGTTCTGTAGATCAGGACTCCACACACCATAGCAACAGCTGCCAGGAGACCCCCAATGACAAACACGGTGTTCAGATTCAGACTGCTGTCGGCCACTCCTGGGAAGAGAGGAGAAAGACTTGGAAGTGAGGTCACTGAAATGTGATTGAGATGTGTTACCAGTAATAACTGTAATTAAACTATGATGTGTTACCAGTAATAACAGTAATTAAACTATGATGTGTTATCAGTAATAACATTGATTAAACTATGATGTGTTACCAGTAATAACAGTAATTAAACTATGATGTGTTACCAGTAATAACAGTAATTAAACTATGATGTGTTATCAGTAATAACTTTGATTAAACTATGATGTGTTACCAGTAATAACAGTAATTAAACTATGATGTTTTACCAGTAATAACAGTTTTAAACTATGATGTGTTACCAGTAACAACAGTTTTAAACTACTATGTGTTACCAGTAATAACAGTTTTAAACTATGATGTGTTACCAGTAATAACAGTAATTAAACTATGATGTGTTACCAGTAATAACAGTTTTAAACTATGATGTGTTACCAGTAATAACAGTTTTAAACTACTATGTGTTACCAGTAATAACAGTTTTAAACTATGATGTGTTACCAGTAATAACAGTAATTAAACTATTATGTGTTACCAGTAATAACTGTGTGAGCTCCATTAGCTTTGTTACCTGTGTGAAGTGTGTTAGTGTTGTTTGAGATATAGGCCTAAGACATTGCCATATATGCTATTTTTGCTATGAGAAATACCATCTATGGTGAACAGTGGCAAGCTGGCATCAGATTGGAGAACCGACGAGCAAAAACGCTGACGCCAACACCAGTGGATCTCCAGCAGACAGCCAATATTACCTGTGTTAGCTCTATTGTCTGCCACCTGTGTGTGTGTGTGTGTGTGTGTGTGTGTGTGTGTGTGTTTCATCTGGGATGTATTACCTGTGTTAGCTCTATTGTCTGTCACCTGTGTGTGTGTGTGTGTGTGTGTGTGTGTGTGTTTCATCTGGGATGTATTACCTGTGTTAGCTCTATTGTCTGTCACCAGTGTGTGTGTGTGTGTGTGTGTGTGTGTGTGTGTGTGTGTGTTTCATCTGGGATGTATTACCTGTGTTAGCTCTATTGTCTGTCACCTGTGTGTGTGTGTTTAGGGTATACCTAAATTACATCTATCTGTTACCTCTGTAATCAGTATTACCTGTGCTAGCTTTGTTACCGATGCTAGCTCTGTTCATTTATGCTACCTGCACTAGCTTTATTGGTCATGTTATCTTTGCCGGCCGCATTGCGTTGTCTGTGTTACCATGTTTTATGGGTTACCTACATCACCTGTTCTAGCTGTGTTACCTGTATTGCCTGCGCTGGCCCTGCTGTCTGTGTTGATGGCAGCTCGTCTGAGGCGCAGGGGGCCTTGAGAGATAAAGTGGCTGGCGGTCTGGATAGTGACGTCCCTCTTGTGCATCTGGTGCCCCACAGCTGAGCCATTGATGCAGCCCTGAGAACACCTGCTGCCAGGTATGCCAGCCTCACACAGGATCACAGAGCAGGTGATGAACACCTGAATACAGGAGGATCACACACATCAGTCAGACACAAGGATCACACAGGTGAGTTAGGCACAGAGATCACACAGGTGAGTCAGATACAGAGATCACACAGGTGAGTTAGGCACGGAGATCACACAGGTGAGTCAGAGATCGCACAGTTGAGTCAGACACAGAGATCACACAGTTGAGTCAGATACAGTAAACACACAGGTGAGTCAGAGATCACACAGGTGAGTCAGACACAGAGATCACACAGGTGGGGTATAGATCACACAGGTGAGTCAGACACAGAGATCACACAGGTGAGTCAGAGATCACACAGGTGAGTCAGACACAGAGATCACACAGGTGGGGTATAGATCACACAGGTGGGGTATAGATCACACAGGTGAGTCAGACACAGAGATCACACAGGTGGGGTATAGATCACACAGGTGAGTCAGACACAGAGATCACACAGGTGAGTCAGACACAGAGATCACACAGGTGGGGTATAGATCACACAGGTGAGTCAGAGATCACACAGGTGAGTCAGACACAGAGATCACACAGGTGAGTCAGACACAGAGATCACACAGGTGAGTCAGACACAGAGATCACACAGGTGGGGTATAGATCACACAGGTGAGTCAGACACAGAGATCACACAGGTGGGGTATAGATCACACAGGTGGGGTGTAGATCACACAGGTGAGTCAGACACAGAGATCACACAGGTGAGTCAGAGATCACACAGGTGGGGTATAGATCACACAGGTGGGGTATAGATCACACAGGTGAGCCATTTCAGGGTATTTTCTTGTAACTCCCGTGCCTCAGTTATGTAGAATACATCATGTTGATCCAAATGGTTTGAGTTATGCATGGAACCGGACACACACACACACTAACATACACACACACACACACACACACAGATGCATTTATAGATAGATACATTGTGTTGATCCTAAACACTTTGAAACTCACTCACATGATCATGCAGTCCAATGAATTTGAAAGCCTTCATCCCAAACTGGACCTTTGACTGATGACTGGAAAAAAAATGGACAGTGTTGTCCACCTTACACCTGTACACATAGGGAGGGCCATCATCAGTCAAACATTTACCAGCACATTCGAACTATACTATGCATGTATACTGACAACCAGCTAAACTCTCTCCCAACACATCAGGTCTTACCCGTTCTGAATGATGGGGTAGGACAGCGCCTCCTGGAGGTCATCGCTGGGAGCAGCGGTGCAAGACTCTGCAAACAGCTCTGTGTTGGGGATGGAGGAGATGGACTCGATCTGCATGAACATCATGTCTCCCAGGTCAAACTCCAGTGGGTAGGATTTGGGCTCCAGCATCTGGCTGAAGGAGCTGGACCTGAAGAACTCAAAGCGGTAGGTGAACGTGCCAAAGCCGCGCTGCATGAAGGTCAGGGGGGGGCGGTGGGCATCGAACTGGCCCGTCACGTTGCTACGCTTCGGATACTTGCAGAAGAACTCGATCTCTACATTGTGTCTCCTGGTGATGATGTCACTAGGATCATCTGATGACACCACCTCATTACTGAAGATCAGATTCTCTCCATCGTCCTGGCAGAGACAAGGTGAATGTTGGAGTGTGTCTGAGGTGCTGTTGGAGTAGAAAGAGAGAGAGTGTGTGTGTGTGTGTGTGTGTGTGTGTGTGTGTGTGTGTGTATCTCACCTCCATCTGTGTACCACATGTACTGAGGGACATGTTGGCTAGGACGTGTGAACCGTTGGAGTAAAGTGTACAGAGGGGGTCGTTGAGACGCAGGTGGTCCTCATGAAGCCCAATCACTGAAGACCTTTCCAGCACGATTGACATGGTGTTCTCCGTACAGATCACATGGGACTCAACTACACACATAGAACACACATTCAACCTTGTCACCATGTAGACTGCACTTCATGACAGACCATACTGACTGATTTTTAAAGAGTAAAATGTTTGTAAATATAATACTACTAGGTGGAATACTACTGCATAGATATATAATACTACTAGGTGGAATACTACTGTATAGATATATAATACTACTAGGTGGAATACTACTGCCTAAATATTACTACATAATACTACTAGATGGAATACAACAGTAAAGTCCACCTTAACACTCAAAACTGGTTGATTTTTTTGATAATTGCAGTGTGTTAACAGCATCGCACTGTGACAGCAACAGGAAATACATACAGCCCACCTACACCGATACTCACACACACAGTAAAATACAACTCACAGCCCACCTACACCGATACTCACACACACAGTAAAATACAACTCACAGCCCACCTACACTAATACACAAACACACACATGCACACACATGCACATACACACACATGCACACACCCACACACACAGTGTTGGGCAGTGGCTTCACTACAAGTAGAGAAACTACTAGTTCTCCATTTCTGAGTAGTGTGGCTGTAGCTAAGCTATTCTCTGAACCTGACAGCTTTTCATTAGTGTGGTGCTTTCCCATAAGATACATTTCCAGAGCATCAGCTCACAGCAGCAAATCTTCCATCTAGGTCATGCATGGAAGATCAGCTCTTTGCAAGAATCCAACAAATGTGATGCATTTGTTGCATGAGGGATGCCATAGAGGCCTTTAACGGGACGGGACGCCCACGGGACCCGCAGAACGCGGCCAAAAGCATGCAGTGCGGGTCAACATTTGCGAGCTTCCTGCGGGTGCGGACGGGAATGGAGTGGTGTGTTCGCGGGAGCGGGACAAAGACATTGTTCTCTAGACTCCTGCAAAGTAACATTTGCAGGAAAGACATTTGACAAAAGGATTAAAAGTCCCAAATGTTGTGTTCTTGTGTGGGGAAAAACACATGTGGTGGCGACCTCACCTGCGCATGTTTGCGTAGCGCAGGGTGATAGCACACATGGATACTTGTGTGGGGAAAAACACATGTGGTGGCCACCTCACCTGCGCATGTTTGCGTAGCGCAGGGTGATAGCACACATGGATACTTGTGTGGGGAAAAACACATGTGGTGGCCACCTCACCTGCGCATGTTTGCGTAGCGCAGGGTGATAGCACACATGGATACTTGGCAACAACAGTTGCATTTTTTGTTACCTTATCAAAATGATAGGCTAAACGTTGAAATACCTGTGAATTACTTTGTGTTAAAGTAAATTTTATTTTTTCCTTTTAAAAATGCTCTTTTCAGTTTGTACCAGAAGGCAGCATTCTATTTTGCTATTCCTTAATTTCCTTCGGGATCAATAAAGTAACTCTAAATTGTTTTTCTAATCGTTCAGGTTAAGACTGAGTCTACATGCGTCACGCTCAAGCGTGCGGGGGCAGGTTGAAATAGAGTGCGCGGGGGCAGGATGAAATAGAGTGCGCGGGGGCAGGATGAAATAGAGTGCGCGGGGGCAGGATGAAATAGAGTGCGCGGGGGCAGGATGAAATAGAGTGCGCGGGGGCAGGTTGAAATAGAGTGCGCGGGGGCAGGTTGAAATAGAGTGCGCGGGGGCAGGTTGAAATAGAGTGCGCGGGGGCAGGATGAAATAGAGCATGCGGGAGCAGGACGAAAAATCAGTCCCATGCAGACCTCTAAGTGCCTCTAAATAACTGAAAAAATGTCCACACTGTACCACACTCTGTACCACACTCTACCATGCCTGTGTGCACATTATGTAAGGGATAATGATCGGCACGGCGTGTGGGGAATATTGCACGTTCGAGGTGGTGATATTGCACCTAGTGCGTAAGTGTAGTATTCATGACATACTGGAGTTCATTATCCTGCTTATACTGTATCACTGTTTCCACGTCTGCACTATGTAGTTTTTTTTAACAATTTAACCCAGTGCAACAGACTTCAAATCCATCTCAGTCAGAAGTTACAGTGTTGCTATGCTGTGAGCGTCAGTTAGGCCTCTACATTGTGACCTTGTGTTAACGTGACAGTTCGTTTAAACTTCTCAGCAGGTTGGGCAAATTGATATGCAAATGTATACAGCCACAATATAGGTGTGTGGTTCTCTGAAAATAATGCACATTCTAAATAGCACATCACAATAGGATCAAAAGGTGGAGTAAAGTACATAGCAAAGTCATATTATAAAGCATTATATAGTTAATTAGGCTACTATTGTATGTTTATTGGAGAGACCTGTTAGTTTGGTCACTAATGGAATTTTAGCAGAAAGTTGCATCATTTCATTTATTTATAGGCCTTTTTTGTAAATTATAAAGAAGCTTCACATGTAGTAAACTACTTCTGCCATTTTATTGTAACTTAGCTTGCTACATTTTGTCTTCAGGCAGCTTTAGTGTAGTGAGACTTCATCTCTGTGGAGTAACTGGTAGTGAGACTTCATCTCTGTGGAGTAGCTGGTAGCTTAGTTAACTACATTTTCTGAGTAGCTTGCCCAACACTGCACACACAGTAAAATGCAATTCACAGTCCACCTACACCCAGGCAGTAAAGGTTGCCCAAACGCATTGTAATGGATTTGCAAAGATCTGTGATTAACTTCAGACAGGCATATGGCATTAGATAAATCCAGTGTGTACTCACTGGGAGAGAGGCAGCTGTATGAGACGTTGAGGTACTTGAAGGTGCCGATGCAGGGGTCCGTGAAGATGCTGTTGGAGGCCCTCACAGAGCAGCTGGTCTTTCCATCACACCTGCCAAAAAAGAGGGAATCGACCAGACCAATATCATGTACTTAGTTGTCCTGACTGGCTTTATTGATGTGTGTCTGTATGAGTGTATGTGTGTGTCTAACCTGCTTGCCATGATGGCGAGACTGTTGGAAGCGGCACAGCTGGTGGTTTTAATGGGTCCATTTGGACATGTGGTTGCGTCTATCCGTCCGTAGTTAGCAGAGTGAACCATGATCTCTCCAGTGTCTGGTGGGGGAAAGGACAGGTGTTTACTCTGACACAACAAACAAACAATTTGTGGGACAGATAAACATATCTGAGCTGAGTTTGTGATTGGCTGTGAGGCATAGTGACCTCTGAGCTGAGGTTGTGATTGGCTGTGACTGACAGGTGTCTAGACTCACCGCAGGTCAGGCTAGCTGTATCATGTTCACAGACAATGCGGCTCCTCTCTGCTCCTCTGCTCTCTGGAACACACAGTCAAGGTGTGAGGAAGCCTCATAACATGATATTACGCTGTGATAGAGAAAGTGAAATAGAATTCAAAGTGATTGGCTGTGAGGGATGACGTCTGAACTGACCTTGTGATTGTCTATGACGGATGGTGACCTCTGAGCTTGGTTTCTGATTGGCTGTGACGGGTGGTGAATAGTGGCTGGGTGACTGTTCTGTGACAACAACAACAGCAGTAACAGTAACCATGTTCCATCTCAGAATTAGATTACACATCAACAAAAACCATGTTCCATCTCAGAATTAGATGACATATTGACAATGACTACATTTGCATGCATTTAAGTACCCTGAAAATGAGGCGTATCCTGGTTTTGATCATATTGGGGATAAAGTGTTTACATGAATGCAGACAAATGGGGTTATTAATACCCCTGTTTCAATGATCAATACTAATATCCCGGTGACTGATTATAACGCTCTTTGTGTTGTTCTCATGAGAGTTCTAAAGAGCCCCGTTTGATTGTCTCGGTGCTTATCAGCACTCCATCTCGCACGTTGCAGTCTAGAATCTTTCTACTCTAGAATCAGGATAAGGTGTTTACATGCTACAGTATCCCTGTTACTTTCAGAGTACTCCACCTAGCAGAACCCGATTTCAGATTACTCCACCTAGCAGAACCCGATTTCAGATTACTCCACCTAGCAGAACCCGATTTCAGATTACACCACCTAGCAGAACCCGATTTATCAGGAACCGGAATAAGGGCTTATTCAGGATATTGAATTTGGGAAAGAGTGTTTACATGCGCAAACACAAAGCCACAATACTTAATATCCCCATCATATTTGGGATACTTAAGTGGATGTAAACGTAGTCAATGATTTACAGTTGACATTACACTGAGACACTTACAGTGAAATTAAATTCATAGCCCACCTAGAGCCAGGCAGTAGAAGTTGCCAAAATACATCCTAACTCATCTGGACATGTGTCTGGTACCTTTAGAACCCTATATTGTTCATCTGGACATGTGTCTGGTACCTTTAGAACCCTATATTGTTCATCTGGACATGTGTCTGGTACCTTTAGAACCCTATATTGTTCATCTGGACATGTGTCTGGTACCTTTAGAACTCTATATTGTTCATCTTATGACGGTATTGATGTATTTTTTTCATTTGGCATCAGATGATTACAAAGTACCCCAATTGCCCTGTGTGTGTGTGTGTGTATGTGTGTATGTGTGTGTGTGTGTGTGTGTGTGTGTGTGTGTGTGTACTCACTGGGAGAGAGGCAGCTGTATGAGACGTTGAGGTACTTGAAGGTGCCGAAGCAGGGGTCCGTGAAGATGCTGTTGGAGGCCCTCACAGAGCAGCTGGTCTTTCCATCACACCTGCCAAAAAAGAGGGAATCGACCAGACCAATATCATGTACTTAGTTGTCCTGACTGGCTTTATTGATATGTGCCTGTATGAGTGTGTGTGTGTGTGTGTGTGTGTCTGACCCGCTTGACATGATGGCGAGACTGTTGGAAGCGGCACAGCTGGTGGTTTTAATGGGTCCATTTGGACATGTGGTTGCGTCTATCCGTCCGTAGTTAGCAGAGTGAACCATGATCTCTCCAGTGTCTGGTGGGGGAAAGGACAGGTGTTTACTCTGATTCAACAAACAAACAATTTGTGGGGCAGGTAAACATATCTGAGCTGAGTTTGTGATTGGCTGTGCCAGTTGTCTATACTCACCACAAGTCAAGGCAATTGTATCATGCTCACAGGCAATGCTGCTCTCTGTAGGAGAAAACAGTAAAGATGTAAATAGCAGAACCCGATTTCAGATTACTCCACCTAGCAGAACCCGATTTCAGATTACACCACCTAGCAGAACCCGATTTATCAGGAACCGGAATAAGGGCTTATTCAGGATATTGAATTTGGGAAAGAGTGTTTACATGCGCAAACACAAAGCCACAATACTTAATATCCCCATCATATTTGGGATACTTAAGTGGATGTAAACGTAGTCAATGATTTACAGTTGACATTACACTGAGACACTTACAGTGAAATTAAATTCATAGCCCACCTAGAGCCAGGCAGTAGAAGTTGCCAAAATACATCCTAACTCATCTGGACATGTGTCTGGTACCTTTAGAACCCTATATTGTTCATCTGGACATGTGTCTGGTACCTTTAGAACCCTATATTGTTCATCTGGACATGTGTCTGGTACCTTTAGAACCCTATATTGTTCATCTTATGACGGTATTGATGTATTTTTTTCATTTGGCATCAGATGATTCCAAAGTACCCCAATTGCCCTGTGTGTGTGTGTATGTGTGTGTGTGTGTGTGTGTGTGTGTGTGTGTGTACTCACTGGGAGAGAGGCAGCTGTATGAGACGTTGAGGTACTTGAAGGTGCCGAAGCAGGGGTCCGTGAAGATGCTGTTGGAGGCCCTCACAGAGCAGCTGGTCTTTCCATCACACCTGCCAAAAAAGAGGGAATCGACCAGACCAATATCATGTACTTAGTTGTCCTGACTGGCTTTATTGATATGTGCCTGTATGAGTGTGTGTGTGTGTGTGTGTGTGTCTGACCTGCTTGACATGATGGCGAGACTGTTGGAAGCGGCACAGCTGGTGGTTTTAATGGGTCCATTTGGACATGTGGTTGCGTCTATCCGTCCGTAGTTAGCAGAGTGAACCATGATCTCTCCAGTGTCTGGTGGGGGAAAGGACAGGTGTTTACTCTGATTCAACAAACAAACAATTTGTGGGGCAGGTAAACATATCTGAGCTGAGTTTGTGATTGGCTGTGCCAGTTGTCTATACTCACCACAAGTCAAGGCAATTGTATCATGCTCACAGGCAATGCTGCTCTCTGTAGGAGAAAACAGTAAAGATGTAAATAGGCCCTCAGAACACTCATAAACAACACCAACAGCCACAATAACCCATCCTTACAGGTTCACTTTCATTCTAACATGCTAACTAGCATTAGTATGCCTGTGAGGTTTGCTGATCAGTGATGTATGCTAGCATTAGCATGTCTGTGAGGTCTGGGGACAGACTGCTGATCAGTGAGGTATGTTAGCATCTCTGCCACATATTCATATGTTACTCGGGACATTTTCCACATAGTTGGATGATGTAATTTACTCTTCTCTAATGAGCAAAGTTTAGCATGTCTGTAAAATCACTTACTTGCAGCTGTGTGCATGGAGCATGTAGCCATGAACCCTATAGAGTTAGCGCACACACACACACACACACAGATAGGGAGAGAGAGATCAACATCAAACAAGACCTCTCCATATGTCCATCATTCTCACTCACATCATATTATCTGCAATGTTGATGAAACACAACACCTGCATTTGACACACAAGAGATCCTGAAATGTGATGCCAGCTACCAGAGCTGAGATGCAGAAGATGAAAACTGCACACTGTGGCAAACACCAATGCTAATATAAACTAGAAAAGCACTCAGAGAGCGCGGAGGGTCACTGATGCAGTACAACAAAATACAACACAAATCTGAATTATAACACCCATCACTCTGTAATGTCAGGCTCAATGGATTTACTCCTGACACAGTAAACTATGCATCACAGACCATCAATCAAAAAACTGACCTCCGTCAGACCAATCAATATACAAGAGACTTACAGCCCATCAAACTGAACTCCATCAGACTAATCAATAAAATGAAGACTTACTGTCCACCAGACTGAAGTAATCAATAAAAGAGTGATCGCGAAACTTGTAGGCCACCAGACTGAAGTAATCAATAAAAGAGTGATAACGAGACTTATAAGCCACCAGACTGAAGTAATCAATAAAAGAGTGATAATGAGACTTACAGGCCATGAGAGTGAGCTTCATTGGCAGCATCGTGCTTGACAGGAGGATCAGGCAGCCTGAGGAGCAGCTGTTGATTGGCTGTATTTATAGTCAGTGAGGCTGCTGTGATGATGCTGGGCTGGGTAGGGCTGGGTGTGGTTGGATGTGCCACGTGGCTGGGAGGCAGGACAGCATCCTCATTAGGTCAGTGCTTCTGGTAAGCTACTGAAAAATGTCAAAGCAAGTGAGCATTCTTCCTGGTTTCTTCCTGGTTCCTTGTTAGAGTAAGTCAACTTCAACCACAGCACAAAAAAATGCTGTTGCGTGTGCACACGCACACACACACACCACACATTTTTTTTCATAAAAGGACATAAGAAATTCAAATGATTTATACGTGTGTAGGGGCAATATCTCATCTTTACTGTATCAAATTTGCAGCCTCAAAGCTGAACTTCTGAAGAGTACTAAGGTGTCTAAAGAGAGGTGAGCCATTGGAAGAAAGGGGTTGTGGAAAATTCAGAATTGAATTGCGAAGGAATTTCAATTGAATTTGAATTTAGCAAACAGGATGGAGAATTACAAATTAAAATTTGAGTGAATTGAGTGAAAGCTAATTCTAAAATTTTTAATTTTGCACAAGACTGGTTTCCACACTATGCGGTCTTGTGGGGGGTTGTGGTCTTTAAGACTGGTTTCCACCCTATGCGGTCTTGTGGGGGGTTGTGGTCTTTAAGACTGGTTTCCACCCTATGCGGTCTTGTGGGAGGTTGTGGTCTTTAAGACTGGTTTCCACCCTATGCGGTCTTGTGGGGGTTGTGGTCTTTCATAAATATTTTTGACAAACCCCCACCACTGCAGATAGCACTGAAGGCAAATGACTGGTACACTGATGGGCTTGTAGCGGACCAAACCATGAGCCTCCCATAGTTATGAGGGGACTCAGGGCCAATAGTTTTGGAGGGGACTTAGGACCACTAATGGAACAGAGGATAGGTCCACATGTGAAGCTGCAACCCATCCCTGAAAACATTTCATCTTGTGAATCTGGGCACACATTTGGGCACATGAAACCACTGAATGATGAAACTGTGAGAGGATGTATATGCAGTGACCTTGGCCAAGAGGCGTGGACAGTCATGACATGCGGGTGAGGGGTGAGCAATTTTTGCAAACTCATGCTGTTTGAGGCCCTACCCTTCATTTATCAAATACTTTAAGCCTCTATGTCTGGTGATATCTATATGAGTCAGACATTTAAGCTACTGGGTTCAATTTCAGTAATGTATGAACTATTCAAAATACTATAAATAAACAGATTAATTAAAAATATATATTTGACATTAAACTGGTTAAGGCAGAACTCTCCAGAGCATATGTCTAACTAACTCTGTATAATGGCCCAAAACGTCTCTTAAAAAAAGACGTTTAAAGATCATTAGCTTGCCTGAAAATGTATTTTCAGAGAGTTTTATGTAACTTGTGGGTGTGGAATTGACACCAGCTGTAAGCGAAACATTTTATTGTATTTATATAGTGAGCAAATATTTACTACTAGTTTATTTTCAAAAAATTACAAATCATTAGTGATAGTATGAGCACATTGTGTGGGAAAATCTAAGAAAAATGCTGGTAGTCGTTAGTGATAGTATGAGCACATTGTATGGGAAAAATCTAAGAAAAATGCTGGTAGTCGTTAGTGTAGAGTAATGCATAGAGTTTCCCTCTACTTTCCCCACCAACTTCCTTGAGAAGCAGGACTGGAACACATCAGTCAGGTTTGAAATTCCACTTGCTGTAACTGACACCGACATCTTGGTCTTCGCCACGGCAACAGTGGCTCTATTGTTTGAAAAAGGAAATAGAAAATAATGCCAATACATCAACATCAACGTCTGTTGAAACAAACTGCTGTATGGAATTCCATGAGCGATGTTGCTGCTAAGTAAAGAGAGCATGTTTCACATAAAACAGCCTTTTCTACTGTTGGCATGTTTGTGAATAGACAGGACTGTAATGCCAGTCACCATATGCATGAGTCTGGGATCATTAGAACATGTCTGTGAACATGAAGATGCACACATGAAGAGTATAGCAAATAAACAGGACATGCAATCATTGTCAGAGCTAGAAGAGATGATTTCATTTGAAATGATGATTGTGTTCTTCAAACTGCATTCATAAAAGCAGCCTTTTGCAGTAATCAGCCAGACCAGAGAGCTTAATGCCGTATTGTGGAGGTTCACTGTTCTGGGGTGTTTTGCAGTAATCAGCCAGACCAGAGAGCTTAATGCTGTATTGTGGAGGTTCACTGTTCTGGGGTGTTTCTAAGGTTTTCAAATGGAAGATTTGTACAGATTGGAGGGGACCTTGAGGAAGGAATCCAATCACTATATTCTGCAAAGCCATATCATATCCTATGAGTGGCAAATGCTTGGGGTGTATTTCATCAACAGGATACTGCCATTTACATTTACATTTCCATGTATGTATTTGTTATGTTGCTGCAGTCTTGTAAGCTGGATTTCTGACGGCTGATGGAACTCTAAATGGGGTGAAACCTCGTCACCTTGCTGGGCTGACAGCTGGAATGCCACAGGTCTGCCTCAGTGAGGGGAAATGCAAGTAAATGCACTTTACACACCTATTTGTTTCTTGTCACCTTTACGTAACGTTTCCATAGTGGTTTTCACGTTTTCGTCTTTCTATAGTGGTTACACACCTATGTCTGCATGTCCTGTTCATTTGCGTTCAGTCTTTTCATGTGTATTTTCATGGATGTTTTCATTTCAAGTGATCTGAACCTTTGAACCGTAAACTCATAGAAATAGACATAGATCGGGGGGGACACACTTATCTGTTTGTGGGCCATTACTGAAAAATCAAGTTTCAGTTTAAACTGCGTTTAAGATCAGAAAACCCACAGGCCGTCTAACACATTCTATAAGTTTTTCCTTGCCCCTGTTGCTCATGGTGCTCTTTGCTGTACTAAATCTATGATGTATGTGCATATATAATATTAGATTATTGGAACAATGGGCCACATTACATATTTTCATTACTTCATGGCAGGCCTGGGAGAGTGAGAGAGAGGGAAAGAAAGCAGAGAGCTGCTTGGGCCATAGTTTGGCTGCAATGATATAGATATTTGGTTGCCCAAAAATGTTAGTACGGGTTTCTCTTGAAGCAATGAATCAGCACTTCAAGATAGGAAGGAAAACGGCTGACATTGAAGGAACATTCTGTCCATGTCTGCTGAAAGGCGAGGTCCACTTACTCATCAAGGGCAACAGGGTCATCACACACCCTGGACCTTCAGAAGCACAGTGGCTGTTGTGCAGTAATACTCAGCAAATACATTTGCAA
Organism: Tenualosa ilisha; assembly: GCA_015244755.2. NCBI lineage: Eukaryota > Metazoa > Chordata > Actinopteri > Clupeiformes > Clupeidae > Tenualosa > Tenualosa ilisha. The sequence continues at coordinate 204,947 of PYXC01001583.1, read as the reverse complement.
TCTGTAACATGCATGATGGATTTGATCATGTACTGACACTGACAATCTGACCTTTTCTGGATTATAAAACACTTTAACATTGCTGACAAAGGCATTGTTGTTTGAGAAAGGAGTCACACACACGACACACACCCACACATATTTACAAAGACATACAGATTGATGAGCTGATTAGGAATATGGGCTGTCAGGTACAGGTTTTGTGAATGTACCATACATGTATTAATGAAAAGCAACTTTAAAAAGTAAGTAAGACTTAATTCCCAAAGTACCCTTTTCATACACAGATTGCAAGACAAAGCATTCTGTTCTCAGATACAAGAACAATTGATGATGACAAATGATGATGGTTCTGATTGTTTGGAAATGTTCTAGAATCTTTATGGAGGGGAAACACATGGCTACATAAACAAAACATCACATGGTGTATGTAAACAAATGCCCACAGTAGACTTCTGAACAATCACCATTACATTGTCAGCTGATGATTGTGAGACAACCCATGGTCCCACAAAACAGATGAGCTGAACTTTTCATGAATTACACTTGAAGTCCCAGTGCAGCAAGGGGTCAAATCTCATTACTCTTGGAAGTGGTGAAAGGTGAAAGTTGCCCCATTGATGGGCAAAATGTCTTCTATGGCAAAATGCCAATAAAGAGTGAACATTTTCCCAGAAAAGAAGAATTCTGATTTTGGATATGTGGAAGGGCAGTAACTTAGCACTACCATATTAAATTCACTACCATATTAAATTCACTACCATATTAAATTCACTACCATATTAAATTCACTACCATATTAAATTAGCAGCTTTGTAGCATCTGCCCCACATGACCATTTCAGGGCCCCAAGTAGGGGCCCGTTTCATTTTTTCTAACTTTGGACATGAGCCTAAGAGTCTGTAAAAGAGTTAAGTCAGCTTTGCCAGTTCTAAGCTGTCACCACAGCAGTGCCACAGGCAGAGAGCCTCCATGCCCCATTGCTGAGCACATGAGATACACCTTATAGACATTCAGGGGAAAGGGGAATGAATGTGTTCCCAGTCCCAACTGCACTTTCAATAGCCTCCATACTTTGTAAGCCCACTTCAGGACCATACCACAGTGTTAAAGTACATACTTTGTAAGCCCACTTCAGGGCCGTAGCACAGTGTTAAAGTACATACTTTGTAAGCCCACTTCAGGACCATACCACAGTGTTAAAGTACATACTTTGTAAGCCCACTTCAGGCCGTAGCACAGTGTTAAAGTACATACTTTGTAAGCCCACTTCAGGACCATACCACAGTGTTAAAGTACATACTTTGTAAGCCCACTTCAGGGCCGTAGCACAGTGTTAAAGTACATACTTTGTAAGCCCACTTCAGGACCATACCACAGTGTTAAAGTACATACTTTGTAAGCCCACTTCAGGGCCGTAGCACAGTGTTAAAGTACATACTTTGTAAGCCCACTTCAGGGCCGTAGCACAGTGTTAAAGTACATACTTTGTAAGCCCACTTCAGGGCCGTAGCACAGTGTTAAAGTACATACTTTGTAAGCCCACTTCAGGACCATAGCACAGTGTTAAAAGTACACTTTTCTGCCCTTCTCTTCCCACCTGGGACATTAGATCATGGTCATGAAAAATGAAATCTATCCATCAAATGCATTAGGCTGCATGAACCTGACTATATTATTCTTTTAAAATAATCAAATAATGTTCCCTTTATTCACAGTTCTATTTGTTTATTTTAGGTCACCTTTCCATTCAGTCTGTGGTTATTGAATACGACCAGAGAGCTGATAAGTAAAACTGGCTGCAAATACAGTAGACTACTGTTAGGGTGGCCTGGGTCTAGAATTCCTGTCCCCAGGTCAACTCCTAATCAAATGAAATACCAGGGAAGCGCAGAGGAAAGATGAGAGTGAGAGCGTGGCATTAGGTGTTGGGAGATTCATCAGCACATGTGGTTGAGCTCTCTAATTAGAGATCTCTATCTGTGCACTCTCATGTGTGTGAGAGAGGTGTGCATTCCTTCCTAACCTCATCAGTAACGTTTAATGATGGGTAATAGAGAGAGAGAGGTCAGTGAGTTGAATGATGGGTAATAGAGAGAGAGAGGTCAGTGAGTTGAATGATGGGTAATAGAGAGAGAGAGGTCAGTGAGTTGAATGATGGGTAATAGAGAGAGAGAGGTCGGTGAGTCCTCTGTTGATATTGATCAGGATTTGAATCATGTTGTGGATCTGCCAGGGGAGGCACTGCCTACCTTTTCTCTCCTGTCCACATAGCACTTGTGCACTTGAAATGCATAAAGCCTTAGCTAGCCTTAAACCACAGAGCATTTACAGAGGTTCCCACTGCTGCCAAACTCATTTTTCAGTGTTCTGAGTAGACTAACCTGGAAAGACTATCGTAGTTTGATTGACGTGAGACATCCCATCATCTTTAACAACTGATAGCAGCTTCATCTCCAGCCCTTGCTTCCTCTAAGACACATTCCACTAGAAAACGGTGGAATAAGGAACAAGGAAATTATATGAACTTCCAATGACATTTAGTCCCTCCCCCCCCAAAAAAAACACACACACAAGCACATGCCTACGTGTAATACAAAATTACCTTGGGTATCTTGAAAGGCACGATATCAAACAAACAAAAAGTTGTTATTATTATTATTATTATTATTATTATTATTTCTACACCACTTTCACAATTTAATGACAGTGGTACAAAATGATTTCATTGTTACAGTTTCTTTAGTGTTTATGTGTATGCCTCATGTATGCCATAAATGCTACAGGATGCCAGAATTTCTTATGGGATAATAAAGTATCTATCTATCTATCTATCTATCTATCTATCTATCTATCTATCTATCTATCTCTCTATCTATCTATCTATCTATCTCTCTCTCTCTCTCTCTCTCTCTCTCTCTCTCTCTCTCTATGTCTATCTGTCCATCAAACACCTAGATCCATGAGTGAATTAGACCTAGGCCACCAGGACTACCAAACACACATGAGTAAAGTAGACTTAGGCCTAGAGTGAAACAAATGAGTCAAGGCCACCAAGTGTATAAAACACAAACACACACATGAGTCAAGGCCACCAACACTGTAACACAAACATATGGGTCATTGTGTGTGAAATCAACAAATGCATGACGTCTGACCCTCTTGAATCTGCTTCATACTTTAGGTGTCCAATGCCATTGTACCCATCAGCAATTGTGCACAATTTTAACCTTCTATCTACTTTAGTATCTGAGATATTGGGCCCTAAAAAACAGGGTCATGGTCATGGGAAAAATGTGTTTTTTAACTTGATTAAGTTCAGTTGTCCATTACTTCCACATACTTCATGCTAGACACTTGACATTTTCTGGCAATGTTGCACACATGGAGATGTTCTGAACTGTAAATTATATGGAGTATAATTGCCAAGTAATGGATTACTGAAAAGAGTAGAAAGACAAAATGGTGGCAACTTTTGATGACAATGTTTCCACACTGAAGCAGATGGGATCTGTTATAATTCAATATATTACACTTCAGTTAGTGTATAGTGCATTCTTGAAATGGAGGAATGTTTCAGAAAGAAAAGAAATATTTTGATTTATGGTAGAAAATAAAATTGAATCCAAAATTTAAGTGTGTTATGACCAGGTATGGCAAAGTGTATTGCAAAAACAAAGATACAGCCACTAAGAAATGTTTTTATTCTCTGCATGCACAAAATTGGAACCCAAAAGGAAACTCCATAAAGCAGTCTGTCACACCTAGCTTTCAAAGTATGGGGTGACTGTTCCAATACACAAACAAGTTCAGCATGTTTTCATGGTCTGAAGCATCTCAAGGTGAAAACTTAGACTTCTACTTCTGCATTCCTTTGTCACATATGTTCCAGGAGTGAGCGTATTTCCTGGGCCAGAGTAGCTCAACACCTGAGCATGGGACTGGACTTGTCTGAGAAGGCAGACATTCTTCAAGAAGCAAGCCACCTGATTGGTCCAGACATTCCTCATTGAGCCTCCTGATTGGTCCAGACATTCCTCCCTCCCCCCACTGGAGCTATATGTATTTGGTGCTTCTCTGCAGATCTGCACTGGAACAGTGGAGGCAAACATGAAGCCCTTATCTACTGTGTGTGTGTGTGTGAAGCTCACCCTCATCTACTGCAAGTGTGTGTGTGTGTGTGTGTATGTGTGTGTGCGTGTGAAGCTCATCCTGATCTACTGTAAGAGTGTGTGTGTGTGCGTGCATGCGTGTGTGTGTGTGTGTGTATGCATGCATGTGTGAAGCTCATCCTCATCTACTGTAAGTGTGTGTGTGTGTGTGTGTGTGAAGCTCACCCTCATCTACTGTAAATGTGTGTGTGTGTGCATGTGTGTGTGCGTGTGTTTGTGTGTGTGTGTAAAGCTCAACCTCTTCTGCTGTGTGTGTGTATATGAAGCTCACCCTCATCTCCTGTAAGTGTGTGTGTGTGTGTGTGTGTCTGTGTGAAGCTCACCCTTATCTCCTGAAAATGTGTGTGTGATTGCATGTATGTTTACTTGTATAAAGGGAAATCTCCTGCAAGCTTGTGAGTGTAAGAGTATGATTGTGTGTGTGTGTGTGTGTGTGTGTGTGTGTGTGTGTGGTGTGTGTGTGTGTGTGTCTAGGTGTGTTTGTGAGAAATTATGATGTTAAATCTGTGCATCTCCCTTTCCTTCCCTGTAGTGTTGATCTCTGCTTACTGTGCAGACACACACACACACACGAATTTTGGGTTTTAAACCTCAAATTTCAATTTAACTAGTTTGTCTATGTTGTGCCAAATTGTGTCATTCTTCCTAAGGCTTTAGCTGGATGGAAGCACTCCAGACTATCACTTTAGAGGCAAAAACATGTTTGCCTTGACTTTGATGAATTAGGAGAGGTTGTGCATGGCCAAAGACCCATCATGGAACACATGGTTGTGCCCTCCTTCATATGAACATCTTGAACTTAGAAATAGCTGCTAAAACATGGTGTTAGAATGCCTAATTGGAACACCTGGATGGTTGCTATATAGGCCGGCCCCTTTCCTGGTTTAGGAATAGAAAGCATGCCAGTAGTCTTTGTTAGACCCCTTTGAGCCGTACCCCTGGTGTGGTCCAATTTATGACACAGGCTTTACCTTATAGTCCGTACCAGGTTGTAACAAAGTAATGTAGTAAAGCAGTTATCTGGTTATGTTGGCTAGTGTGAAACCCTGCACATTACAAGCTTACTGTTGCAAAGTGCCGGTTTCTAATATCTAAGAAATTGGTGGATGTGTGTTTCATAGGCTGTGTCTTCCTCCGCTTCCTCTGAAACTTAATATTCCAAATGTTTTTGTTCTTCCCTTGCAATTTGCACATTAACAAACTAATATAAACATTCACTCAGTGTGACATGCAAAGCTGACAGCAAATCAGAGCACAGCTCACTATCATAGGAGGAAAAACAAGGCGCTTTACTCTAGGCCTGTTTGAATAGGTTCCATAGAGCATTGTTAATTATCTTAATTGTCTTTAATTAGTAGTTGGTATGTAACTTTAGTTGGGTTCAGCCCAACTAACTTCATACGAACTTCAAACTTGATACATGGACTTGGGTCCACATCCTAGTGTGGCTCAATAAATATGGTGACCTTTGACCTCTGGGGGAGCTATCACACTACCATTTCTGCTTGACCCCCACATTGCTGCTAGACTCCCACATTGCTGCTTGACCCCCACATTACTGCTTGCAGATATATTTACATGGTCATTTTCTTGAAAAATGAGCATATAGGCACAATAGAATTATACATGATGTCATTCCATGTCTGAGTCTTCAAATACCACCTGCTAAATAGACATACATCCTTAGATTAGAAGTTAATCTAACCATTCTTGGCAATCTTAGCATTAGAAGTTAACCATTGGGATTTCTGGACCCAGGATATACCACTAAGGAGTTCCCATGGCTTTTCTCACAGGGTCCTGACCCGGTGGAAGCATGTTCTGGCATTAGAAAGACTGAGACGTCTTACTTTCTAATAGGTCGTTTCGGGAAATTTATGCTAGAGGATTAAACACAGTGTAAAGACACAGATATTAGGCATAAATTATTACATAGTAGAAGGGTTAGCACACTAATAAAACAAAGTTTATATGGTGAACTACAGGGTTCATTAGAATTTCTCCACAATGGATTCATGACATCAATTACTTTTATGTTGTTTTGTTCCCCATCCAGGTCTAGTACAATAAAGACTTGTGAGAAGAGAATCAAGCAATATTCAACTCTTCAGAGACGTGTGTACCTGGACGTCACCTACATCATACACTAACAGCCACATTTCCATAACAAAAGGAGTGTCCACAGGGGGGACTAGGGGTCAAATGGCCCTCTTGTGGGTTTTCTAGGTAAAAAGGTCAATTGACCCTTCTCTGGGACTTCTAGTGTTAGAGCTCACTGGAAATAATGGGGGATTGAACCTAGGGTCTGATACATGCAAAGCATGCTGTCTACCTCTGAGCCACAGCTGCTGCTATCAGGCAGAAATTTTCTACCTGGTGGCTCATTGAGGAAACAGGTTGCACTGTCGCACAAGACGGGTAAATGCAAATGTTTATGAATTCCCAATGCTCTGTCAATTCACATTAAGCCTGGCTAGCTCAGTTGGTAGACCATCAGACTTCTAAGCTGATAGTCCAGGCTTCAGGTCCCTGTTCAGGTGCTTTCATTCTGCCCCTCAAAACCTGCATCCCTATGGCTGCAACATGGAAAATATGTGGCTTGTCACCACACAAACTATCAGCTTTGCTGCCCTAATACTGACCTTTTGACAATTGCAAACTACCCAGCTACATGTATTCCACATCTACACAAGTCCCTTTGGAGCTAGTTGGACATGCCGGGGATTGAACTCAGAGCCTCATACATGCAAAGCATGCACTCTACCTCCAAGCTACATCCCCTTTGGGATTTGCTACCTTCCCTTGAGGATCATGGCCTTCGGCCATCAAACGTGTTGTGGTGCCTTACAAGTCAAGCAAACGCAAATGTTTGTGCCTCAGGAGAACACGGGGAGCCTTTTGTGCTCGACTTTCTATGTAAATGCTGAACCTCATCGGTGCTTATGGTAGTGCCTAAATGTCCTTTAAAGGTGTATAGCCAGAGACGCCAGGGATTGAAACCAGGACCTCATACATGCCAAGCATGCACTAAGCATGAGCTACATCCCCATCAACTGCCAAAAGACAGCAAATCACGACCAAGACAGGGTGTGTGTAATGGATTATGTATTGGATCTGACCACGCCGGGTGTGGGGTGTGTGTTATAGATTATGTATTGGATCTGACCACGCCGGGTGTGGGGTGTGTGTTATGGATTATGTATTGGATCTGACCACGCCGGGTGTGGGGTGTGTGTTATGGATTATGTATTGGATCTGACCACGCCGGGTGTAGGGTGTGTGTTATGGATTATGTATTGGTGCCTGTCTTAGATTTAAGTAGTAAATAAAAATGAAAAAGAGGGCTGGGTTAGGGGTTAGGGGTTAGGGTTAGGGGGTAGGGCCTGGGGTAGGGATGGGTTAGGGTTAGGAGTTAGGGTTAGGTTTTTTCAAAATTACAACGGCACTCCCCAGAATTAGGGTTAGGGTTAAGTGCCTTGCTCAAGGGCACAATGGTGGCAGCTGAGATTTAAGTTGTGCTCGTTGCAGTGTTTACATTTCAGAGTTTTGACATTACTTTACCTTCAACATTTAACTCCACTCCAACATCCACTTGCTTTGGATAGAACTGCAAAATGCTGTCTGCATGTGTGAAGCACCGGCATGGCTGATGTCTCAGGGTGCTGTTAACTCGGGAGTGACTGGCGGGTTGGATACTTGGTTGTAAGCATTGTATTCTGGTCGTACATCACAGACTTTTGCCCAATGAAAAAGTTCCATACAGATAAAAAAAAACCAGTAAGCATTTTTGGATGATGATCATGATTGGAAGCCACCTAAAATGTGCTCAGTTTTACCTTATTTACTACAGATATGACCATGATTGGATAAAATGGTAAATCACGCTTAACGAGATGTAGGCCTGTAGCCATCTTAAGTGCAGTATAAAATCTGGCTTTGAGTGAATGTAATGTTCTTGTTAGTTTTCATGAAAGATTGCACCATTTTATCGTATTACGGCATATTGAAACTGCACTCAGAAAGGTAAATCTAACTGCACCTGAAGACGCTCCGATGTTTGTTGATATTTATCCCCAGTTAACAGGCACACCAAGACTGACTGCACTGAAAACATAACGTCAAGAAGTGGAGATACGTTTTGATTTGATGTAGATGTTTAGTGAAGAGAGAGGAGGATAGCCATGTTGAAATTAGACTGTACACCATAGACTGTATATAAAACCTGTACACGTGTCATGCATCACACTCAGTTTTAACGCTTTTTAGTGCCTTTTCTGGAAAAAGAAAAGTGTTTGTACTTTTCTCCCTTTCCTGGTTTTCAACTCTTTTTCTTCAATTCTTTTTCTCACAGAGTAAAGTTAAGATCTGATAAGCTGTATCCTTCCGCTCTTTGTGAGGCAAGAGCTGCTTATTCAAACTGAGATGCTACTTCGTGCTCCAACTGGCTTATAACCCTACTGCCTTCCCATAAATTAGCAGCCAACTTGCCTGTAAACCCTGGCTCACTTCAGGTAAGTGACTTCTAACCGCAGTTTTTTTAACTCCAAGTCTAAAAGCATGTTTATCTTGAAACATAATGAAACCTTGTATAATAGTTATAGTAAAGCATATCTATGAACAGTATGGGTATGCCATAGTTATATAGTAAGATATGATATATCACAGATAACATAAGGTCATCATTTAGTATAAGGATTTAAGGCATAATGTGGTCACAACAAAGGGATATAATGTATAATATGGTGTATCAGTTTCATAGCATAAATATATAGTACAGTATATGTTGTAACTGAAAACGCTACTTATGTGAATGATTCCAGTAATGTTGATTACAAGTTCAAAGGATTCTATCTGTTTGTGCTCACAGCAGCATGCTTTGGCTACAGGTTTACATCTATTCAATGAAAGTTAAGCAAAATGGAGTTTAATTAAATTCTCAACAACCCGTTAACTATTAACTATTATTATACTGAATGTGTTTTCTGAGAGATCTACAAGCTGCACTGCTCCAGCATGTGCAATGCTAGCAACCTAGTGGAAGGGCGTGGTACTTGCAGGTTCCTGCTCACCTTTGCAATGTCGACACTTCTGCCAATTTCTCCCCATAGAGCCTCACCACTCCCCTCTCACAGCTGCTCTTCCAGTTGTTATTCCCAACTGGAAATATGTTGGCTGATTCTATCACTTTTACATTTGGAACAAAAGATGCAAACTCACTGCACATCTTCTGACAGAAGTCATATTTGTATTAGTTGTTATTTGTGAAAACATAAAATACCCTGAACACAAATATCATAGAGACCAAAAAGATCAGTGATTTCTGCTTTAGCAGATTTGTGTGTCAGTGGCGCTGGAGAAGCCCAGAGAGATAAACAGAGAGACATGAAATACTTTGCTATCTAAGAGAGGATTACTACACATGACTGCCATCATGGCTGTTGAGCCTAAAAACAGGTTTAAGAATGAAGGTTCTTATAAGGTGTATGATGTAGGTGACGTCCAGGTACACACGTCTCTGAAGAGTTGAATATTGCTTGATTCTCTTCTCACAAGTCTTTATTGTACTAGACCTGGATGGGGAACAAAACAACATAAAAGTAATTGATGTCATGAATCCATTGTGGAGAAATTCTAATGAACCCTGTAGTTCACCATATAAACTTTGTTTTATTAGTGTGCTAACCCTTTTACTATGTAATAATTTATGCCTAATATCTGTGTCTTTACACTGTGTTTAATCCTCTAGCATAAATTTCCCGAAACGACCTATTAGAAAGTAAGACGTCTCAGTCTTTCTAATGCCAGAACATGCTTCCACCGGGTCAGGACCCTGAGAAAAGCCATGGGACCTCCTTAGTGGTATATCCTGGGTCCAGAAATCCCAATGGTTAACTTTTAATGCTAAGATTGCCAAGAATGGTTAGATTAACTTCTAATCTAAGGATGTATGTCTATTTAGCAGGTGGTATCTGAAGACTCAGACATGGAATGACATCATGTATAATTCTATTGTGCCTATATGCTCATTTTTCAAGAAAATGACCATGTAAATATATCTGCAAGCAGCAATGTGGGAGTCAAGCAGCAATGTGGGAGTCTAGCATTTGGAATATTAAGTTTCAGAGGAAGCGGAGGAAGACACAGCCTATGAAACACACATCCACCAATTTCTTAGATATTAGAAACCGGAACTTTGTAAGCTTGTAATGTGCAGGGTTTCACACTAGCCAACATAACCAGATAACTGCTTTACTACATTACTTTGTTACTTTGTAAAGCCTGTGTCATAAATTGGACCACACCAGGGGTACGGCTCAAAGGGTCTAACAAAGACTACTGGCATGCTTTCTCCTCCTAAACCAGGAAAGGGGCCGGCCTATATAGCAACCATCCAGGTGTTCCAATTAGGCAGCACACACCTGAGAGGGAGACACAGATTACGACAAGAGAATGCAAGTAACAGGGACATGCACAGGGCGACCAGCAGGGTGCGCTGAGCTCAAAACATGTCTTAGAATAAAAGAAATGACAGGGTCCATAACACCGTCCCACCAAAATGGTGACTCTAGTCTCCACAAATTAGAAAATTCATTAACAGTTTACATTACCATAATAACACATTAAGCACACATTTCAATTACCATCCTAAGCCTGACCACAAAGGATTGAGACGCACACACACGCATGCACTCACACACTCGCAAAAGACTTTACATTACAAATGCCGAGATTTCTTTCGCACGACTGGTTAACGGGATCTGCCAGTAACCTTCCAGCATCCACGCAGAACCTACGCAGTATGCATCTATGCAGATGCAGCAGTAGCAGAAACATGGTACTGCATTGACCTACAAGAGCGGAAAGAACCGTCAGGTTTCCCTACGAGCAGGCAAGGCGAGCTCCAAGCACTTAAACTGGGCTCAGCGATGTTATGGCTCAACATGTAATCAACCTCACATTGCAGGTGTGCCCTTCTGATGGGATTAACACGATAGGAATGCTGTTTAATTGGTGTGGCGGACCCCACATCAGTGTCGTGTTTAAGCACATTAGTTATAGCATCACCGAAGAGGTTATGGAACTCGAGAATTAGTTGCTGGATATCCTGGTGCTTGCCAGGCGTCAGATAGCAAAGGTACTCCTCTGCTGCCACCAGAGAAGATGACACAGCTAAAGCTGCGGACTGAGCTGGTGGCCCAGACAGGGGTTCTGACCCCTGGACAGCAAGTCACTTTCACCGTCACGGTCGAATTAGCACTTTAACATATTAATGTGACATAATCTTGAGCTTCGACGGTGCTCAGGCATCTTAATTATGTAATCATGATCTGAGACTTTGCGCTCCACGGCATAAGGCCCGGTAAAGCGCGACTGAAGCGATGAGCCAGGCACAGGCAGCAAAACGAGGACCTTGTCGCCTGGTTCAAACACGCAGTGTTTCGCCAATGTGCTGCAGCAGGCTGTGTGGCTCGCTCTCACCTACCCATGTATCCTTTAAAAACACCAACTCATGCATCCTTTAAAACGGCCAGAGGCCCATGTGGTGAATGTCAAAACACCAACTCAGCTGGGCTGAAGCCGGTGGATTCTTGAATGACCTCACGAGACGCGAGTAGTAACCAGGGGACACCTTCCTCCCAGTTTGCACCAGGTTCGAGGCAATAGGCTTTAAGCATGGATTTAAAAGTTTGATGAAACTTCTCCAGTGCTCCCTGGCTCTCAGGGTGATGAGCACTGGAGATATTATGTTGGATTCTCAAATGTTTGAGCACCTTGGCGAAGACGCGCTAAGTGAAATTTGTCCCTGTCACTTTGAATTACCTTTGGCAGGCCAAACAGCGAGAAGAACTTAATTAGCGCCCGTGTTACTGCCTTAGTGGTCATTTTCTGCAACGGCACTGCCTCAGGAAAACGAGTGCTAGCGCACATCATTGTGAAGAGGTACTGATGGCCACTGCTGGATCGGGGCAAGGGACCCACACAGTCTATGATTAAATGCTTGAACGGATCGTTCATCACAGGGATTGGGTACAAGGGCGCAGGCGGCACTTTCTGGTTTGGTTTACCCACCAACTGACAGATATGGCACGTTTTACAAAAACGCCTGACACCCTTCTTGAGCCCTGTCCAATAGAAGTGGCGGAGCACTTGGTCAGAAGTTTTGGTGACCCCAAATGTCCGGCAACGGAGTCATGAGCCAATCAGCCAATTTCTCACGGAATTTGACGGGCACAACAACCTGGCAGAATACCTGACTGTTGATAGCATCATGGGGTTGCCACTTCCCCATTAGAACACCATCGTGGAGAAAATAACCGCAGCGAGATGACAGGAGACGAACACGCTGACTTCAGGACAGAGGTGAGTGACTGATCACAAATTAGGGACAAAATTCATTTCTCCCTGGAACTTTTAAGTTGGTGATGAACTCTTCATTTTTCTTTTTCCCTCTTTCCACACTTGTGTGCATTTCAGAGGTCCGCGAAAAACGTGTTTTGCAAGTCATCAAATCGGAGACGATGAATTGTGACACACCAGGAGTATGGCTCAAAGTGGAGTTTATTAACAAAATTTCCAAAAAGGTCAAAAGATTGCAAAGATCTGGAGACCAGCTCAAAAACGGCGGCGTGGCAAACAAAGACTCCTGGCGTGCTTCCCCCTCAAACCAGGAAAGGGGCCGGCCTATATAGCAACCATCCAGGTGTTCCAATTAGGCAGCACACACCTGAGAGGGAGGCAGAATGAGACAAGAGAATGCAAGCAGCAGGGACATGTGCCGGGCGACCAGCAGGGTGCACTGACCATAAAACCTTTGAGATTACAGGGTCCGTAATACAACCACATGTTAAAAACCTATGAAGCCTGTTGTATTCACCAAAGCTGACAATTCATTCTTTTCAAAATGGCAATTCATTCTTTCAAGATACCCAAGGTAATTTTGTATTACACGTAAGCATGTGCTTGTGTGTGTGTTTATGTGTGTGTGGGGTTTTTTTTTTGGGGGGGGGGCTAAATGTCATTGGAAGTTCATATAATTTCCTTGTTCCTTATTCCACCATTTTCTAGTGGAATGTGTCTTGGAGGAAGCAAGGGCTGGAGATAGAACATAGAACATAGAATGTCTTTATTGTCATTACACAGAGTGTAATGAGATTCAAAGCTGCCCCATAGAGTGCACACATAAAATGGATTGAAAAGTATGTACAAATCCAATATGCAAAAGAAAAATATGTATATATATATTTACACAACAAAAGATAAAACCGTATAAATAAAAAATATATATATATATATAAAATAAGTAATATTTATGGTTATTTCTGGTGGTATAGGTAAAGTGACATGTGATAGCAGCATTCAGTAATAAATATTGGTTGTTGATAGTGCAAAATACAGCTTACAAGTGGCCTATGACAAGAGGTGCATGTGACATCCAGTGCAAAGTATGTCAGTTTCTCAGTGCAGACTAGAGTTGAGTATTGTGACAGCTTTAGGGAAAAAGCTGTCTCTGAGTCTATTTGTTCTGGCTGGTATGGACCTGTATCGCCTGCCAGAGGGTAGCAGGTTGAACAGATGGAAGCCAGGGTGAGTAATGTCCTTTATGATCCCTTTTGCTCTGTTCAGACATCTGGAACTGTAGATGTCAGTCAAGGAAGGCAGGGGGTTGCCAATGATTCTTTGTGCAGTGTTGGTCACCCTCTGCAGCCTCTTCCTGTCTGCCACTGTGCAGCTTGAGTGCCACACTGACACAGCCTAGGTCAGCAGGCTCTCTATGGTGGAGCGGTAGAAGGTCACCAGCAGACTTGTGCTCAGTTGTTCCTTTTTGAGCACTCTGAGGAAGTGTAGTCGCTGCTGGGCCTTCTTGACCAAGGCTGACGTGTTGGTTGACCAGGTTAAGTCTGCAGAGATATGGACCCCCAGGAATTTGAATGACTGTACTCGCTCTACACATTCACCATTGATGTACAGGGGGGCAGGGGTAGCGCTGTTTCTCCGGAAGTCCAGGATGAGTTCCTTTGTCTTGGAGATGTTTAGTGCTAAGTTGTTGGTTGCGCACCACCTCTCCAGGTTCAGGACCTCATCTCTGTAGGCCTCCTCATTCCCCCCTGTTATCATCCCCACCACCGTTGTGTCGTCAGCAAATTTGATGATGATGTTCTCTGAGTGTGTGGGGCTGCAGTCGTATGTAGAGCGAGTACAAGAGTGGGCTCAGCACACAGCCTTGCGGTGAGCCAGTGCTGAGGGTGCGGGCAGATGAAAGGTGGCGGCCCAGTTTCACCTGTTGGGGCCGGTTGATTAAAAAGTCTTTGATCCATGAGCAGGTAGATGGTGGGAGCCCCAGGCTGAACAGCTTGGGGATCAGGATGTCCGGTATGATGGTGTTGAAAGCTGAGCTGTCGATGAAGAGCATTCTGACATAGCTCCCTTGTCTCTCCAGACGGCTCAGCGCAGAGTGGAGAGCTGTGGCTATTGCGTCCTCTGTCGATCTGTTGGTCCTATATGCAAACTGGTGTGGGTCCAGGGTGGGGGGGAGACAGCTTTTGATGTGGCGGAGAACCAGTTTCTCAAAGCACTTCGTTATGACGGGGGTGAGTGCTACGGGGCGGAAGTCGTTGTGGCTGGTTGTGGGTGACTTTTTGGGGACAGGGATGATGGTGGCTGATTTCAAACATGTCGGGATGATGGCTTGTTCCAATGACCTGTTGAAAATGTCTGTGAAGACCTGTGCTAGTTGGTCAGCACAGGCCTTCAGCACCTTCCCTGGAACTCCGTCCGGGCCAGTTGCTTTTCTGGGGTTAATGGCCCTTAGTACTCCTCTCACCTCCTCAGGCGTGACCCTCAAGGCGAGCTGAGGAGTGCCGGTGATTGCTGTTGGTTGGAGTGGGGGTTGGGGAGGTGTGCTGATGGGTGGTGTGTTCTGTAGTGTAGGCTGGGGAGGTGGTCCGGGGGGTGGTGTGGCTGTGTGCTGCGCCTGGGCTTCAAAGCGGGCAAAAAAACTGTTTAACGCATTTGAGTCCCCGGCTGACACAGCACTGCCTCTGTAGTTTGTGATGGCCTGGATGCCCTGCCACAGCTGCCTGGGGCTTGCCAGCTGCTCCTCAATCCTCCTCCTGTGGTCTGCTTTAGCAACACTGATACCTTTCCTCAGGTCGACCCGAGCCCTGCTGTATAGCGCTCGGTCGCCGGATCTGAAGGCTGCATTTTGGGTGCGAAGGAATGCACGGACCTGGCAAGTCATCCATGGTTTTTCATTCAGGAACACCCAAATGTTTTTTACCACGGTGACTGTGTCAATGCAGTGCTTGATGTAGGACAGCACTGCATCCGTGAATGTGGTCAGGTCGTTATGGTGGAAAATGTCCCATTGTGTTTGCTCAAAGCAGTCCTGTAGTCGGGGGAGGGCATCGTCAGGCCAGGTGGTGATTGACTGTCTTTGTGGCTTTGATTGCCGGCTGAGTGGGGTGTATGCAGGGGGTAGGAACAGGGAGAGATGGTCAGACTGTCCAAGGTGGGGGAGGGGGATCGCTCTGTAGGCATGTTTTAGGTTTGAGTAAACATGGTCCAGAGTGTTCTCCCCCCTCGTTGCACACTTCACATGTTGGTAAAAATTAGGCAGCACAGTTTTGAGGTTTGCCTTATTGAAGTCTCCAGCTATGATGTGCACGCCGTTTGTATAGGCACGCTGGTGGTTATTTATGACGTTCGCAAGCAGAGAGAGGGCGGTTTTGTCGCTAGCGTCCGGTGGTATATACACTGCAGTGATGATGACTGCTGCTAGCTCTCTCGGCAGAAAGAAGGGTCTGCATCTTACTGTCACGAACTCTAGGTCAGGAGAACAATGTCTAGGACGGTACTGTTGTTGCACCAACCTTCATTCACGTAAATGCAGAGCCCCCCTCCTCTGTTTTTCCCGGAGTGGCTATTCCTGTCCCATCTGTGTAGCGTACATCCTGCTAGCTGCACCGAAGCGTTGGGGATTTGCGGTTGTAGCCATGTCTCTGTAATGATGAGTGCGCAGCATTCACGAATGTAGCGGTTGCCAGCAAGCTGCAATTCCAAGTCGTCCATTTTATGTACGAGGGATCTGGCATTGGAGAGGTAGAGGCTTGGTAGCGGAGGCTTTTGTGGCTGTTTCCTGAGTTTTCCTAGCAGGCCCGCTCTGCAGCCCCGCTTTTGCTTCCTCTCGCGTCTCCTCCTCTTACGCCTGCCAGACCCGATAACAATCCACGGAGACCCCGGTGTTTTCGCTAGCTCCTCCGGAATGTTAAATGTGTGGTGAAATTCGCTGGAAATAGTAATTTCTTGCCGATTGCCGATGTCTATCAGATCACTGCGAGTATATCTTAAGTGTAAGTCCTTGGGTGACGCGGAACAAACAGTTAAAACACACAAAAAATACAAAAACGTGCACTTCGAGGGAGAGCTGTAAGCCGCTGCGTCCTGACGCGCCGCCATCTTGCAAGATGAAGCTGCTATCAGTTGTTAAAGATGATGAGATTACTCACGTCAATCAAACTACGATAGTCTTTCCAGGTTAGTCTACTCAGAACACTGAAAAATGAGTTTGGCAGCAGTGGGAACCTCTGTAAATGCTCTGTGGTTTAAGGCTAGCTAAGGCTTTATGCATTTCAAGTGCACAAGTGCTATGTGGACAGGAGAGAAAAGGTAGGCAGTGCCTACCCTGGCAGATCCACAAAATGATTCAAATCCTGAAAAACAACAACTCACAAAACATTCTGAAATTGCTAGTATCATGTTCTGGGTACTTTGGGATTAACTGGAACCATTTTCTGAAGCCAAATCACACTATATGGTCATTTTGAGTACAGTCAAATTGACCAATTTCTCTAGTCCGATTGCCTAGCATGAGGCTATGGAGCCTACATGGTCTTGTTGTTGGTGGTGCTGTGTTTAGGCCCATTGAGGGGTTTGTAATAAATGTTGTAATTGTCAAACTGACTTGTTTTATTTCTTAATCTGAAGAGGAGAAACAAGGTCCCGGGGGGAATGACTTGCCAGCACCTACCTTGTTGAGTTTATATGGCGTCAAAACTACAAGGAGGTTTTCCACTTTATTTTGGCAGCAATTGAAGCAGCCCGCATTCTGTGAACATTGGTTCTAACTAGATGTACCGCATAGTGGTACATGCTATGACCGCGGCAGTGTATTGAAATGTGGGAACCATTGGTATGATGAGTTTGTGGTATGTCAGTGTTGTGAGGTGAGAATTTGTGTGGAAATGATTTGCTGTAAGTGGGCATGGATGTGGGTTTTGAAGGAATTACATTTTGTGTGTTTGCGTATGTAGGAGTGATTTGTGAAAGAGATAGATGTTGGCATGGTACGTATGTACATGTCTTATTTTACTTTCACAATTTTAAAATTTCTTGGAATTGTTTTTATTGGAACTAGTCATCAACCAGTGTTTTCAATGCGTGAGGGTCAATGGATTTCAAGACAAAAAAAAATCTGCAAACTTTAGCGTTCCATAGATAATAAGCAAAATGACATTTTGTACAATTACAGTGCACCCTATGGGGCAAATTTTATGGTACTTCCTATGCTTTCAGAGGCCATTGTGCTGATCGTACACAACAAATGTTGTGCAGTTCCCGCCTTCTCGGCCCAAGATATTGGCAATTCAAAATCCCAATTTTTGCATTTACCCATATCACTAAGTGGCGCTATGCTACAAGTGAGTGTTTCTTGGTTGGGCTGATATGCCTCTGTAACACCAGCATGCTAACACAAAATTGTTGTTTTTGCGTTGAGTTTGCATTTCAACTTTAATGAAATTTGAACAATTAGAGGCCAAGATATGGACTTTTGAAGAATTTTAAGCTGCATTTTGAATTTTGATTGACATGTAACTTTGAAATAGTTCAGCTCAAGATAAATCCTTTGATAACTTTTTGTCAGCATTGTCTGTACATGACATATACCAAATTTGGTGAGATTCACATGAACAACCTATGACGAATTTGTTTACTTTCACTTTGCCGATTTTATATTTACACTTACATTTACATTTAGGCATTTAGCAGACGCTTTTATCCAAACCGACTTACAAAAGAGGATAACATTCAAGCTACAACACAATGAAAGAACTAACAAGGAGTGCATATTGCTAACATAGAATCTGCACTATTTTAAGTTGAAAGTGCAATAGTGTAACGCAGTGTAGAGAAATTTAATTATTAAGTGCATTCTCAAAATTTACACCAAGAGATATTCTTGGAAGAGCTGAGTCTTCACGAGTTTCTTGAAGGTGGAGAGAAATTTCACGGAAATTGTTTTTATTGGAACTGGGCGTTGACCAATGTTTTCAATGCGTGAGAATCAATGGATTTCAAGACAAAAAAAATGTGGTTGCAAACTTTTAGCATTCCATAGATAGGCAAAATTACATTTTGTCCAATTACAGCGACCCCTATGGGTCAAATTTTATGGTACTTGCTATGTTTTCAGAGGTCATTGTGCTGATCGTACACAACAAATTTTGTGCAGTTCCCACCTTCTCGGCCCAAGATATTGGTAATTCAAAATCCCAATTTTTGCATTTACCCATATCACTAGGTGGCGCTATGTTACAAGTGAGTGTTTATGGGCTGGGTCGATACGCCTCTATAACACCGACATCACAAAAATTTCATGCTTTTGGGTGAAATGTTCATTGAGTTATTCAGCAAAAACTTTTGGCCGTCTCCCCCTCTTTCATGGACACTGGCACAGCAGGGGGGTGGTCCTTGGGGGCCAAAAGCTTCTAGTCGTTGCCACCCTAGTTTCATGTCCTCCAGCATTTCAGTGTCCCGGCAATCGTTGACAGAAAATTGGAGGAAAAAAAACAAAAGATTTGACAAAACAAATATGATGGCTTTCGCTAGCTTTGCTAGTGGTGGTCTTGGTCATAATGATCTCTGTGGACTTGGCTTTAACCTTAAGCATCTAGAAACATTGCTTTATATGAATAGAATTAATTAATATTAATATTAATTTTAGCTTCCTATAACTGATCATTTCACTTAAAAACATTATTTCTAACTGTGTGTCCTTTCATATGCTATATTTACACTTGACATTATTTCCATGTTTCCATGTATATGTTAGGCTTATATTAATTATACTAGGCCTATATGTTTGGCCCCATATGCCAGTCCTCAGCCTTAGTGGATATAAGGATATACTGTGTGTGTATGATATAATATAATTGTAAAAATTGCAATAAAAATCCCTTTTTGCTCTCTCCCACCTGGGGTTCTCTGCCAGAGGCCTGGGAACTTGAGGGTTCTGCCCTGTAGGCATGTAGATCCCAGCCTTTATTGAACTTTTGCTTGTTGCAGTGAAAAGAACCACCAAAGAACCCAAACACTCAATATCTCTCATCAACTATAAGAGAATCACTAAAGGCAAAAACACTTTTTTTTCATGTACTGGTCAGTGTTACAGTTTTAGGTTGTTTTTGTATATTCTCTTTCAGAGTAGGGTCAAGATAATGTTCAACTACACATTTAAGTTTTTCTTTAACTTATTTCACTTTGTCTGGTTATGTCCATAGTTTTCAATTACAAACCATATATTTTTTAAAGTCTGTTTTCCAAGGTTGTTCTCAAATTCTGCCAAAAGATGTTCAAAGGCATCTGAATTAGTGGTAAAACCTCCTGCTGTGCTAAATAGAAACAAGTTCAGCATGTTTTCATGGTCAGAAGCATCTCAAGGTGAAAACCCACACTTCTAATTCTGCATTCCTTTGCCATTCCCTTGGACTAAAACATAACTGAAGCATTTAGTTTATCACTAACCATAAACAAATCTTCTCAATCTTGTCTGTTCTTCCTGCTTCCCTGTTGTTTCTACATTATTTTCATGTTCATGTTTTCATGTTCATTATGTTCATCTGAAGGGTGCAACAGCATCTCAGTCAAATCATAACTACCATGAGCAGCCCATGGAGGGGTTAGGCCATGTTTTGACAGTCTCATCCGCTTACATTTTTTTAATGTCCTCCTGAATTTAACATTAACCCTTCTTCTTCAACATACTAGCTCACATGGTTATCAGTTTCTCAGACCAGCATTGCCCTTGCTGTCTTACACTAATGCAAGAATGAGTCCGTCAGAGCAGTATTGACACGGCTACTCATAGTAGTTATGATTTGACTGAAACACTGTTGCACCCTACAGATGAACATCAGTAAAAAATGTGCATGTAGAAACAACAGGGAAGCAGGAAGAACAGACAAAATTGAGAAGATTTTTTTATGGTTAGTGATAAACTAAATGCTTCAGTTATGTTTTAGTCCAAGGGAATGGCAAAGGAATGCAGAAGTAGAAGTGTGTGTTTTGAAAAAATTTGCCATATCTGGGTAGAAAGTAAAACCATTAAATAGAATAGAATAGAACGCCTTTATTGTCATTACACAGAGTGTAATGAGATTCAAAGCTGCCCCATAGAGTGCACACATAAAATGGATTAAAAAATGTGTACAAATCCAATATGCAAAAAAAAAAATATATATATATATATGTATATATATATTTACACAACAAAAGATAAAACCGTATAAATAAAAAATAAAATAAAATATAAAATAAGTAATAATAATAAAAATGGTTTGTTGATACTCTGGTGGTATAGGTAAAGTGACATGTGACAGCAGCATTCAGTAATAAATATTGGTTGTTGATAGTGCAAAATACAGCTTACAAGTGGCCTATGACAAGAGGTGCATGTGACATCCAGTGCAAAGTATGTCAGTTTCTCAGATGTCAATAAGTAGTGTGATACTTGGAATGACAGTGACACTATCGTATCAAAACAGGGAGAGCCGATTCTTTTTGTCACGCCGACACAAAATTTGAGAATACCTCCACCTGCCAAATCCCACTTTAACCACTGATGATAGCATAGCATTACCTTAACTTAGCCGTATTTCCACTTTAACCACTGATGATAGCATAGCATTACCTTAACTTAGCCGTATTTCCACTTTAACCACTGATGATAGCATAGCATTACCTTAACTTAGCCGTATTTCCACTTTAACCACTGATGATAGCATAGCATTACCTTAACTTAGCCGTATTTCGACTTCACCACTGATGATAGCATAGCATTACCTTAACTTAGCCGTATTTCCACTTTAACCACTGATGATAGCATAGCATTACATGTCCACATTGTCCACATTCGACAAGCGGACACTCTCAATACCTTTAAGTCTAGACTTAAAACCTTCCTCTTTACTGTTTCCCATAGTTAGGGATGGTGCATGGCAAATCATCACTTCTCATGGGTCTTTTGGAAGGGACTGCCTCTGCTGTTGCCCCCAGTTGCGAGGCATGGCAGCCACTGACCATCCCTGCAGTGGTGCTGGGTTACCATGCATCATACCTTAGTTATGCTGCTATAGCCTAGCGCCGCCGCACAACCTTCATGTGTCATGCCGTACAACTCCCTCTCTCTCTCCTTCAGCTCTCTCTCAATATTTATATGTATATATATATATTTTATACACATGTATGTATGCCCAAATTACACATTTGCTTTCTGATGTGTGAGCCTGGCCTAATTCACTATTTTCCTCTGTCCACAATTATCTTTGCTGAGTGTCATCCCTGCCTCATTCTGGCGGACTCCTCTCACCCTCCCCTCCTGAGTGGACTACAACCAACACTACGGGAGGCCCATGTCAGGACCGACTCCCCATCACAGAGGACCTTCCTGGACGCCGATGCTGGGCCCGACTCCCCTTCCTGAGGCTTCGTGATTGACCCCCCCTCACAATGGCGCTGTCAAATGGACCCTTACTGTTACCCCCATGACCCATCTCACTCCTTCGAGTTTGTCACTATGCCTGGCCGCTGCTACATTGTCCAGCCATAATTCCTGATAACCACCTATAGACTGATTACCACGTAATGTAAAAGTGGGATAATACTCTATTATGAACTATTATGAACCTTAGCTAAACCATAGGCAACTTATAGTCTGTCATGGTTACTACTGATTGTAATTTTTCTCCATGACCCCTGGCAGTTGGGTTAGCCCCTTGAGTCGTGGATCTGCCCAAGGTTTCTTCCTAGATTAACTGAACATAAGGGAGTTTTTCCTTGCCCCTGTTGCTCTTGGGTGCTCCTTCTGTGAAGCGCCATGAGACAATACTATTGTAAAAGGCGCTGTATAAATAAAACTGAATTGAATTGAATAGCATTACCTTAACTTAGCCGTATTTCCACTTTAACCACTGATGATGGCATAGCATTAGCTTAACTTAGCAGTATTTCCAGCGAAGTGAGCATGCAATTAAGATATGGTACCACTATTTCATCAGCCACTCAATGAACCCATAATAAAATATGCATGTGTTATTGCTGTGTTTCTGTTGCAAGCTAGGATATAACCTATGACTGGCATCACTTTGTAAGTGCTAACATCTGCATGCTTACAGCAGCAGGCATACATAATATTATATTAAATAACTTGAGGTTGCACTGACAAAACTGCTGTTGGAGTAGAGATGATTGTGTGTGTGTGTGTGTGTGTGTGTGTGTGTATCTTACCTCCATCTGTGTACCACATGTACTGAGGGACATGTTGGCTAGGACGTGTGAACCATTGGAGTAGAGAGAGAGAGTGTGTGTGTGTGTGTGTGTGTGTGTTTGTATCTTACCTCCATCTGCGTACCACATGTACTGAGGGACATGTTGGCCAGGACGTGTGAACCATTGGAGTAGAGAGAGAGAGTGTGTGTGTGTGTGTGTGTATCTTACTTCCATCTGCGTACCACATGTACTGAGGGACATGTTGGCCAGGACGTGTGAACCATTGGAGTAGAGAGAGAGAGTGTGTGTGTGTGTGTGTGTGTGTGTGTGTGTGTGTGTGTGTGTGTGTATCTTACCTCCATCTGTGTACCACATGTACTGAGGGACATGTTGGCTAGGACGTGTGAACCGTTGGAGTAGAGAGAGAGTGTGTGTGTGTGTGTGTGTGTGTGTGTATCTTACCTCCATCTGTGTACCACATGTACTGAGGGACATGTTGGCTAGGACGTGTGAACCGTTGGAGTAGAGAGAGAGAGAGAGTGTGTGTGTGTGTGTGTGTGTGTGTGTATATCTTACCTCCATCTGTGTACCACATGTACTGAGGGACATGTTGGCTAGGACGTGTGAACCGTTAGAGTAGAGAGAGAGAGAGAGAGTGTGTGTGTGTGTGTGTGTGTGTGTGTGTATATCTTACCTCCATCTGTGTACCACATGTACTGAGGGTAATGTTGGTGTGGAGATTATTATCATAAAAAAGGAGGTTTGTTTTAGTATGTACAATATTAACTTAAAGAAGATGAAGTTTGTTTTAGTATATACAATATTAACTTAAAGAAGATGAGGTTTGTTTTAGTATATACAATATTAACTTAAAGAAGATGAGGTTTGTTTTAGTATATACAATATTAACTTAAAGAAGATGAAGTTTGTTTTAGTATATACAATATTAACTTAAAGAAGATGAAGTTTGTTTTAGTATATACAATATTAACTTAAAGAAGATGAAGTTTGTTTTAGTATATACAATATTAACTTAAAGAAGATGAGGTTTGTTTTAGTATATACAATATTAACTTAAAGAAGATGAGGTTTGTTTTAGTATATACAATATTAACTTAAAGAAGATGAAGTTTGTTTTAGTATGTACAATATTAACTTAAAGAAGATGAAGTTTGTTTTAGTATGTACAATATTAACTTAAAGAAGATGAAGTTTGTTTTAGTATATACAATATTAACTTGAGAGTGTAACGCTTATACTAACATATGAAAGAAGGGTGGTTTGTAACATGTTAATGGTAACCCAGAAGGCCGAAGCAGTTCAGGCAGAGAGAGAGTAGAGACTTGGGTAGTTCAAGCAGAGGACAAGGACAAGCAAGAGGCCTTGAACAGTTCAAGAGATACAATTTAATACAGGGAGATGCTTCAGATCCGGGGATATCTCAGTTTGGGAGGATACCATGATAAGGTGGCCGTGAATGGGGCCGCTGTATGAATGGATACTGTTCACATCAGAACCATGATAAAGATAAGGGTCCAGGTGGCCAAAGTGGAATAAAAGGTCGATGTTTTGGAAGGAACATTCAGAGCCTGATCAACTCTCAAGGTGAACGGTATCCTCTCTGCAGCGGATCTCCTTCACACTACTAAGCACTTATACTGTGAGGCAATTGTCTCTTGTGTACTTTGCTGGTATTGTGAATAAAGTCTTTGTCAACAGCTTTAGTCCAACAGTGAGTTTTCTGGTTTAGACCAAGTGTATTGGGTGGGTCAGGACTTGATTGTTGGGGTTTGCAGACATTGAGGTGGTTTTCCACGACATTGGCTAGGACGTGTGAACCGTTGGAGTAGAGAGAGAGAGAGTGTGTGACTAAAACCACCAGGTTCAGGAACAGCTTCTTCCCCACAGCCGTCACACTACTGAACTCTGCCCCCCACGGAACCTCACACTCTGCTGCTATAGCTACGCTGCTATAGCCCTTGGACTGCACATCTGTACATCTGTATATACTTAATACATCTGTACATAACCATCTCTATAGCACATCTGTATATACTTAATACATCTGTACATAACTATCTCTATAGCACATCTGTATATTGCCCTTATATTGAATCTATATAGCACATCTGTATATTACCCTTATTATCTCTTCACCTAACATGTATATTGATCTTCTGCCTATTTATTATTACTACTCTTATCTGTATATAATTTGCTCTTTAACTTTACATACTGCATACTGTATATACTGCACTTGCTGCTCTTTGCACTTCTGATTAAATGCCAAACTGCATTTCGTTACCTGTATTTATACATGAGTAATGACAATAAAGTTGAATCTAATCTAATCTAATCTAATCTAATAATAATCTATACTGTTTTGATCCCATGATGGAAATTTGGTCTCTGCATTTAACCTAATTGTGAATTCGTGAACACACAGACAGCAAAGTGAAGTACACACCAAGGAGCAGTGGGGGCCTGTTTGATACAACTGTGGGGGGCAAAGTGAAGTACACACCAAGGAGCTGTGGGGGCCTGTTTGATACGTGTTTCTACTCAAGGGGCTAACCCAACTGCGAGGGGTCATGCAGGAAAATTACAATCAGTAGTAACCATGATAGACTACAAGTTGTCTATGGTTTTAGCTAAGGTTAGCTAATAGTTCCAGAGTATTATCCCACTATACATTACATGGTAGTCAGTCCATTGGTGGTTATCATGAATTATGGACAATGTAGCAGCGGCCAGACATAGTATTAAACTCAAAGGAGTGAGATGGGTCATGGGGGTAATAATAAAGGTCCATTTGACAGTGCCATTGTGAGGGGGGGTCAGTCACAAAGCCTCAGGGAAGGGGAGCCGGGCCTGGCATACATATATGTACATATATACATATATATGTATATACATATATGTGTATAACTATATATATAAATACAGAGAGAGAGGGGAAAGAGAGAGCGAGGGTAAGAGAGAGAGAGAAAGAGTTGTACGGCATGACACATTAAGGTTTGTGGCGGCACTAGGCTATAGCAGCATAGCTAAGGTATGGTGCATGACAACCCAGCACCACTGCAGGGATGGTCAGTGGCCGCCATGCCTCACAACTGGGAGCAACAGCGGAGGCAGGCCCTCCCAAAAGACCCATGAGAAGTGATGACTTGCCATGCACCATCCCTAACTATGGGAAACAGTAAAGAGGAAGGTTTTAAGTCTAGACGTAAAAGTATTGAGAGTGTCCGCTTGTCAGATGTGTGTGTGTGTGTGTGTGTGGGGGGTTTATTCCACAGGAGGGGTGCATGGTGGCAAAAGGCTCTTCCTCCTATTGTAGATTTTGATATTCTTGGGATTACAAGACGACCAGCATTTTGGGATCTTAGGGTTCTAGGAGGGTGGTAAGGGACAAGTAAGTCAAGTAAGCCTTCACTCCTTTCCAACTGGTTTGTTTGAATTGGGGGCGTTTCAGTCAGTGGCAAGGACAATGTGCTTAGAGTTCACTTTGCGCCCATATAGTACACGTCTAACCTGTGGGCCAAGGGCCCTGGCAACCACGTCAGGGAGTGTAAATGAACGTCCTAAACAACATCGGTATAGGCCTGCACCATCCTGCTGTTCTGCTACCGTACCGTCCTACTCATGACCCCTGCCTTCAGCAAAGTCAATCTAATCATAAATTCTGATGTGCACATTTCTCCCGACTGAGCGCATCCCAGCCCATTCTAACTAGCACCCATTCGGACAAACCCTTCTGTGCTTTGGTGCAAGCTGGTATCAGTCTCGAGCTGAGCTGGCTAGAGTATCTCTTCTCCAAGACGCCAGCTTTTGCTTTGGCTGCTGCAAATTCAGCATTTCCCATTCGGAGCGCGGGGATCTTTTCACCAAATGTAGGTTCATAAATTGGAGCCCTTGAAAAACCCTTCAAAAAGACACTGGCTTCCAAAAACATGCGTCGAGCTTCCCACACGTCAGATAAATGTCTGCGTGGCAGGAATAATAGCGCTGGCAAACGCTGATAGACATAAACAGGTACTATGTGAAAAGCATTTGGGAGGCCATTCAGTTCCTGACATATATTGATGCTATCATTGAAAATGTTCGGATGCACCATATTAGTCCCATGAATAAATGCCCATTGAAAATATGTTCAGTATTTCAGTACAACACATAATCTAGATATGACACAACATTAATTGTTTAATCCCATCTTTGTGTATCTTTTGAATATAGATGAAGTGGACAGGTTTTGGCCCAAATAACCAACAGGTTAAGCAGCATAATCTAGGTATTTGCTAACAGTCTTCACCATCTAGATGTGGTTTGATGTGCTCTGAGACATGTCTCAGTTTCCTCCATACTATGAATAGTTTTGTAATGTATTTAAATTGCATTAAAACACATTGATTTACAATGGACAGCTATTCATGAGCCCAATAAATGATGTATCCCAAAATGTTCAATGTTAACATCCAAATTCACATTCAGCAAAGCCTGCCCTTTCAAATAAGTTAGTTTTGTTGGGAGGTGTGGGTGGGTTGCTGATGCACTGTAAGCTTTTGGTGCTGACTGATTCGCTCCTGTAGCCTCTGAACTCTCAGGTGCTGACTGGCAATTTACATTGACAGAGAAGTAGAAACAGTAGTAGTAGTAGTAGTAGTAAGGGGTGGTTTAGTAGTAGTAGTAGTAGTAAGGGGTGGTTTAGTAGTAGTAGTAGTAGTAGTAGTAGTAGTAGTAGTAGTAATAGTAGTAGTAGTAGTAGTAGTAGTAGTAGTAGTAGTAAGGGGTGGTTTAGTAGTAGTAGTAGTAGTAGTAGTAGTAGTAAGGGGTGGTTTAGTAGTAGTAGTAGTAGTAAGGGGTGGTTTAGTAGTGGTAGTAGTAGTAGTAGTAAGGGGTGGTTTAGTAGTAGTAGTAGTAGTAGTAGTAGTAGTAAGGGGTGGTTTAGTAGTAGTAGTAGTAGTAAGGGGTGGTTTAGTAGTAGTAGTAGTAGTAGTCGTAAGGGGTGGTTTAGTAGTAGTAGTAGTAGTAAGGGGTGGTTTAGTAGTAGTAGTAGTAGTAGTAGTAAGGGGTGGTTTAGTAGTAGTAGTAGTAGTAGTAGTAGTAAGGGGTGGTTTAGTAGTAGTAGTGGTAGTAGTAGTAGTAGTAAGGGGTGGTTTAGTAGTAGTAGTAGTAAGGGTGGTTTAGTAGTAGTAGTAGTAGTAAATAGTAGTAGTAAGGGGGTGGTTTAGTAGTAGTAGTATAGTAAGGGGTGGTTTAGTAGTAGTAGTAGTAGTAAGGGGTGGTTTAGTAGTAGTAGTAGTAGTAGTAGTAGTAAGGGGTGGTTTAGTAGTAGTAGTAGTAGTAGTAGTAGTAGTAAGGGGTGGATTAGTAGTAGTAGTAGTAGGGGGTGGTTAGTAGTAGTAGTAAGTAGTAGTAGTAGTAAGGGGTGGTTTAGTAGTAGTAGTAGTAGTAGTAGTAAGGGGTGGTTTAGTAGTAGGTAGTAGTAAGGGGTGGTTAGTAGTAGTAAGGGGTGGTTTAGTAGTATAGTAGTAGTAGTAAGGGGGTGGTTTAGTAGTAGTAGTAGTAGTAGTAAGTAGTAGTAAGGGGTGGTTTAGTATGTAGTAGTAAAGGGGTGGTTTAGTAGTAGTAGTAGTAGTAGTAGTAAGGGGTGGTTTAGTAGTAGTAGTAGTAGTAAGGGGTGGTTTAGTAGTAAGGGGTGGTAGTTAGTAGTAGTAGTAGTAGTAGTAAGGGGTGGTTTAGTAGTAGTAGTAGTAGTAGTAGTAGTAAGGGGTGGTTTAGTAGTAGTAGTAGTAGTAAGGGGTGGTTTAGTAGTAGTAGTAGTAGTAGTAGTAAAGGGTGGTTTAGTAGTAGTAGTAGTAGTAAGGGGTGGTTTAGTAGTAGTAGTAGTAGTAGTAGTAGTAAGGGGTGGTTTAGTAGTAGTAGTAGTAGTAAGGGGTGGTTTAGTAGTAGTAGTAGTAGTAGTAGTAAGGGGTGGTTTAGTAGTAGTAGTAGTAGTAGTAAGGGGTGGTTTAGTAGTAGTAGTAGTAGTAGTAAGGGGTGGTTTAGTAGTAAGTAGTAAGGGGTGGTTTAGTAGTAGTAGTAGTAGTAGTAGTAGTAAGGGGTGGTTTAGTAGTAGTAGTAGTAGTAGTAGTAGTAAGGGGTGGTTTTAGTAAGTAGTAGTAGTAGTATAGTAAGGGGTGGTTTAGTAGTAGTAGTAGTAAGGGGTGGTTTAGTAGTAGTAGTAGTAGTAGTAGTATGGGGTGGTTTAGTAGTAGTAGTAGTAGTAAGGGGTGGTTTAGTAGTAGTAGTAGTAAGGGGTGGTTTAGTAGTAGTAGTAGTAGTAGTAGTAGTAGTAGTGGTAGTAGTAGTAGTAGTAGTAAGGGGTGGTTTAGTAGTAGTAGTAGTAAGGGGTGGTTTAGTAGTAGTAGTAGTAGTAGGGGTGGTTTAGTAGTAGTAGTAGTAGTAGTAGTAAGGGTGGTTTAGTAGTAGTAGTAGTAGTAAGGGTGGTAGTAGTAGTAGTAGGTAGTAGTTTAGTAGTAGTAGTAGTAGTAAGGGGTGGTTTAGTAGTAGTAGTAGTAGTAGTCGTAAGTAGTAGAGTAGTAGTAAGGGGTGGTTTAGTAGTAGTAGTAGTAGTAGTAGTAGGGTGGTTTAGTAGAGTAGTAGTAGTAAGGGTGTTTAGTAGTAGTAGTAGTAGTAGTATAAGGGGTGGTTTAGTAGTAGTAGTTAGTAGTAGTAGTAGTAAGGGTGGTTTAGTAGTAGTAGTAGTAAGGGGTGGTTTAGTAGTAGTAGTAGTAGTAGTAGTAAGGGGTGGTTTAGTAGTAGTAGTAGTAGTAAGGGGTGGTTTAGTAGTAGTAGTAAGGGGTGGTTTAGTAGTAGTAGTAGTAGTAGTAGTAAGGGGTGGTTTTAGTAGTAGTATAGTAGTAGTAGTAAGGGGTGGTTTAGTAGTAGTAGTAGTAGTAGGTAGTAGTAAGGGGTGGTTTAGTAGTAGTAGTAGTAGTAAGGGGTGGTTTAGTAGTAGTAGTAGTAGTAGTAGTAAGGGGTGGTTTAGTAGTAGTAGTAGTAGTAAGGGGTGGTTTAGTAGTAGTAGTAGTAGTAGTAGTAAGGGGTGGTTTAGTAGTAGTAGTAGTAGTAAGGGGTGGTTTAGTAGTAGTAGTAGTAGTAGTAGTAGTAAGGGGTGGTTTAGTAGTAGTAGTGGTAGTAGTAGTAGTAGTAAGGGGTGGTTTAGTAGTAGTAGTAGTAGTAAGGGGTGGTTTAGTAGTAGTAGTAGTAGTAGTAGTAGTAAGGGGTGGTTTAGTAGTAGTAGTAGTAGTAGTAGTAGTAGTAAGGGGTGGTTTAGTAGTAGTAGTAGTAGTAAGGGGTGGTTTTAGTAGTAGTAGTATAGTAGTAAGGGGTGGTTTAGTAGTAGTAGTAGTAGTAGTAGTAGTAAGGGTGTTAGTAGTAGTAGTAGTAGTAAGGGGTGGTTTAGTAGTAGTAGTAGTAGTAGTAGTAAGGGGTGGTTTAGTAGTAGTAGTAGTAGTAGTAGTAGTAAGGGGTGGTTTAGTAGTAGTAGTAGTAGTAAGGGGTGGTTTAGTAGTAGTAGTAGTAGTAGTAAGGGGTGGTTTAGTAGTAGTAGTAGTAGTAGTAAAATGAGTTAACTGCTCACCCACACATGACATTCTACTGCTACTGACACAAAAATAGCAATATTTTGGAGCCATTAACATCAGTGACTCTCAGGACACCCAAACACTGGTTCACATCAAACTCACTGGGTGTACAACTCTCTGAGCCCACATACTCTAAGCTATTTTGGTCCCCAGGAAGAGCTCCTCCCCTGTGCTGGTGCCCCTGCAAGAACTGTAATGTTTTGGCATGTATCCAAAGAGCCCTCAGACACCCCTGACACCTACTGAGAAACAAAAAGTTGTCAAATTGCCTGTTTTTTATTAGGAAGGCAATTTCAGTTTTTGGAACACTGACACTAAATCTACACGGCTAAACAGCATAGCATGTCTGCTACAACAGAATAGTTCCTGAAAGTTTGAAACCATGAAAACATGCATACATGAAGAGTAATACCTTATGGAACATGGACATTTCTTCAAAGCTCCATTTTATTCAGACAAGACCCCATATCTCAAAAACTAGAGGATACAATTTTTCTGAAATTTGTTGATTTGGCCCAGTGACCCATATTCATATTGTCAGATACTCCAACAACCTGGCAAATTCTGTTCTATGTGAGTGCTACTGCTTGGTTGATCTGTGCTGAGACTGGACAACCTATCTGACACAGCTGTTCACATTCACGTTGGCGTTTCTGTACTGATGCCTCTCCACTTGTGCACCTTAGCTGGTTTACCGCATATTACACATTTCAGAGCATGTTGACAGTAAAATAAAATGACACATGAAACATATGTGAGATCTTTAATACAAAATACAACTGTGAGAATAACACGATTTTGTTGAGTGTGCTAACAGTGTTAAACTGAGTTACTGATTGTGCTGATATTATGTTGTTGAGTGTGCTAACAGTGTTAAACTGAGTTACTGATTGTGCTGATATTATTTGGACAGATAATGATGTTTTACAAACAAAAACAAATTACAGAAAAAAACTCTCATGTCCATGAGTAATTAACACAGAAAACAGCTGTTCCTCTCTCTCTCACACACACTCTTTTACTCTCTCACACTTTCACACACACACACACACACACACACACACTCTCCTAAGTGACGTCTCAAATGTGTGCCAGACACGGAAGAATAGAACAGGAGATGAAACTGCAAAATCAGCCCTCTGTAGACCGTGATTCAGCCAATCATAATCAAGGACCAGCCCTCTGTAGACCGTGATTCAGCCAATCTTAATCACGGACCAGCCTCTGTAGACCGTGATTTAGCCAATCATAATCACGGACCAGTCCTCTGTGGACTGTGCTTTAGCCAATCATAATCAAGGACCAGACGTATCCATCTTAAATCCCCATATTGTACAGGTATTAGTGCTTGATGGGCAACTACATATAAACACACACACACACAACCACATACACACACACACACACACACACACAACCACACACACACACACTCTCTCACACATACACACACACAACCACACACTAGTTGATCCTAACAAGACTGTATGTTATAGGTATTTTCCTTGATGGTGATCTTCACTGCCTGGTTTGGGAGAAATCTTCTCCTCTGTAGTTGCCAGTCCAGGATCCTTTTACACACACACACACACACACACACACACAGAGACACAGGTAAATACCCAGTGACTCTCGTGGTATGGTCCTGCTATGCATGTGATTCTCTCTCTCTCTCACACACACACACACACACACACACACACACACACATAGTGAAACATACCCAGTAATTGTGATGGTGCAGTGGTCCCATTCGAGTGACTCCCGCATTAGTGTGATTCCCTCTTGCTTTAGAATGCCACTGTCCTGCCAATATGGCAGATCATCATGAAGAACATGACAACCAGCAGAAATCCTGTGGCAACACACACACACACACACACACACACACACACAATGCAGACAAATAGGTAGTAAACTCTGGAATGTGAGTTGATAGAATGTGTGAGTGTGTGTGTGTGTGCATGCATGCGTGCACTCACTGTACTGTGTGCAGACTGGGCTGTTCCCTGATGAGTGTGATGATGTGTTGAGCCCATGTGTGTGTCAGGCTGCCCACTCTCAGCTCCACCTCCCTCAGACCAGACACAGAGAGCAGGAAGGAGAA
>PYXC01001583.1:82500-165000 GCA_015244755.2 Tenualosa ilisha | reverse complement strand
TTCAGTGGCCAAGCATGTCACCTGATCTGAACCCAATTGAACACCTATGGGGAATTCTGAAGAGACAAGTGGAACATCACTCATCCATCATCCAGTCTCTAAAATAGGTCATTACTGAAGAATGCAGAAAGACTGATGTTACAAAATGTTGCCAACTTGTTCATTCCATGCCCAGAAGACTTGGTGCCGTCATTAAAAATCATGGAGGCCATACAAAATACTAGATGCAGTAGTTTTGTTGGGGGTGTACTCATTTTTGCTCCCCTCTAATTTGAGTAAAACTGAAAAATATGTAATCTAAGTTATATTATTAAGCAAAAGTTTGTGTTGTATGTTACACAGGTGTGATATTAAACTTAGTCTGCAAAATTTTTGGGAATATTTTTGGCTTTCATGGATATATTGTTTAAACTGTTACTTTTCAAAGGGGGTGTACTCATTTATGCTGGGCACTGTATGTATAATGCAGATCAGAGAAAGAACAAAATGAAACGTCAAGACCTATTCAGGATTTTTGACATTTTCCACTTCTAACTTTACTCATTGTGCAATATAAAAAGCATTTGTCACAAAGCTCTTATAATGAAAGAACAATTTTTCAACAGCTATTCATATTCCAAGAAAATCTCTGTAATCTCTCTGTACATCACCACAGAAACAGAGACAGCATCAGATGTACCAGTATTGCTACAGTTTTTGAAAAAGGTTATACTCCCCAATTTCAGGCTGCATTCGCAGTCTCAATACCCCGAATACCCCAAATTTCGAAAGGTGTGATAACCATTATATTTAAAAACTATTATATTTACTAATGTACACAAAAGTACTTTTTAAAGGATGAACTGGTTGTTTTATCCTCAGCTGTATATTATTCAAAAAGGCTTAGACTATATTCAAACACTAAGGGAGATTTTATAATGGTGCAGTAAGATATTTGATAGTCCCAAATTTTATCTTCTTCAAATTAACCTCCAAGAAAGGTCATAAGTCACGCCAAACATGCCTAAATCATTGAAAATGTCTGTTAATAAAAACAATTAACAACAGGTGAGGCAATAATCAGGCTAATTGACTGATTTTGGTGAAGAGTGGGAACACAGGCACATAGAGGGGAAACACATGGCTACATAAACAAAACATCACATTATGTATGTAAACAAAACATCACATGGTGTATGTAAACAAAACATCACATGGTGTATGTAAACAAATGCCCACAGTAGACTTTTGAACAATCACCATCACATTTTTGGCCGACGATTGTGAGACAACCCAAAAGGTGAAAATTTAAAGGTCAAAGTTGGCCCATTGATGGGCAAAATGTCATCTATGACAAAATGCCATTAAAACGTGTCCATTTCATCAGAAATGGAGAATGAATGGAAATGGAGAATTCTGACCTTGGTCATGACCCTTAGAGTCTGTAAAAGAGTTAAGTTAGCTTTAGCAGCTCTAAGCTGTCTACGGACTGGTGGACTATTGCACAAAATTGAAAAAATATGTTTACCCAACGCTCTTTTCCCAGGGGGCTCATAAATATGGAAGCCTTTCCAAAACAAACCCATGTTTGGGGCATCAGGATTTCACAGGTGTGACAGATGGCAAACTTCTGATAAATTACAGACACAGTTTATTACCTGGACTATTTGCATACAAAAACCAGTGATTGAACATTTTTGGTGATATATAGTTTTGCCAAAAATGCTGACGGGCACTTTTTTGGAAGAGGGTGTTGGTGCATTCTAAGGCATGTTTTGTATAGAAATCCTTGAGATGCTGAGGTCTAACTTTGGAAGAGGGTGTTGGTGCATTCTAAGGCATGTTTTGTATAGAAATCCTTGAGATGCTGAGGTCTAACTTTGGAAGAGGGTGTTGGTGCATTCTAAGGCATGTTTTGTATAGAAATCCTTGAGATGCTGAGGTCTAACTTTGCACACCTTCCTTTGAGATGTGAGGGCACACGATACATGAGAATCAGCCGATTCTGAGGGGGCTGAGTGGGAGGCATTGGTCCATTTGACACAGAATGACCCACACACACTCACTTGATCTCCTGCAGTAAGGGGCAGGTGTTGATGAGAGAGAGAACATCAGGCGGCTGGCTGCTCCTCACATTGATTTCCTTCACCTGAGATTTCAGGTCTGGAGAGAGCAGAGTCTCAACACACACACACTGCCCCCGACTGGGAGAGGAAAAACACACACACG
Organism: Tenualosa ilisha; assembly: GCA_015244755.2. NCBI lineage: Eukaryota > Metazoa > Chordata > Actinopteri > Clupeiformes > Clupeidae > Tenualosa > Tenualosa ilisha. The sequence continues at coordinate 162,792 of PYXC01001583.1, read as the reverse complement.
CACGCACACCACAATGAAAACACAAACACTGAGGCATCTACATTAATGCATTTTCAAATTAATTTGTGATCGGCAGAACAGAAACAATCTACATCCAAACACGGGCCTTGATTCCGGAAGGTTCTCTGCAGGCTACTACCGACAGCACACACCCATTTGCAATGGTGAAATAATAGTTCACTACCGACAGCACACACCCATAATAGTTCACTTGCACATCGCTGCGACGTAGATGCATCACTAAGCGGCAGTCAGCATAGACTGCAAGGTTAACACCATTTCTGATTTGATATTCATGTTTCTAACATTTGTAATAATGAAAAATTAGGACGACCATTTGTCAAAGTTGTTTCCCTGTGGCCTCTCTGCAAGGATCACATGAGCGAGTCATGTGTCTGGCATACGACCAATGGAGCACTGAGTTCTCACTGTTTGCATTTGATTGCTTTCCTCGCTGTACAGACATGTCTGTTTCGCTTCCGTTTTCAAATGAATTCCAGGAGCCTAGCGTTTCCAGATCTCTCCATCTTGGAAACACGAAACCGGTCGACGTGGATAAGCAGTGCTTCTACAACAGATTTGTTATGGTTTGAAAACACATTAATGTAGATGTAGCCTGACTGATTAAGCCGATGTAGATGTATCTTGTGGGCTAGCTGGGTATGTTACAGCTTGGCTCAAGAGCTCTATTCATATGGTTGCCTTACACAATACAATCACAAAAGAGTCATTCATTTGGCTGCAATATACACTCTCTAGGGCTAGAAATTTTCACAAAATTTTAAGTGTGTGGAAACAGAATGGATCTTTAAGTGTGTGTGGAAACAGAATGGATCTTTAAGTGTGTGTGGAAACAGAATGGATCTTTAAGTGTGTGTGGAAACAGAATGGATCTTTAAGTGTGTGTGGAAACAGAGTTCTTCTGACCATGAGGTGAGGAATCCTCTCCATGTAGTTTTGGGCATCTGAGACGAGGCCATGGTCACAGAGAGACAGAAGCCCTGGTGTTCCATCCCCACACTAACACCCCACAAACACACACGCACGCACACACACACACACGGAAAACACACATACAAACACACACATGCACAGCACACATGCATGCACACACACACAGAAAACAGCCACACACACACACTCATGCACGCACACACACACACACACGGAAAACACCCCCACACACACACACACATGCATGCACACACACACACACGCACACACACACACAGAAAACCCCCCACCCACACACACACACAGCACACATGCACACACACACACACACATGGAAAACACCCCCCCCACACACACACACAAATGCACAGCACACATGCATGCGCACACACACACGGAAAACATCCACACACACACACTCATGCTCGCACACACACACACACACACGGACAACACCCCCACACACACACACATGCATGCACACACACACACACACACACAGGACAACCCCCCACCCACACACACGCACAGCACACATGCACGCACACACACACACACGGAAAACACCCCCCCCACACACACAAACACACATGCACAGCACACATGCACGCGCACACACACACACGGAAAACACCCACACACACACAGCACACATGCACAGAAAAATGTATATATTTATAATACCAGGCATGTCATCTGTTTTCCAGACAACATATTTTAAACTCTTTCTCTTTGTGTGTGTGTGTCTGTGTGTGTGCGTGTGAGTGTTAAAACTCACGTGGTAAGAAGGGGATCTTTCTCCACATAGAGCGAGCACATACTATCCCCTTTCTGTCCAGACACCTCCACACTGTCAAACACAAAAACACAAGTGTATCTGTCTCAAGCCAGTCAAACCAAACGAGTGCAGTTGTGTCTATCACAGAAACTCAAGCCAGTCAAACCAAACGAGTGCAGTTGTATCTATCACAGAAACTCAAGCCAGTCAAACCAAACGAGTGCAGTTGTGTCTATCACAGAAACTCAAGCCAGTCAAACCAAACGAGTGCAGTTGTATCTATCACAGAAACTCAAGCCAGTCCAAACCAAACGAGTGCAGTTGTATCTATCACAGAAACTCAAGCCAGTCAAAACCAAACGAGTGCAGTTGTATCTATCACAGAAACTCAAGCCAGTCAAACCAAACGAGTTCTATCTATCCCAGTAGCTAAGAGTGTTAAATGTATCCAGTTGTTTCCTGTGGCAGCAAGGCTCAGCATGGGCATGGTCATGACAAAGATTTTAAAGAGTTATGTTGCGTGTCTCTCACCTCATGATGCCAGTGACTGTGACACTGCATACATGTTCTATCAGTCTGTTTGCCATGTCTAAGCTGACTGTCTTCACTGAGAGATGAACCGAACCCACAGACTCCTGATTCCTTAGAGCACTGAGGATCTGCTGCACACTCTCATCTGACAGCTGGCTGTTTTCCACTCTGGAAGAGAATAACAGCATTTATTCACTCTTAGTAGAGCACTCAGAAGAATTGGTATATGTTGACAATTTGTTCACGTTCCATATCTGGCTGGATTTTACACACGCATACCACAGTGCACAAACAGTTTGAACTTAAAAGTACCTGCCCATATATCAATAGGATATTTGAAATTGTTTCTCTGAGGTCTCCAAAGATGGTATGTGACTTAAGTGGGCTGAAAACGGTCCAAGGAGACTTTCACAGGGCTCTATGCAATCTATTCAAATATCCTTCAAGTAAAGTGCCTCATTTGTTCTGCCTCTGATGGGCTGCTGTAGCATGTCAGCACTGCATGGCAAGTGGAGAAGATTGAGAAGAGAAGAATGATGAATATTTTTGGAATATGACATTTCAGAGGAAGCGGAGGACGACATAGCCTATGACACACACATCCATCAGTTGACTGGAGATTGGAAATAGACACTTCGCTATGGTAAGCTGGTAACGTTTAGGTTTTCACACTAGCCAACATAACCAGATAACTGCTTTGTTATAGCAAGTTTACTGTTACAACCACAGGTTAAAATTTGAGAGGTTAAAGTTGATGAGTCATTGTTTTCAAAATGTGCTGCACACTGAAATAATAATGGACGTCTTCAAAATGTAACTGCAGCCGTTCGTCCCCAAAATCCACCTATTCAGGAATAAAACTAAAAGCGAGTTCGTTCCCCAAATCCACCTATTCAGGAATAAAACTAAAAGCGAGTTCGTCCCCAAATCCACCTATTCAGGAATAAAACTAAAAGCGAGTTCGTTCCCCAAATCCACCTATTCAGGAATAAAACTAAAAGCGAGTTCATTGCTGATTTGCCTGCTATCTTTAACTCACAGACATTCAGTGGACCGGCATAGTTAGGATTCTGCAGGACCGAGACGAATCAAAGACAGGAGAGCATGAATTGGGCAATAATTCAGTTGGGCAATGCTATGTAAAACTTACTTACTTACTTTTGAATTGGCCTGATTTCTCTCTTTATTACACACATCCATCAGTTGACTGGAGATTGGAAATAGACACTTTGCTATAGTAAGCTGGTAACGTTTAGGTTTTCACACTAGCCAACATAACCAGATAACTGCTTTGTTATAGCAAGTTTACTGTTACAACCACAGGTTAAAATTTGAGAGGTTAAAGTTGATGAGTCATTGTTTTCAAAATGTGCTGCACACTGAAATAATAATGGACGTCTTCAAAATGTAACTGCAGCCGTTCGTCCCCAAAATCCACCTATTCAGGAATAAAATTAAAAGCGAGTTCGTCCCCAAATCCACCTATTCAGGAATAAAACTAAAAGCGAGTTCGTTCCCCAAATCCACCTATTCAGGAATAAAACTAAAAGCGAGTTCATTCCCCAAATCCACCTATTCAGGAATAAAACTAAAAGCGAGTTCGTTGCTGATTTGCCTGCTATCTTTAACTCACAGACATTCAGTGGACCGGCATAGTTAGGATTCTGCAGGACCGAGACGAATCAAAGACAGGAGAGCATGAATTGGGCAATAATTCAGTTGGGCAATGCTATGTAAAACTTACTTACTTACTTTTGAATTGGCCTGATTTCTCTCTTTATTCCTTTCCATTGGCTATTGTAGACAGCGAAATATATCACATTTCCACATGCACCATATAACACAAACTCATATAGACCTGCCATATTTCAAAAACAACAGGGAAAAACAGTTTTGTGTGGCAGGGCACCTTTAACTGGTGAGGCAGTTGGGAAGGGCACTTTTGGAATCTCAATCTTCATTATTTTGTAAATGATATATGCAGTGTGTAAAAGCCTTCCTGTACCCTCAAAGCATGTTGTTATATCTTGATGACGTGTTCATGTCCACCACACAGTAACCAGGGAAGAGCACAAACATAATTCTGCTGTATCTGACATCAGTCATGAACAAGAAACAGAAAGTGACATCACCTCAGTCTCCTGAGGATCCTTCTTGTCCCCAGAGCTAAGACCAGAACATCAACATGGGCATCTGATAGGTTCTTTACATCCAGCCTGCAACATAACACCAGCGCTCAGATCTGGGAATTACCATCTTCTGGTTAAATGTAATTAGAATAAAAACAATGAGGCACCAATTACACCATGTAGTGCATGCTGCACACTCACTACTGCACTGGCTACTGCAGACACAGTGTGTTGGGCTTTGCAGATGCATGAAAGGTTCTAAAAAGAATGATTGGTAAGTGCTAATGGTTGGTGTTATCGTGGGCTCTGCCAAAGATTTGCATAGAGAAGATGTTTCTGGCGATGTCTGATCTTCATTCTATAGCAACCAACAATCACAATTTAAGTGAAGCCCTCATCATATAAAGAGTTATTTAAACCTGGATAATTTCAAGATAAGCTGTTCTACAAAACAGCTTCAGTTTTTACAGTATTTCCATCCTTCTTATCTGTCAGATAAATGTACCATGCTGGTGCTGCTGTGCTGGTGCATCATTGCTACTCACCCAAGTGTTTTACACTGCAGATTAGCCAGTGTGGTCTGAAGCAGCTCCAGCTTTTCAGAGGTGAGGTTGCTGCCTCTGAGATCCAGATGTTTGATGTTGGATTCCTTCTGCAGGCAATAGATTAATGCTTGGCAGTCCATAATCTTCAGTGGAGAGGAGATGACTTCAACTGATTTGCAATCCCCCAAGGCGGCCTTCACAGAGTCTGCCTCATGAAACTCATAGAGATACTGGAACATCAGCATTTGGTGACCTCTGGAAACAGCCTTTTTAAAGTCCCCCTGAATCCAGTTTTTCAGCTGCTCGTAGAGAGCGTTCACAGTGGCTTCGTCAAAGGGGAGGCCTAATTTGTCTTTCTTCACAAGTGATTGCCTCAGGCATTTGCTGGAGAGACCAAAGAGGAAGCGGATGATGGGCAGTAGATGGAGGCATTCGTCTGCAGGCTTATTCACTGAATTCAGCAACTTCTTTACTTCACTCTGCATCTCAGCTTCTTCTAAGGTGATGAAGTAAAGAGCTGCAAAAAACTCCTGCATGGTCTGGTGAACAAAACTGTACATCACCTGGTGCCTGGCGCTGACTTTCTGAATGAGAAGGATTTGACTGAGATCTACTGAGATTTTATCAAACAGTATCTCCTTTTTCCAGATTCCCTCTTTTGCCACTTTCCCTAGCACGCTCAGAGTCTCAATATTGTTCATGCCAGCGTCTTTCAGAACAATGGATACAAAGAGCACAAATATGGACGTAACATTCTGCAGTTCTGAGAGTCTGACACTGGCACTGGACTTAGGCCTGAGGACTGAGCAGGTCAACCAACACAGAACAGGGATAAAACAAGAGGAGAGCAAGACATGGTTGACACTCACATTGTCATACTTTTGCACAGCTGTGCTGTGAATCTCAAAGGGAAACTTGTCAAAATAATTCTTCACCATATTCTTGCTGAAGCCCAGGATCTCAGTGAAGCGAGGCTCAGGCATTTGCTGTTTCCTGTGTTTGAGTACCTCTCTCAGCCTCTCTGCAGCAGTGTGTCTGGTGGTGACCAGCAGAAAGGACTCAGGCAGGATGCGTCCACCCAGCAGTGCCTGGATAGTGTCTGCAGGGGGCGCTGTGGAGAAGGGCTGGCTGGAGAGATGGGAGCTGGGAACTGCTGCTGACATCTTCAGCTCATCAAACCCATCAATGATGAACAATGCCTTGTGTGGAGTGTTCTTCAGAATGGCCTTGATGACAGGTGTGAACTTCCGGGGACAGCCCACCAGCTCCAACAAACTCCTCCTTTCCCCCTGCATAATCAACTCTTTACACTTCAGGAGAACAACCAGGTCAAACTCCTTTGTGTACCGCGTCCCTGACGCCCAGTCACAGATTATCTTGCGTGCGGTGATGGACTTGCCATATCCAGAGTGGCCCTGGACAATGACCACTTTGGGACCAGGCTCATCCTCATCAGGGCTGAAGAGCTGGTCCAGAGTGATTTCCTTATAGTCCTGACCTCGGCCTGTTCCTTTGTGTCTACAGATAATGAGGGGTTCTGTGTAGGTCTTGATGTCTTTACCAGGCAGATGGCTATTGGTATTTGCCCATGTAAACTTGGAGATCACCCACCGTTTGTAGAGATGGATACCTGAGGAGAGAAATAATATGCTTACAGGAAAACTAAAAAATAATGCTTTACAATATAAACAAAATTATGCTTTACCTTATTATGCTTAACTGTTTTGCCCCTGCATCAATCAGTTAGCCTTGGTTCCCTTCAAATACATTAGACTCACAGAAGAAGTTCCTGTGAGTGATGACTTTCCGTTTATACAGGGCAAACATTTGCCTTGGCTTTGATGAATTAGGAGAGGCTGTGCATGGCCAAAGAGCTCATGAACATAAGGCATGGTTGTGCCCTCCTTCATATGAAAATCTTGAAAATCTTGAATCAGAGCAAAGGCTACATGGGATGTTGAATAGCACAAGGCAATTGTAGATCAATTATGGCTGCCAAAGAGGGTGCCATTTAGCCAAAAGGGCCATTTCCACACTCAGCCTAAATATAATGTTTTAATAGGACATTTAAAATGACACTTCAGCTTATTTTTGATTAATTACAATTGAATATATTGTAATATCAGAAAACAAGCTACAACAGTCCATTCATCCATTGTAACCCCTTTAAGTTTGGAAGAGCAAAATCTTTCTTGTTTTACAACAGTGGTTGTTAACAGATTGTTGCATGCCGTTGCATAACTTGTGTCATGACCAAACGTTAGTGATGCTTGAGGGCAGCCCATCACAACCAAATGCCAGAGACTGATTGAAGGCAGCCCCAATGGTTTTATATTTTCAACTAAGTGCCATCTACCAAAAAGTAGATGTTAGATGAGATGGCAGGAAGTGACAGAGTCTGGTCCACCAAGCAGGCAATCTATCATCATCTCTAACGATAATCGTCCTTCTGTTTTCAAACTTGACTGCTTTATATTTAAGCAATAAGCCCCAAGAAGCCATTCCATACCGTGAATATACCATGAATGTAACACATGGTCATAGAATAGTCCCATAGCGGGTATCTGTATATAATTTGCTCTTTAACTGTACATACTGCATACTGTATATACTGCACTTGCTGCTCTTTGCACTTCTGATTAGATGCCAAACTGCATTTCGTTAACTGTATTTATACATGTGTAATGACAATAAAGTTGAATCTAATCTAATCTAATCTAATAATTTTTATTGGATTGGTGTTCAAAAAGCATCCAAATCCATGCAGTACTTTTCAAGTTATTTTGCACACAGACTGACAAACAACACTGGCGAAAACATAACTTCCTCAGCAGATTTCGCATGATATTTGGAGCTAAAATGACACGCAATGAAAAAATGAATATTCCTGTATTTGTTATACTGATTCTTTAAGTATATTTTGAGTAATAAAGAACGAGTTGGATACAAATCAAGAATATGATTTCATCCTAATCTAGAGCCCGTTTATACATAGCTGATATCTATTAAAAACTAGGGCAGTAAAACAATTAAAGTTTTAAATAATGATTAATCTCATAAAATTATGTAGTTAATTGCGGAAAAAACACTTTAAACATCTGTTTAAATTGTACTTAATTACATTTTAAGTTTAATGGCTGCAAGCTACACTTGCATAATTTAATTCCACATTTCAGATTCATGTGAGAATTTAACTGTCCATGTTGCAGGTTCATTTGAGAAGTTGTTGAACTACATTTTACCAGACAGTTCATGTTATAACTAGCTTTATTTAGCATGGCAGTCACCCCTAAAGAGGAGATAGGCATTAAAACTATGTAGAATCAACATTGCATTGTCAACGTTGAATCACCGAATCAACGTCAGATTTCGATGTTGATTCAACATCAGTTTGCACCCTCAATTAATCTTGAAACAACATTGCAATTGCAACATAACTACAGATTAATATCTTCAATTATATTTCAATTGATAATACCACAAGAAATTGTTAATAATTTAAAACTACTATAGTAAAATATTACTCTGCTTTACATTTAAGCTTAAATAAGCAATCATGGCCAGCTTCAGTCGTTTGAAGGAACATATTTATTCATTCTTAATTCACAACTTAATGACTGTGCTCCAGCTCAGTCAAGTCCTGTCTCTGCTTCAGTCTGGCATCCGAGTAGTGACCATCTGATCTGCTTACCTTTGCTATGTGAACTGGCAAATGAAAGAAACAGAAGAAACACAATTCTTTTAGACGTTTTCCATTGAAGTCATATTAAACATAGAGTGTAAAGTATGGCCAAGGTTAATGTAGATGTTCCTGATGACACACAAGTGAGCGTGCATTAGCCAAACTATGTTAACTTAACATCACATCATCTTTACACTGGCTTTTTAATGGTAAAGTTACCAGGTACTTTTTGTAAATCATGTATAACACTACAAACACACCACATGGTTTGGTCAACTAAGGTCAGGCTAAGGTTAGGTTCAAAACTGCACTGTTATAAGTAGTGACACTGGTGTTAGCAGTGAATCTAACAGCAGGTTAGTTGACCAACGAAAAAGGACTAAAATTAGACAATACACACGCACACACACACGCACACACACACACACACACAGTGAATTCCATAAACATTTCAGCATTAAAAGAGTAGAAAAAACATTGGTAAACACGACTTACCGTCCTGAATTTCTGGATCAGGATGATGTGTGTACCGTAGCGTCAGATATAACATCCAGTGTCTGTTCTGATCTCTTGAAGTTTAGTAGAATAGCCTTCGGTTGCCCGAACAGATCAAAAATATTCCAGGTCAACATAAAATCGATGACTTTTCAATCACCAAGTCAACGTTTTCCGGTCAACCAAATATCCATGACTTTTCAATATCTGGCATAGTGACTATTATTCAATGATCAATAAATCGATCATAAACTGATATTATTTCAATGTCACTATTAATCAATGATAATGAGCTGTCAGTTATTTTCAGTATTGTGCAATTGATTCAATGTTTATCTACCATGGAGATGTAATGTCAACCGTAATGATGGTTTTGATGGAAAATCAACATTGTATGAATATCATGTTGCTGGCCGTGAAAATCTGATTTGTTCCTTACAAAGATGAGCTCAGTTCACTGTTTAAATACCCAGCGTTAACGGGATTAAATACCCAGCGTTAACGGGATTAAATACCCAGCGTTAACGGGATTGCACACTATGAACATGTTCGACAGCCCTAATAAAAACACATATTTATTTATGAGGTTGCACCAATCATTTACACTTAAACGGAGGTTTCAGTCACTTAAAACGGCTACCTTTGAAAACTCTGGACAAAGTGGAAATGTCTGAAAACTCTGGCTTCAGACATGTTGTGTATATGGGGAAAACAGAGTTTTAGCATTGTTACGTGACGGTTTTCAGATCTCTGGTTGGCATTCTATTTGTTTGACATGTTTGACAGCTTCCCCTGCCTATTTTTGAGCATCGTGTCAACAGAAATATTTTTTTATGTGGGAGAGGAGAATATCCCCTTTTTCATAAATACCCAAGTACGTGTAAACGTAGTGTTCATGACCTTGAGAAATTCAAGTGCAAATGACAATAGTACCTCTGCAGAGGTAATACGCCAGAATCCCACACACAGATAAAAACAGTAGAATGGGTGCAGTGAGAGCCCAGCGATGCCTTGGGTAAGCATACAGGAGTCCTGAAACACACATAACAGATTCAGTCATCAATATGGTTAATGCCAGTAGTGGTCAGAAAAAAGCACCAGAGTACTTCCATATGGGTTATTTGGTGCCAAATCAACAAATTTCAGAAAAAATTACGCCTGACCATCATGGATTTGCTTTATACTTTGTGTGAATGATCTTACTGTACCCAGGATCTATAATGCAAAATATTACCATTGTATCCTCTGTAGTTTTTGAGATAAGGGTCTCAAAAAAGAGGGTCATGTCTGAATAAAAAGGAGCTCTGAGAAAATGTCCATGTTCCATAAGGTATTACTGTTGGAGTGCTCATGGGGATGGTGCATGGCAAGTCATCACTTCTCATGGGTCTTTGGGGAGGGCCTGCCTCCGCTGTTGCTCCCAGTTGTGAGGCATGGCGGCCACTGACCATCCCTGCAGTGCTGCTGGGTTGCCATGCATCATACCTTAGTTATGCTGCTATAGTCTAGTGCTGCTACAAAACCTTCATGTGTCATACCGTACAACTCTCTTTCTCTCTCTTACCCTATCTCTCTCTCATATACTTATATATATATATATGTATGTATGTGTATGTATATACATATATTTATATACATATATGTATGCACAAATGACACATTTGCTCTCTGATGTGTGAGCCTGGTCTAATTCATTTGCTTCCTCTGTCCTCCATCATCTCTGCTGAGTGTCATCCCTGCCTCCTTCCAGCAGACTCCTCTCACCCTTGTAGTCTATCATGGTTCCTACTGACTGTAATTTTCCTGCATGACCCTTGGCAGGTGGGTTAGCCCCTTGAGTCATGGATCTGCCCAAGGTTTCTTCCTAGACTAACTAAACATAAGGGAGTTTTTCCTTGCCCCTGTTGCTCTTGGGTGCTCCTTCTGTGAAGCGCCACGAGACAATACTATTGTAAAAGGCGCTGTAGAAATTGAAACAACAACAACTGAATTGAATGGTACATTTCTGAAACTTTCAGAACTACTCTATTGTAGTAGACATCTTTAAAGTATGAGATTCTTGTTTACTACTAAGCAAGGTTACTGGTTAACCCAGGTAGCTTTGGGAGTTACCACTGATCTCTAAAAGCATCCTCCATTGGCATTAGTGGTTTCCGAAGTGGCACTTTGTTTTTAGATCAGTGGTTTGTCCAGAAGTTACCCATTTAGCCAGTAACCTGGCTTCGTAGTACACCCCCCAGATCTATTATTGTCTATTATTGTTGTAAGCTTCTTGAGAGTATGCCGTAATATTGGCAAGGACGTCCATATCTCAAAAAGCAGTGTTCAAATCCACCCAGTTCAAATCCACATGGACATTTCACTATTCTCCCCGTCTGTGTCCCAGTCATTTTCCTGTCACACTCCTCTGTGTCTAATTAGATGGGAAAAAATCTAATAAACAACATAAACCATAAAGAAATTTGACTCCAGATGAGGAAAGAAACTGATTAGCCTACATTTCCCCAGGCTTGAGCAAAGCACAGCAGAACCTTAGACCTCCAACATAAAGTGAAGTATATCCAGAATAATTTTACAGACATCGGTAGTGGAGGGGTAGTGGAAGAGATGACAGATCCTGACATGAATGTGGCTAAATTTTCACATTATTATTATTATTAGTAGTAGTAGTAGCATTAGGGTCTGTCAGATGTCAAAACTGCTAAGGCTAAAAATGAAAGCGGGTAAAGGGCAGAGACACAGTTCAGTAAGGGGCGGGGCTGTGGCACAAGGAACAAAAGCACATGGCTACATAAACAAAACAACACATAGTTAGCAAGGCAGAAAAAAACAATCACCAACTGACATGACTATCTAACACCCATACTTTGAAGCTAGGTTTGACTTATACAATACATATTTGACTATCTTATACAATCACCCCATACTTTGACAGCTAGTTTGACTATCTTATACATACTTTAAGTAGTTGACTATTTATCATCCCCATACTTTGAAAGCTAGGTTTGACTATCTTATACAATCACCCATACTTAGTAGTTTACTATTTATATATATTTAGTTTTATTTTTACAATCACCCATACTTTGAAGCTAGTTTGACTATCTTATACATCACCCATACTTTAGCTGTTTGACTATCTTATACAATCACCCCATACTTTGAAAGCTAGGTTTGACTATCTTATACAATCACCCCATACTTTACAGCTATTTTACATGACTATTTTATTTAGTTTAAAAATATTTCTTTATTGGCTGTATCTGGTTTTGCGGTAGACTCTGTCATACCTGGAGAAAACACACTTACATTTTGAATCCAATTTTATCTTTCTCAATTTTACAGTACCATAAATCAAAAGATTTGTTTTCTTTCTGAAACATTCCTCTATTTCAAGAATGCACCATAACTGAAGTGTAATATATTGAATTATAACAGATCCCATATGCTTCAGTGTGGAAACATTGTCGTCAAAAGTTGCCACCATTTTGTCTTTATGCCATTTTCAGTAACCCATTAATTGGCGATTGTTATACTCTGAGCCAAAATAATTTACAGTTCAGGACGTCTCCATGTCTGCAACATTGCCTGAAAATTTCAAATGTCTAGCATGAAGTATGTGTAAGCAATGGACAACCAAACTTAATAAAGTTTAAAAATGCATTTTTTCCATGACCATGACCCTGTTTTTTAGGGCCCAATATCTCAGATACTAAAGTAGATAGAAGGTTAAAATTGTGCACAGTTGCTGATGGGTACAATGGCATTGGACACCTAAAGTATGAAGCAAATCCAAGAGGGTCAGGCGTCATGCATTTGTTGATTTCACACAGAATGACCCTGTCTTCTCTATCCTCCAGCAACTAGGCACACAAGATCCACACACTAAAACAGCGCCGACTCCTTCGTCACGCACACAGATCAGTTCATTTAAAAGGTCAGATATGATTTCCCTTTGCAAAACGTTGGTAATGCAGAAAATGTCAGTTACTACCCTTACAACTGTACCCATTGACCACCCGGAACCTAGGTCTGCTCAAATTTGACTTCCATTCAGCAGGTGAGTTACTGAGATTAGTGGAAATGGCACAACCTTTACTCTTGTGCCATCTATGCATATTCCATCCTGTAGTTACTCTCTTCCAATCATGCTATGGGTCCATGAGTAGGTGAAGTCTCTGAAGCTGATATACTCACGTGGGACTATCACCTTCTGCACGCTGACCTGCCCTTGGCTGGAGACTCTGCAGAAGAAGATGTTGCCATCATTCTCCTCCACAGTGGCCTTGAGGCTGACGGTGAATCCATCTTCAGGGTCACTTTGTGACCCAGTGTGACCTTTGGGGTCGCCTGGAAGAATCCTTCCTCTGCTGTCCCTCCATTCCAGCTGGGGCTGAGGGAACCAGCCTGTAGATTCACACTGCAGACTCACATTCCCATTCCCCAGACTCTCAGCAGAGATGTTTGGAGTGGAGCCAACAGCTAGAGAGATGGGGAGACCAGGAACAGAGAAAGGAGATGAAAGGACTGCCACCAGAGCTGGTGGGTCATACCAAGTGTGTTGTGTCACAACAGTAAAAGTGTACTATTCTTGGTACAAAAGACACATGGCAGGAAGGGATTGAATATTTAATTGTTTTTTTATGTGGTATTTTTTTTTATTGAATTTGGATTGCATATTTTTTGGTTTGACACTAGAACACTTAACATTTGTGAATTTGCCTGAAACAAATTATTTTGAAGGGGGTGGAGAGTGTTGAGTAAATTCAATTGCAAGAGTACTTTCATCACGCACAAGAATGAGCTAGTTTGTTTGCTAATATTCAAAACATAGGCCTACATGTAGCTATGGGGCAAAAGTTAGTCCTCATAGCTATGCTTTGTAAACAGCTAGCAGTGAAACACACCATTAACTCTGACGTGCACTGGAGCCTCATCAGTCCCAGTCTGAGCAGCGATGTAACACCTGTATGTGTTTGCATCTTTGAGTTGGACTGATGTGAGCTTCAATGAGAGGTTTCCTCTGGTCAGTTCCTCTCGTCCAAACAGAGAAGTTCTCCTCCAGTAGGCTGGGAGCTGATGCTCTACTTTGTCCTGCTGATTTTTATAATGATGGACTACATCACTCCCAATCAGCCACAACACTTCCTCATCCACTGCACTGTTGTTGGGTTTGAGGGAACAGGGCAAAACCAGATCTTCACCAACCACACCCACTACAGAACCACCAACTACCTCAAAGCCTGCAGAGACAGGAAGATAAAAGACAAACATTCACAGAGGCACAATATTAACTATACCAAACAATCACTAGGACTAAAAAATATGAACATGTATTTCCTATTCTCGTTTCCTTACATTGGCTCCCTATTAAAAGTCGGATAGATTTTAAAATACTCCTCCTAACCTATAGAGCCCTCAATGCCCATGCTCCAACATATATTAACGACCTACTTGACCCATACCACCCTCCTAGAAACCCTAAGATCCCAAAATGCTGGTCTTCTTGTAATCCCAAGAATAAAATAAAATCTAGAAGGAAGAGCCTTTTGCTACCATGCGCCTCTCTTGTGGCATAACCCCCCCCCCCCCCCCATCCAACAAGGAGACACTGTCAATACCTTTAAGTCTAGATTTAAAACCTTCCTCATAGGGAGGGACTGCTTCTGCTGTTGCCCCCAGTTGTGAGGCATGGTGGCCACTGACCACCCCTGAAGTAGTGTTGGGTTACCACGTACCATACCTTAGTTATGCTGCTATAGCCTAGTGCCGCCATAAACCTTTCATGTGTCATGCCGTACAACTCTCTCTCTCTCTTTACTTATATATATATGCACATATGAGTCATATGATCAGTGAAGTATGAGAATGGCCTAACTTTGCTTCCTCTGTCCATCTACACCCCTATCATCTCTGCTGAGTTTCATCCCTGCCTCCTTCCGATGGACTCCTGTCACCTTCCCCTCCTGAGTGGACCGCAACCAATACTATGGGAGGCCCATGCCAGGACCAACTCCCTTTCCCTGAGGCTTCGTGACTGACCCCCCCTTCACAATGACACTGTCAAAAATGGACCCTTTTTGTTACCCCCCTATGTCTGACTACTACTACACTGTCTAGCCACAATTCTTGATAAACACCTATGGATTGACTACCATGTAATGTTATGGGACAATATTTTGGTACTATTATGCTGCTTAGCTAAAACCATAGACAACTTGTAGTCTATCATGGTAACTACTGATTGTTCTTTTCCTGCATGACCCCTTGCATGGAAGGTTTCTTCCTAGACTAACTAAACATAAGTGAGTTTTTCCTTGCCCCTGGTGCTGTTGGGTGCTCCTTGCTGTAAAAGGCCATGAGACAATACTATTGTATAAGGCGCTGTATAAATATAATTGAACTGAATTGAATTGAATGCACTATAAGTGCCGCTAGTTGTGCTGTGGATGTTCTGTGAATTGAGCTTTAATCATTTTGCATGCCAATGTAGTTTTAGGTATAGCACATCTTAACAAACTTTACAGGGGATAATTAGTAAGGCTGGGATCCCTCAGACTTTATAAATTCCTCTTATCAGTGCCAGCAGGTTTTTAAGACCATTGTCAATGGGTCTTTCAGATACAAAATTGAAATGGATAACACAGTTCTACATGGTTTTCCTCATTCTAATGAGCTGCTATGGTCACCTTACTGGTGGAGGCCATATTTTTGGCATATGTGCTGATACTGAAAACCTGTGTAGAACACCTTCTAAACAGCAACAGCAACAAGAGAACTCATAAAGATTTGGGCTGAGAAGCAAAATCAACAATGTCATTGATATTGATAAAATCCCATCAACTCCCAACCCTAATAATTAGGCATAATTCAACCCTACCTGCTGAGGATGAGTTGATGAAGCACAGTAGAAGAGTGCCCAAGACAGCCACACTCATCCTGAGTAGAGGCCAGACTCAAACACCTGGAGAAAGGGAGAGAGAGAGGGAAGGAGAGAGAGAGAGAGATTATTTCTTTATGGTGAATGCTGTGCCAATATCAATAACATTGCAGACTCAAAGTTAAGAGCCAAACTACAGACCTAAGACCTACAGACTAGACACCTACAAACCTAAATAAAGCAGACTGTGCCGCCCATTCAGGAGAACATGAACTGCAAGCTTCAACAATCTAAATATTAGGCTAATTCGACGTAAGGTGGTCTGTGACGCAGCGAGTTTATTTTAGCTGGCTGCGCCCACAGCAACGCTATCCGCTTTTGGACGGCTGATCCTTTCTGATCCTTTTGAGAGACCTGGCGGCATTTTACTTTCTTACGTTTGTTTACTGATTATGGATGCAGCTTTTTCGTTTGATTTATTTACAGAATGTCAAAGTTTTACCCTGTTTAATTAGTCCAAAAGGGTCTGGCTTCCTGTTTTCTTCCTGTTAAAACTTTTCGCATTTTCCACATTTCAGCTCGGTTAGTAGCCTCAAGGATCTTCGTCTTCTTTGCGAACAAGAAAACGCATGCATGAGAGCGCGGACGTAGCCTAGAATGTCGGCACATAGTCTTTTTAGTAAAACGTAGGGATAAAAATAGGAATACGTACCTTGGCATTGACTCCGCTTACACATCCATGAACATTTTGAATTATCTACATCCCTAAAACCGCCCCGTCGCCGTACGAGCGGCAGTGGGACGGGTCAAAAGAAATTCCAGATTCACTTTCGGAAGGGGCGTTGGTCGGAGGCCTCACAAGAAACGCCGGCGGGGCGCACAGTGGCGATATCCATAATATTTATGAACTGTAAATTGCCTCTAGGTGTGAACTTGGTGCTGAGTATAAAGAAAACAGAAAACAAAATGAATCATATGATGGGATTTTAGATAAACGGAGCCTCTCCTCTCTGTCTGTGAAAGGTAGTGTACAGAGAGATAGCCTATTAAGATATGATTTTTGTGGTTTTATTGCACTGTATGCCTAAGTAGGTCATTCATATTCAGGGATTGAGAGAAAGTTTGAAATCCAAGCTTGTGAAACCTTGCTTGTGAGTTTCAAAAGAACCATATCCTGACTATGGCTCCAGGCTGATGGACCCCTCCCACTCAAGCCTATAATGTATGTATAAGCCTATTAGTATACCAGTACCTTACACACACACACACACACACACACACACACACACATACTGTCCCTCACTCAAGCCTATAATGTATGTATAAGCCTATTAGTATACCAGTACCTTACACGCACACACCACACCACACACACACATACATACTGTCCCTCACTCAAGCCTATAATGTATGTATAAGCCTATTAGTATACCAGTACCTTACACACACCACACACACCACACACATACTGTCCCTCACTCAAGCCTATAATGTATGTATAAGCCTATTAGTATACCAGTACCTTACACACACACACACATACTGTCCCTCACTCAAGCCTATAATGTATGTATAAGCCTATTAGTATACCAGTACCTTACACACACACACACACATACTGTCCCTCACTCAAGCCTATAATGTATGTATAAGCCTATTAGTATACCAGTACCTTACACACACACACACACACACACACATACTGTCCCTCACTCAAGCCTATAATGTATGTATAAGCCTATTAGTATACCAGTACCTTACACACACACACACACACACACACTGTCCCTCACTCAAGCCTATAATGTATGTATAAGCCTATTAGTATACCAGTACCTTACACACACACACACACACACACTGTCCCTCACTCAAGCCTATAATGTATGTATAAGCCTATTAGTATACCAGTACCTTACACACACACACACACACACACACTGTCCCTCACTCAAGCCTAAATGTATGTATAAGCTATTAGTATACCAGTACCTACACACACACACACACACACACACACTGTCCTCACTCAGCCTATAATGTATGTATAAGCCTATTAGTATCCAGTACCACACGCACACACACACATACACACAGTCCCTCACTCAAGCCTATAATGTATGTATAAGCCTATTAGTATACCAGTACCTTACACACACACACACACACACACACACCTATAATGTATGTATAACTATAGTATACCAGTACCTACACACACACACACACACACACACTGTCCCTCACTCAAGCCTATAATGTATGTATAAGCCTATTAGTATACCAGTACCTTACAGAGCCATGCTGCCAGAAGAGAGAGGCCTGCAGCAGGATGGACTGACTCTGGGAGCCAACCTATGGACACGAGGGATGGGGTCACACACGTGTGCTTGGAGCCTCACTGTGACATCCTGACAGAAAGAGGCAGGGCAGGTTTCAGGCTCTTAGACAGACAGGTCATTCATTTCATATCTTCAGACTGTAATATCATCAAAAGTATTTGAGATCCAAGCACAGGCTTTTGTAAGCATATAGTCCACATACTAAACTCTTCCTGAATTGTTTACAGGATAAACTGTATAGGTCATTCCATGTCAAATGGACCAATGCCTCCCACTCGATCCCTTCGGAATTAGCTGATTCTCAAATATTATATGCCCACATATCTAAAAGGAAGGTGTGCAAAATTATACCCAAGTATTTCTATGAAAAATGTGCCTTAGAATGCAGAAAGAGACTGTAAGAGTTAAGTTAGCTTTACCAGTTCTAAGCTGTCTACAGACTGGTGGACTATTGCACAAAATTGAAAAATGTGTTTACAGACAACAGTCTTTTCCCAGGGGGATCATAAATGTCAGTACAATGCTAGTGCAAATTCTAATACAATACATCGACTACACAATATAAACCAATTCAACCCTTATTATACAAAAACAAAAAGTAAGACTTAAAAAAAATATTGTATGTTTAATAGGCTTACAGATAAACACTTTTAAACAATAAAACCATTGAGAGGAAAGGCAGACATTTTCATCTTTTAAGATATGTGAAAGCATCAGAAACCCCCATTGCCTGCTGCCTTAGGTGCAGAAGTCTCCTTTATTTGCAGAAGTCTGGAACTCCAGGTCTATAGTGATCCATCAATCACAGACCTGTCACAGACCTCTAGCTGAATGCCAGTAGGAAAACCTTTTTGTTTTTGTCTTTTCTGACTTTATAGGTGAATAAGAAATATAAAACAGAAAAATATTCATTCTATATTCTATAATATTCATTCATTCTAAATCAGAGACATTTTGAAAAGAGCCCCTTGCTGTCAGAATAAAAACTCTCAGCAAGTTCTAACTGCTGCAAATCTGAGCATGTGGTCAATAACCCAACAGAATTACAGGTGGGGACTCAAAACAGAGAAACTAGAAATCTGTAAAAAAAAAAAAAAAAAAAAAAAAAGAAAAGGTGCTGTAAAATTAAAGTTAACATCCATTAATAGTCACTATGGTAACAGTAGCAATATGGGGCTCCTCGGTATATTCGTGTCCTTTAATAGTGATCTTCACTGGTCTAGGAGCTCCTCAGTATATTCGTGTCCTTTAATAGTGATCTTCACTGGTCTAGGAGCTCCTCAGTATATTTGCGTCCTTTAATAGTGATCTTCACTGGTCTGTTGCACTGCAGTCTCCCCTCTCTAAAGTGACTGGACACTTCAACAGTCCTCCTTTTGATCCTTTGAAACCAAATAAACAAACAAAGATAAGAAGTGTTAACCACCTTATGAGAGTGATGGTGTGTGTGTGTGTGTGTGTACATGTGAGTGTGTGTGTGTGTGTATGATACCCACCCTATGTGAGTGATAGTGTGTGCATGTGTGTGTGTACGTGTGAGTGTGAGTGTGTGTGTGTGAGATACCCACCCTAAGTGAGTGATAGTGTGTGTATGTGTGTGTGTACGTGTACGTGTGAGTGTGAGTGTGTGTGTGTGAGATACCCACCCTAAGTGAGTGATAGTGTGTGTATGTGTGTGTGTACGTGTGAGTGTGAGTGTGTGTGTGTATGATACCCACCCTATGTGAGTGATAGTGTGTGCATGTGTGTGTGTACGTGTACGTGTGAGTGTGAGTGTGTGTGTGTGAGATGCCCACCCTAAGTGAGTGATAGTGTGTGTATGTGTGTGTGCATGCATGTATTGACTATTGCAATGACCCTATCAGGTGTTCCGGCCTGTGCTGCAGCCACACGTCTGGTTTTCAACCAGCCAAAAAGAGCGCATGTCACACCTCTGTTCACTGAACTCCACTGGCTACCCAGCACTGAGTGATTGATGGTTCTGCTCCCATCTACCTGAATACTCTGTTGAAGCCCTATGTCACCCGCCGGCCACTTCACTCCTCTGAGGAAAGTTCTCTAGCATGGCCAACACCTTGCGCCGGTTAATCCAGACTCTTTTCATGTGTTGTTCCACGCTGATGGAATGACCTTCCAAGTGCTACCAGATCAACAGATACCCTCTCCACCTACAGATACCCTCTCCACCTTCAGATACCCTCTCCACCTTCAGATACCCTCTCCACCTCAGATACCCTCTCCACCTACAGATACCCTCTCCACCTACAGATACCCTCTCCACCTTCAGATACCCTCTCCACCTTCAGATACCCTCTCCACCTACAGATACCCTCTCCACCTACAGATACCCTCTCCACCTTCAGATACCCTCTCCACCTTCAGATACCCTCTCCACCTACAGATACCCTCTCCACCTACAGATACCCTCTCCACCTACAGATACCCTCTCCACCTACAGATACCCTCTCCACCTACAGATACCCTCTCCACCTACAGATACCCTCTCCACCTTCAGATACCCTCTCCACCCTCAAGAAACTCTTGAAGTCTCAGCTCTCTCAAGAATATCTAGAATTTCTGAATACCAGGAACGCACTTGAGCTCTCACTCTTAATCTCTCTCCATACTGCACTTTTAGTACACTTTTGCACTTTCATCTCAAAATACTGCAAATTTCATGTTAGCAATATGCACTCTTTGCTAGTTTGTCATTGTGCTGTAGCTTGAATGTTATCTGTTATCCTCTTTTGTAAGTCGATTTGGATAAAAGCGTCTGCTGAATGCATAAATGTAATAAATGAAATGATGTGTGTGTGTGTGTGATATCCACCCTATGAGAGTGATGGTGTGTATGTGTGTGTGTGTGTGTGTGTGTGTGTGAGATATCCACCCTATGAGAGTGATGGTGTGTATGTGTGTGTGTGTGTGTGTGTGATATCCACCCTATGAGAGTGATGGTGTGTATATGTGTGTGTGTGTGTGTGTGTGTGAGATATCCACCCTATGAGAGTGATGGTGTGTATATGTGTGTGTGTGTGTGTGTGTGTGTGTGTGTGTGATATCCACCCTATGAGAGTGATGGTGTGTATATGTGTGTGTGTGTGTGTGTGTGTGAGATATCCACCCTATGAGAGTGATGGTGTGTATATGTGTGTGTGTGATATCCACCCTATGAGAGTGATGGTGTGTATATGTGTGTGTGTGTGTGTGTGTGTGAGATATCCACCCTATGAGAGTGATGGTGTGTATATGTGTGTGTGTGATATCCACCCTATGAGAGTGATGGTGGTATATGTGTGTGTGTGTGTGTGTGTGTGAGATATCCACCCTATGAGAGTGATGGTGGGTATATGTGTGTGTGTGTGTGAGATATCCACCCTATGAGAGTGATGGTGTGTATATGTGTATGTGTGTGTGTGTGTGTGTGATATCCACCCTATGAGAGTGATGGTGTGTATATGTGTATGTGTGTGTGTGTGTGTGTGATATCCACCCTATGAGAGTGATGGTGGGTATATGTGTGTGTGTGTGTGTGTGTGTGTGTGTGTGTGTGTGATATCCACCCTATGAGAGTGATGGTGTGTATGTGTGTGTTTGTGTGATACCCATCCTATGAGAGTGATTGTGTGTGTGTGTGGTGTGTCTCTGTGTGTGTGTGTGTGTGTGTGAGATACCCAGCCTATGAAAGTGACTGTGTGTGTGTGAGTGTGTGTGATACCTACCCTATGAGAGTGATGGTGTGCATGTGTGTGTGTGTGCGATACCCACCTTATGAGAGTGTTGATGTGTGTGTGTGAGATACGTACCCTATGAGAGTGATGGTGTGTGTGTGTGTGTGTGTGTGTGATACCACCCTATGAGAGTGATGGTGTGTGTGTGTGTGTGTGTGATACCACCCTATGAGAGTGATGGTGTGCGTGTGTGTGTGAGAGTGTGTTTTTGTCAGATACTCATCCAATGAGAGTGATGGTGTGCATGTGTGTGTGAGAGCTACACACCCTATTAGAGTGATGGTGTGTGTGTGTGTGTGTGATACTCACCCTATGAGAGTGACGGTGCAGTGTGTGTCTTTAAGACTCTCCTTGAGATGGTTGATGTTGTCCAGCAGTAAGGGACCATACTCAGAGCAGACAGACAGACCCTCACTCACTACAGCACGACCTGCAGACAGCCTGCAGAAGGGATACACATTTTCACTATCAATTACAGACACATACAAACATATGATCAATTACAGACACATACAAACATATGATCAATTACAGACACATACAAAAAATATTGTGTGTGTAGTAGACTAATTCATATCTACACTAGGCTATAAAAGAGTCAAATTTCTCCAAGGGGTAAATACACAGACAGTATGACACAGACAAGTATGTGTCTGATGGAATATAAGCCAACTCTGATCTTTCTGAGACATTCTCTGTACACTGTAATACACACCCTCTGTACACTGTAATACACACCCTCTGTACACTGTAATACACACCCTCTGTATACTGTAATACACACCCTCTGTACACTGTAATACACACCCTCTGTACACTGTAATACACACTGACAGTACAGACAGCTTTTCACTTTTATTTAAGAACATTTAGAATTTTAAAATATGCAAACATCTTCTTAGGGGTCATTCCACGTCAATCACGGACTATGCACTTGGGTCTTAAAAAATTCTGAAAAGAATTACAAGGTGTACCTATGTTACCGAGGAGACACTCTGTAAAATCATTTTTATGAAACATCAATACTTTACAAGTTACAGCCAGTTATACGGGGGAAGAAAAGTGTCATTTTAAACCATCTAGGAGGCTCAAATTTTGCATGCTCGTACATAATAGGAATAATATGTAGCAAAATGGTCGTGTTGGATCTCGATAACCCTCCATGGCTACAGAGGTGCAGCATTGGCCTCATCTTATATTTACAGTTTCGACAGTGCAGGTAGCCTAATTGACAGGACAAACTATTGGAATTCAACAAAGACAAAACAGTGTTTCAATTAATTAATGAATTTCTGATTGTTTAGGCACAATTTTGGTAACCTCTTTGCAAACCTCTACACACAAATCACAAAACCTTCCACCAAACCAGTAAAACATTGTGAATTACTTTCAAAAGTACTCCGTTTTTGAGTACAATACACACAACGCATAGTATGAATAAGCATGAACTGCACACTGATAGTAAAAATGGGCTCCTCTTAATTTTCTTGAATGTTTAAACACTTAATACTAAGCACTATCCACTCCCTGCTCTCCACCGGACAGCTAATTCCCCCCTCCTGACCCCAACAGCATGTCCCTGCACTAACCCTCACCCTAACCCAACCCCCCTAATTTATGCACAGTACAGGCTGACAAACAGATACAATTTTACTACATTTCTTACACCCAGTAACAATATGCATGTGACAATTATTTGTGTTTTTTTTACAGGCTATCCATATAGGCTATTCTTCTCATTCCTATATTCTCAACAGTACCATAAATTTTGGGTACAGAGCTCCCCTATCAAAGCTAAAGGCACTGCTTAGTTAAGACAACTGCGAAGTCTCATTCTGCATGAACTTGGCAAAGGTTAACCACATTCACAGTACTGAAACTTTGAAGTTAGCTGCCATGCTAAACAAAACGTGTTTATGTTAGCCAGGGTGCCGTAGAAGACTGTTTAGAAAAAGGCGTTCAGAGCTAATATTTTATCATTTGGGCTAAAACCAACTGATCAAAAGAGAACTGCTGTCACAAACACAAACGCTGTCCTAAAGTTTGCTTACCCATCTCCTACCATTGAAAATAATGGGTGGCCAAATACTGCACCCAGCTGAAAACTGGAGCCCTTCATTTATAACACTGTATTAATAAGGCAGTGTTAACAGTGGTACCAATAAGGCAAGGCAAGGTTTATTTGTATAGCACAATTTATACAGAGTGGCAACTAGTGGACAGTGGTGGCATAGTGGTTAAGGGACCTGGCTAGCATTGCTTGTGGGTTCGAATCCCAGCTGTCACCATTGTGCCCTTGAGCAAGGCATTTAACCCTAAGTTGATCTAGGGAAGTCTGGGCCTGGGTCTGGGAACATATTGTTTTTTAGCTGGGATTTAGAGATCATTTTAGGGGCACTTTTGATGTTCTCAGGGAGTTGTAGAGGTTCAATTGGAGGTGATGTTCTTTCATCCATGCAGATTTGTGAGAAACACCTTCAGAGATCTGTGTTGACACAGATCACCAAGTACAGTACATTACACGGGTCAGAGAACTGGCTACTAATTGCTGACTAATCTCCTGGTCTTTCCATTAGCAGCCCAGAACTGAAAGGTGAAACATCTTAAAGCTCCAAAAAGAAGTTCAGTTGCATATAGCTGAACATTTTGACTTCATGTTGTGACGTAACATGACACTCCAATATATGCAGAACTATTCATGTTTGCTCTCAGAGTAACGTATTACAGTACCACTTCTGATGAAATTTAAGACAAACCTCGCACCTATTATAGCATGCATATGCAATAAAATAATGCACTGCCCCCAAAAAATCAATAACATTTAAGCAATATGACACGAGTGGGAGTGGGGTTGTGGATAGACTGTACCCACGACTGTGGTTTGGTTGCAGACACCAAGCCATGGGTGTGCCTGCATCACGCAAAGAACAGAACCTACAACCATAAAAAAAAAAAAAATCACGTGTAAATCAGTCCATAACCTTGTTGTTCAAGGTCACTGAGTGCTGTCTGTAGGCAAAAGAACCAACAAATTTGATACCACGCTGAGTAGCAAACACCACCAGCAACACCAAATTTGGTGGTTTTCTTTCCTGCACACAGCAATCAGTGACCTTGAAGAACAGGACTATAGACTGATTCACACCAGATTTCTCCACTTCTATTCTAACAGCAATCTAACAGGGTGCCTCTCAGGGCAGCCTCAGGGCAGCCTCTCAACAAGGTATGTACTGCCCAACTCATCCAACCTCCCAGGTCTAGATATGGGTTCACTTAGGCTTCCACCTAGTGAGTGATGTTGAAACTCTCATACTGTATA
Source organism: Tenualosa ilisha (assembly GCA_015244755.2). Taxonomy (NCBI): domain Eukaryota; kingdom Metazoa; phylum Chordata; class Actinopteri; order Clupeiformes; family Clupeidae; genus Tenualosa; species Tenualosa ilisha. The sequence goes on along the minus strand of PYXC01001583.1, from coordinate 137,406 downwards.
TCCCTCCTGTGTGGTAGCCTAATACTGTATTTTCATCTGTATTTATATTCCATGAAACCATGGCTTTATATTTTCTGACCACATACCCATCATAAATAAATAGGCCATCATCATACTTGGATTATCACATCTGCTCTAGCTACCTACCTATAGGCCTACACTGTGTGCACAGCCTTGTCTAATTGCCTAAAATGAAAAAGTAGGAAGGACAAAGTCACACTACCTGGGTATAACAAATTAAATTCTACTGCCTGTTGTCGTTGTTGTTGTTGTTGTCCCCAACCAGCAGACAATGGCTGAAGTGTCCTTGTGCAAAGTACCTGACTCCTCTCTGCTCCCTGGCTGAAGTGCCCTTGAGCAAAGTACCTGACCCCTCTCTGCTCCCTGGCTGAAGTGCCCTTGAGCAAAGTACCTGACCCCTCTCTGCTCCCTGGCTGAAGTGCCCTTGAGCAAAGTACCTGACCCCTCTCTGCTCCCTGGCTGAAGTGCCCTTGAGCAAAGTACCTGACCCTGGCTGAAGTGCCCTTGAGCATAGTACCTGACCCTGGCTGAAGTGCCCTTGAGCAAAGGACCTGACCCCTCCCTGCTCCCTGGCTAAAGTGCCCTTGAGCAAAGTACCTGACCCTGGCTGAAGTGCCCTTGAGCATGGTACCTGACCCCTCTCTGCTCCCTGGCTGAAGTGCCCTTGAGCATAGTACCTGACCCCTCTCTGCTCCCTGGCTGAAGTGCCCTTGAGCAAAGTACCCGGCCCCTCCCTGCTCCCTGGCTGAAGTGCCCTTGAGCAAAGTACCTGACCCCTCCCTGCTCCCTGGCTGAAGTGCCCTTGAGCAAAGGACCTGACCCTGGCTGAAGTGCCCTTGAGCATACTACCTGACCCCTCTCTGCTCCCTGGCTGAAGTGCCCTTGAGCAAAGTACCTGACTCCTCTGTGCTCCCTGGCTAAAGTGCCCTTGAGCAAAGTACCTGACCCCTCCCTGCTCCCTGGCTGAAGTGCCCTTGAGCATCGTACCTGACCCCTCTCTGCTCCCTGGCTGAAGTGCCCTTGAGCATAGTACCTGACCCCTCTCTGCTCCCTGGCTGAAGTGCCCTTGAGCAAAGTACCTGACCCCTCCCTGCTCCCTGGCTGAAGTGCCCTTGAGCATAGTACCTGACCCTGGCTGAAGTGCCCTTGAGCAAAGGACCTGACCCCTCCCTGCTCCCTGGCTAAAGTGCCCTTCAGCAAAGTACCTGACCCTGGCTGAAGTGCCCTTGAGCATAGTACCTGACCCCTCTCTGCTCCCTGGCTGAAGTGCCCTTGAGCAAAGTACCTGACCCCTCCCTGCTCCCTGGCTGAAGTTCCCTTGAGCAAAGTACCTGACCCCTCCCTGCTCCCTGGCTGAAGTGCCCTTGAGCAAAGTACCTGACCCCTCCCTGCTCCCTGGCTGAAGTGCCCTTGAGCAAAGGACCTGACCCTGGCTGAAGTGCCCTTGAGCATGGTACCTGACCCCTCTCTGCTCCCTGGCTGAAGTGCCCTTGAGCATAGTACCTGACCCCTCTCTGCTCCCTGGCTGAAGTGCCCTTGAGCAAAGTACCTGACCCCTCCCTGCTCCCTGGCTGAAGTGCCCTTGAGCAAAGTACCTGACCCCTCCCTGCTCCCTGGCTGAAGTGCCCTTGAGCAAAGGACCTGACCCTGGCTGAAGTGCCCTTGAGCATAGTACCTGACCCCTCTCTGCTCCCTGGCTGAAGTGCCCTTGAACATAGTACCTGACCCCTCTCTGCTCCCTGGCTGAAGTGCCCTTGAGCAAAGTACCTGACCCCTCCCTGCTCCCTGGCTGAAGTGCCCTTGAGCAAAGGACCTGACCCTGGCTGAAGTGCCCTTGAGCATAGTACCTGACCCCTCTCTGCTCCCTGGCTGAAGTGCCCTTGAACATAGTACCTGACCCCTCTCTGCTCCCTGGCTGAAGTGCCCTTGAGCATAGTACTTGACCCCTCCCTGCTCCCCGAGTGCATACTTCAGTTAGAGAATGTTTTTGCCCCTATGATTCTGTTGAGATGCAAGTGTGCATTAGTGTGGCCAGTGTGCCATTACTAATGGACCTCTTAACTTGTTTGGGGCCACTGTCCAATAGCCTACACCCAGACTGTCCAATAGCCTACACCTAGACTGCATGAAAACAGGGTCAGGGTCAGCTCTTACCTCATTTTCTGTAGGCCAGTACAGTCCTGGAGGAGTGACAGCATAAGCCCAGCCCAGACTTCCGTCAGGCAGCTCACCCTAAACTCCACCTCCCTCAGAGCAGACAGAGAGCGAAGGACGGACAGGAGAGGTTCTGCATACTCGTGCACATACACACTGCAACATCACACAATGAACAGCATTTTGAAAACAGGGTAGTGAATTGGCCTGAATATATCCTGTTTTCCATATTAATACTTCTGAAATATTCACAACAATATCAGTTGAACAGACAGACAAAAATAGGGGGAGAATAGAGGATGCCAATAACGATTAAATGTTAAATGAACCAGTAGCTTCTCATAGGCCTACAACAGTGCCACACGCGATGGAGAGGTCACGTGTACCTTTCTAATTCACGTTTCAGAGTGTGGAACATCTTAAGGTATTTAGTCCAGTCCATTTGGTTCATTTGTTTGTCGTGTGAGTCTGTGACAACAGAGATGTACGAGAGAGCAGGAGTGCTGTTCCCCTGACTCAGGTGCTCAACTGCCAACCTGAAACACACACACAAACACACACACACACACAAACATATGCACAAACACGCACGCACGCACGCACCACACACACACACACAGTGTTTTATTTTGGGGGTAAGGAGGGTTGGGGTGTAGATGTGTGGATTTGATTTCAAACCTTCCTCTATACTGCTCCCCATAGTTGGGGATGGTACATGGTAAATTATCACTCCTCATGGGTCTTTTGGGAAGGACTGCCTCTGCTGTTGCCCCTAGCTGATTGCCACTGATCATCCCTGCAGTAGTGTTCGGCTGCCATGACACATGAGAGGTTTGTGGCTGCACTAGGCTATAGCAGCATGACTAAGGTATAGTATCCTAGTGCCGCCTCAGGTGTCATGCCATACAACTCCCTATCCCTCTTTATACACACACACACACACACAACATATGATCACCTACATCACCTAACACCTAGCCTGGCCTAATTTATTTGCCTCCTCTGTCCACCTACACCACAGTCATCTCTGCTGAATGTCATCCCTGCCTCATACTGGCTGACTTCCTGTCACCAACTCCTCCTGAGTGGACTGCGACCAACTTCATAGGTGACCCATGCCAGGACCGACTCTCCTTCCTGGAAGCTTGTAACTGACCCCTTCACATCATGGCACTGTAAAAATGGACCGTCCAAAATTACACCCATGATCCATCTCACTGCTTCACTGTCTGGTTGCTACTACACTGCCCAGCCATAACTTCTGACAACCACCTATGGCTTCACTACCATTTAATGCTGTGGGACAATATTTTGGAATTATTCTGATGCTCAGCTAAAATGTAGTCTATCATGGTAACTATGGACTGTACTTTCTCTGCATGACCCCTGGCAGTTGGGTTAGCCCCTTGAGATCCCCATGGATCTGCCCAAGGTTTCTTTCCAGACTAACTAGCACAAGAGAGTTTTTCCTTGGCCCAGATGCTCTTGGGTGCTCCTTACTGTAAAAGCGTCATGAGACAACACAATACTATTGTAAAAGGTGCTGTATAAATATAATTAAATTTAATTGAATAAACCCACCTGAAGTTGCTGTTTTTATTTGTCACATAGAGAGACGAGCAGAGACTCTCCTCCTGATTCCCACACTCCTTCAACGCATTAACACTGAACACACACACACACACACACACACATAGCACATCATTTGCCATTGTTCAGTATGAAGGCTGTCACAACAGAAAAGATCCACTAAGTTCCCTGCAAAAAAATTCAGCTGAATCTGGTTTATTGTAAGTAACTAACTATTCCTCTAACTGTCAAACCTAATCTCCTTGTCCCTGGGCTGTTTCCTGATGAGACTGATGATGTGTTGAGCCCATGTCTCAGTAAGGTTGCCCACTCTCAGCTCCACCTCCCTCAGACCAGACACAGAGAGCAGGGTGGAGAACAGGCCTTTTATATCCTCTTTTAGATCCTCCATATGAGCAGTCCTATTCCTGAGAACCAAAAATAAACACAATGCATCAATGCAAAACACCTTCATGTGGCCTTTACATATGTACATATGTCCACTTAGAAATAAAAATTATGTTTTGGGGTGTGCATTGCCCAACTTTGCTAAGGAGGGTATAAGTCAAGGTCAAAGTATTATGATCAAGGTCATTTTATTAGTTTGATAACTGTAGTGTTTATCCACAGCAGCTAAACAGAAGCTTGACAGCTCTATAGATGAGAGTATTTTGCTACATTATTACTTAAAGGAAAGGTTTGTCCAGGTCCAAGGTCAAAGGTTAATCCAATCAAACAATTAACCAGCGGCTAACGCTAACTGTGGGGGCACAGGAATGAGGCACAGGAAAATGAAACAGAAACCAAGTTTCATAAGTTAGTGTTGGCTGCTGTTTTGCTATTCCATGTCCGTTGTACCAAACTGTCGCATTCTTATTCCTACCAAAAGCACCCAATAACCTTGAGCAATATGGGTGACTGACTCCAGACCTTTCATTCTGTGCAGATTTTTGGTGGTCCTCTTTTGACTCCAGACCTTTCATTCTGTACAGATTTTTGGTGGTCCTCTTTTGAACACAATATCTCATAAAGAACTCTGAAGAAATGTCTTGAGCTAGCACACAAACTATTCTCTCAGTTTGGCTACACTTACACACTGGCTGCCATGCAAGGCACTAGCAAACACATAGGGCATAAGGACACTTTAACATGGTCAGGAGAAGGACCTCCTGTACCACTACCTCAGGAACAACTGAAGGGAAGGCACTGATGTGGGTGGCGAAAGGCACACTGTTCTACAACTGTCGCATCCATCCTACCTGCTCAAAGTGTCAAAGTTCTTCAGAAAATCCACCCATCTCTTTGAGGGGACCTCTGAGTCCGGGAAGGTGACAGAGATGAGAGACAGAGGACTGGAGGTACACAACACACACACACACACACACACACACACACACACACACACACACACTAAGGTTAAACGCTGACACTCCAAAAATTGTGTCTTTCAAGAGAAGAGAACACCTCACCTGTTCTCATGAGGTGTGAGAGAGGGCCTCAGGATATGCTGTCCAACAGTCAGCCTGAAAACGCAGGCAGACACACACACAAATAGCTTGGTGACTAGGCATGGGAAGTCTAAGTCTGGGATGTTTTAATTACGGCGCTTCCCTTACAGTTACTGTTAATGTAGTGTAAGTAATAACCCACTAGAGGCTGTGGGTTATGCTGGTTTTACCACGGCTAAGGGGAGCTGCATATACCGTAATTTCTCAAATATAAGGAGCACCATGTTTAAACCTCAGGTCAGTGTTTTATTCAAACTAAAAAAACAAAACCATGTGTTAACCTCACACATATAATTGATTTGATCGTTTGATATCAATTGATTCAGAAGCAGATCATGATCTCATGACAACATATAACGATGAAAAGAAGTACATTCCCATGTGTAGCCCTCACACACTGTATTGACCCTGGTTAATAATTGGGAAAATACAGTACAGGTTTCATCTAGCTCAATGGTAAAGCACAAACGCTAACGCTAACGTTACTTATGACTTACAAGCGCAGGCACCATTCAGGGGTGAAGGTAGCATAGCGGTCTTGCACTCTGGGCACACTGGACCAATCAGCATGAAGTCTTTTATTGTAAGAGATTTCTTACAACAGCTGTGTTGATTGCTACTGGTTTAGTTGAAGAATTAATCGAAGGCTATGGCTTTGAATGGTAAACAACATGATGCAGGACAAGACAGGCTTCTATCAATGTTGACTTGTGGATTAAACAGGATAAACCCTTAAAAGTTTCTGGTGAGTGTTTGCATTCATTCTCTGGTGGTATTAGACATTTTGTCTAATGTTTAATGTTTAAGTCAGTAAAAATGTCCTGAGGGATGTGAGGATGAAGCATTAGCTGCTAGGCTAAATTTAGCCTAACAAACAAACTTTCAAAATTGATCATTTATGCTGTAAGACATGTAATGCAGCTGTCACGCACACCAGTTACAAAAAAAGTCTGGTGCACAACCTCGCAACGTGCCCTTAAAGTGGTCGCACGACAGTGGGTTTCAAGTAAATTTGACAAAAGTGTGTGCGACCATGTCGTGCGAAGACAGAATTAAATTGAATTGAATTGAATTAAATTAAATTGCCCTTTACACCTCCCCGTCTGTTGGTTATGCATAATTGACATTTTGAATCCCATTGTTGTAACCTAACCTAACCCGTGTGCTGTGATTTGTTAGCTAAGCTAACCACCAGCACCTGATGTTGCTGGTGGCTGTTTCTGGACCAGCGTTAAATTGGTGCTGAGTTGGAACCTGTTTTCCAGAGCCAGAGTACACACACACACACACACACACACACACACACACAGGTTTATTTGTGTGCAAAAGCTAAGTACAACTTTTTTTCAAACAAACAAAAGTTTACAATAAATATTTTTCTTGCTTGTTTATGACAATTAAATTCATTCATCCTTATGTACTAGTCCAGCACCCCTAAGAAGACCCTTCCCTAAAATTAGGTTTAGCTGTACACAATTATAAAAAGGTTGTCAAATGATGTGATGTCTTTTAATGGGACAATATGACAAGAAGTGTCCCAGAAAAATCAAATATATATTTTTACAATGAGAAAATATGGCACACTCCTTTTACTCAGTTTGAAGGAAAATACACATTCCGGCACACATTTCTACCCCTCATAGCCAAAGTGCTGTCACTATGAAAAAGAACAAGAATATTTAGACAGTATGGACCAAATGAGGGTACTGTGCTGGTCTTTTCCGATTATTGTCTCTTACCTGACGGTGCTGTCCTGGTCCTTCCTCACAGACAGAAATGAGTGGGCCGGCTCTCCATGTTCTTCTTCTAGTTCCCTCACCATTACACTAAGAAAATACATGTGGATGTGTAACTAATTCTTTCATTCTTTAAAAATACTATATTGTTTTGCAGTATCAAAAGAGTAGTCTCTCATAAGAGTAGTTTTCTTCTATAGTATTACTGCTGTGCATGAAAAAATATTCAAAGAAAATACTGCAAAAATACTGCACTTTACTGCGGCTGCTACTGTACTGCATAATGCAATATTTTGGACACAACAACACTGCAGTACTATAGTCTACTTCAGAAAAAACAGCAGTTTTCCTGTTCACAACTGAGGGTTTTTTTCATAATGGTGGTGGTGTACAAATATCTATTGCCTATAAGTCTTAAAAGGATGAACAATGCCCCTTTCAAACCCACTGCAATGAGAAGGGGCCCCAGCACAGAGCCTTAGGGCACCCTTTTGGTGAGTTGATGTGCAGGCACAGATGTTTGCCATGACACACTGAACAACCGCCCAGTGAGATAGAATTCAAACCAGGAGTGCAGTTTGCCATTGTCCATGTTTGTCTTAATGTAATATTTTGAAAACATTTTGGACATTTGGACACATTTTGGACAATATTTTTTAACATACTAGGCCTAGATTTGACAAAAAAATCAATCCTTTTAAAAGTGCTCCTGCACTGAACTGTTGTGGTACTAGCAAAATATGTTCAAAAGCATCTGAAAGAGCAAATGGATATAATCTTATATGGTTACATTTTTGTTACAGATATGATGGGTCTGTGACAAAAATTCTGCTCCAATCTCTTTTGTATCAGCATATTACTGACAAAAGATTCATCTATCAGTCTGGAAGAGACAGAGGATTGGTATATGAAGAGTTTGGGTCCAAAACGCTACATCCACCATTTTAATGAATTTTCAAAAATAATTTTTTACCTTTTGTTTTTCAGATATATCAGTGAATCTACATTCAGTTATTGGATTTATTTTTACATAATAAAATCAACATAAGTGAGGTTTGGTCAATAATTATTGAAATACACAATTAAAAAATATGACTTTTGAATATTTTCAAAAATGGATTTGTAGCGTTTTGGAACCAAACTCTTCATATGTACATGCATGAATGCAAACACACACAGACACACACACACACACACACACACACATTCAATAAATAAATAGCTCACTCTATTTCCTGTAGGGTGGCACATTTGTGGATGAGGGAGTAGACCTCAAAGGCCCACTGTATGGTCTGGATATTGGCCTTCAGATACACCTTCTGCAGGCCAGGCAGAGAGTGGAGGAGGGACACCAGGTTCTTTACGCGCTCATCCAGAGCATTGTAATCCACCTCTGACCTGGAGGAACACCGACAGTACGATAATAAACATGGAATACCACCCATTGCCAACAGAACACAGTAATATAATAATAATAATAATAATAATAATAATAATAATAATAATAATAATAATAATACTCAAGGTCGATTAACAATGGAGGAAGGGCTTTTGAGACAACAGGTGAAGTAGCTTGTTCCACAAGACAGCACAGAAAGCTCTGTCCCCAAAGGACCAGAGTCTGATCTTTGTCAGAGAATTGAAGGGATCACTGGGGAGTGTACGGATAGAGGAGGTCAGTAATGTATCAGGGTGCAAGTAAATTGAGTGATGTGTAGGAGATGTGTGACCTGACTGGCAGCCAGTGGGGCTGCTTGAGAATGGGAGTGATGGGACTTGTCAAAACTCTGGCAGCTGAGTTCATCATAAACTGCATGTACAGGGAGCTCCTCCCACAGTGACCCTTAATCATGCATGTCACCTAACAGAACACTGCATGCACTGTTGCACAGGGAGCTCCTACTTGTTCTTCAGCTCTCTCAGCTGCTGGAAGTGTTGCAGGAGTTCTGTCCAGTGTTTCATGTCCCAACTGCTGGGTAAGGTGACTGACAGCTCAGACACAGCAGGCTGGAGGATGCCATCATGCCCAAGGCTCACACTGATTAATACAGATACACAGAACCAGATGTTACCCTCTCTCTCTCTCTCTCTCTCTCTCACACACACACACACACACACACACACACACACACGCAAGGCAAGGCAAGTTTATTTCATACACAAAGGCAATTAAAGGCAATAAAACTATTGAGAAAAAATAAATAAAATAACAAAATGATTGAAAATAAAAAAACTGAACTAAGCAGCTGTAGAGCACTTATGAACCACTTTTTCACAGCAAAGAACAGAACAGAGTTCAAAACCACGTCAGACCAAACCTGCATGTTACAATCTGGCTTAACCCAAATACTTGCAATCTCCCTTTTCCAAGACATAGATATTATTTAGTAACCTAGATTCCACATCGTCCGTTGCGTTCTATTAGGTGGAATGCATCAACACGCCGCCATATTGGTAGGGACAGCATTTCCCAAAAATGAATGGAAGTGAATTAGGAGCTGCAGGTATTTTGGGCTAAAAAGCCCTAAAATTAATACAGTTCTGTACAAATGACTTTGAATGATCTTTTGCATTTAAAGAGAGACAATTACATGTAAAGAAAAATTAAAAACATACAACTTATAATACATTTTTATGATTTATTTAAATGTTAGGAATATTATAGTTTACGCAAAATGACTCAGCTTTGGAAATCCTGACCATTTAAAATAGGAAATGCATCGGCCTCGGCCACAATGAACAATGAAAAGAGTCTGACACTGCCACCAAATACGCAGTTCTAACTCTACACACTACATATCTAACTTCTAGCTCAAAGTGACCATATGGTGTGATTTGTTTGAAAATGGTTACAGATAACCCCAAAGTACCTGTGCTTTTTGTCAGCTCGCAACGTGGTTTTAGATGCTTCACTAAGACTACCAAATATGACAACAAATTGCATATTTCACTCATGTCAGGCCTGCTGCAGATGTCTACATGGTCCTGTCATCTGAGCACAACCCACAACTCCAGTATTTTATCGATTTCCAGATCAACTCAGAGACACAATTTTTTTTCATTGGCCTCTATTCATTTGTGGTTTGGAATTGTCCCTAGCAAGTTGGTGGCACCAGTGACTACGTTTACATGCATTTAAGTATCCTCAATATGATCGGGATATCAAGTATCCCGGCTTTGCGTTTGCGCATGTAAACACCTTTTCCCAAATTTAATATCCCGAATAAGCCCTTATCCCGGTTTCTGAGAAATCAGGATATGCTAGGTGGAGTACTCCGAAAGAAATCGGGATCTAAAAACCTTATCCTGATTTCAGTTGCAAAGAAAGTTTGTAGTGTGTGACGTGCGAGATGGAATGCTGATAACCGCCAAGACAATCAAGCGCTGTTCTTTAGAATTCTCGGTGAGAACACCACAAAGAGCGTTGCAGTCAGTAAGCGGGATATTAGTATTGATCACGTAAACAGGGATATTAATAACCCCATTTGTCTGCAAATCCTGAACATGATCAAAATCAGGATAAGTCTGATAATCGTGATAAGTCTGATAATCGGGATACTTCTGATTTTGCTTTTCGCTTTTCCTTCTGATACACATTCTTATAGTCTGCACTGTACTCTCTGACTCTAGCTCCTTAGATAACACCTATTCTAACAATCTAACTATCCTTAGATAGTTTGATGGATAGTAGTAATTTCTGCACTATGGTCACAGGAGCAGTTGGTGTAACAGTCAGTAGATAAGTACAGGAAGCAGTGCAATTACTGTGGGGCCAGGCGAGGCTAGGCAGGTGAGGCCCAAACTGGTTTTGTTTGAGACTTGTCAGGTCAATAGCCCTGTAGGAGCCTAAATGCAGTCTGTTTAAGTTTCAATTATTTTACATTTAAAAAGGTACAAGTTCATTAATGATACAAATATGATTTATTATTTCGTGATTTAAAAAGATTAAAAATACATTTGATTTGCATTGTAATAGTAAGACAGGACTTTTAATGTAATACCTGATACCCACTATTAGGGTGCTTTAATTTGATAGCCAGGGAGTGGGGTTAATAGGAAACAGAAAGGAGATTGGAGCGAAATAGTTTTTTGACCTCTCTCTCTCCACTGGCTCTCTCTATACAACATTTAAACTTTGTATTTTATGGATATCTTTTTTGGGTTTTTTTGTAACGTTGCGTTAAGAGTTTCAAGTAAACAGTAAAACATAAAGAAGTGGACTCATTGATTACTTTTGAAGTGTTTTGTGACGAGGGAGTTGGATGAGCATCAAGCTAAAGCTTCAATATTGGAGCATAGGAACCTACAAGCCCCTCTGTCTTGTCCTCATCCCTGCCCACAGAGCTGCCTGAAGCACTCTCACCAGAACCATTGGGACATGTCCAGTTGTACTCCATGAAAGAACAGTCATAGTTAATCTGTGAAAGCTGTGACGGAATAGGCTGTGGAAGAAGAATCTCAGAATTGAAATATGTCTGCTACAATAGAATAGCTCCTTAAAGTTTCAGAGATGTAGCATGAAAACTCCAACAGTAATACCTTATGGAACAAGGACATTTTTCAGAGCTCCATTTTATTCAGACATGACCCTCTTTTTAAGACCCCATATCTCAAAAACTACAGAAGACACAATGGTAATATTTTAAATTATAAGTTCTGGGTATAGTAAATGATTCACATAAAGCATGAAACAAACCCATGATGGTCAGGCATATTTTTTTCAGAATTTTTTTGATTTGGCACGGAAAGACCCGTAACTAAAGCCTGCTTCACCACAATTTGCGCTGGTTGTTTTTCTGCTGCGAACTGAGATCTGTTGTGGATTGTACTGCTGAAACATATCAGAGAGTTAAATAGGCCGTCTCATTTAGAGACTTGCACACAAGCAACAGTGCTTTAGTCAGTTCTATAGCTTACTGGGAGCCAGTGATGGGACCTTAGAATTAGAGAAATGTGCCCTGTTCTTTTTGTTCTTGTGAGGACTCTTGTCACAACATTTTAAATCAGCTGAAGCTGTTTAATGGTCTTTTTTGGCAGTCCAGTGAAAAAGCCACTGTAGTAGTCAACCCCACTGGATATAAAGGCATGGATTAGTTTTTCCAAATCATTTTTTGAAATAAGTCCTCTTAGTTTGGCAATGTTTTAGGTAACAGAATGCTGATTTAGTGATTGCAATGATGTCAGCCTGTCAGAGTGCATTCTCTGCATTCTCAGTCGCTGTTTCTATTGCTGTGCTCCCCTCATGAGATACGTCTTGTAGTTTGGCCATCTTTGATGGCAGGGCATCAGTCTTTGATTCCAGGACGGAAATCCTCTGTTCTAGTTCTGTACATTTTCTACAGGATCCCCTGGGTCTTTTGCTCTCTTTAGCTCTTCGGTTGTTGCCAGTATTGTTCAACCTCTCTGAAGTTGTCTTATTCAAGCAAATAACCTGAAGTCTATCAGTGTTTACATCAGCAACTGAAATAAATGTGCAGAAGATGAAATTCAGAATAAGATCAAGCAGGAGCAAAGCAAAAAAGCACACAGACACACACACACACACACACACAGACACAGACACAGACACACACAAACAGACACACACAGCACCGCTCTTACCCTCAGTGATCAATTCACAAAATCAATTGTTGTTAGAATTTAGATTACTATAAAAATACTATACTATATTTTTATATTACTATAAAATTACCAAATCACATTAACCACAAAAAAGAGGATATGGGTGAATGAGGCCCATTGTCAGTAATATTAATATATGATATATATAAAAATAATGATTCTATATGCAATAATAATATATGTCCTGTTAACTCACATGAAGCTGTGCTGATCTTTTCCCACACAGAGAGATGAACACAGATGGTCTCCATCCCTGTCATGAGGCTCCTTCCCACTCAGCGTGATGCTGTTAAATAAGAAGAAAACTATTATTATCCAGTGTTTCACTGTCTCAAAGGAATAGCTGCAGGTCCAAAAATATTTCAGCAACATAGCAATGTTGTGTGGATGTTATAGAAACGTAACTGCCTGGTTGTGCAGATGTCCCAGAGAGAGAGGGCCATGTTTAAGAAGCAAGGCCATCAGGCCGCAAAGCTACTACACATTAAAACTCAAGTGAATCTACATGCCCAGTGAGTCTCACAGTGCTCAGTGTGTTGGTGTCCTGGGGATGGAGGACAACCAAAAATCACGAGAGAAAAAAAACCAGGAGAAGGGAACTCGAGCAACACCTAAACACTATTAGAATAAAAAAAGAATAAATGAAATCCTCTGAAGCAGCACTGACAGCGGGAGAACTTCAGGCAAAAATGACAATTTCTTTTGTCAGATTTAGTCTCTGAAATATCACTGTTTAAATTGATGCAGGAGCCAAGGTTTTCAATTGCTGAAACATATCCAACAGTCATTTTTCAACATGGGAGAGACAACAGTATGCACTCAAGAAGGTGTGATCACCTCTGTAAGATACAGAATTGCTATAATAAATGGTGCTTGCTATAATAAATGGTGCTTGCTTGAAAATACTCTATTTGCAGTTCAACCAATACCTAAGAAATTCCAATCAGCTGAAACTATTGCAGACTTGCCTGGACATGGATAGCCCATGTTTCTCTTGCCCACATGCATAGTGAGGGTGGTAAGGGAGGCCCAGAATTTCCAAAGGACCACTGTTGGAGACTTCCAGAAAAAATAGGTCTTGGAATCACCAAGTTTGAAAAAAAACACAAGTGACCCCCTTATTAGTAGATCTGTCCAAAATGCATCCCCCCAAAAAAGTTTTTTTTCATTTAATCATTAACGACTGGAGTTACTAAATGCTATTGGGACTTTTTTGTCTAAGTCCCCTGATCTTAGGGACATAGTAAAGCAATGGGCTGAGCTATAGAAGAGTAAGCACCGGAGAGGATCTAGGATTATGGACAATCTGGATAGATTCTGTGACTAGGAAGGGTATCCATTTACAAATCCATTTATTGTGTTTTCCAACTCTGCGGCTTTCCAAAGGACATGGCTAACACTTGCTTTGCTGGTAAAAGATACCTGAACAATGTACAGAATCCAAGGGTGCCAATAATTGTGGCAAATGTTTTTTTTGTACAAAATTATTTTTTTATTTAAATTTGTATTTTTTTATTTGTCAAAAAAATTTGCTTCTCATCAATTCACCAGGTAAAAAGTCCATCTGCTCTGACCACCTGTCAATGTAGCCACACATAAGACTGATATTATTCTGCTTACAAAGAAGGCCAAGGCCTACGAAGCAAGCTTTCAGCACCGTCATCAAGCACCTGAGGGTGAACTCACACATTAATTCGACTGTTTGGTCAGCTAGACAGGCTCTTGATTGAAAGTGACGGGCAAATTTTATAATATATTTATATATTTTATTATTATATTATTTATATATATTTAATATAGGTAAAACATACATTTGAAATCCATAAGCCTACAGATCTGCATTTTATAGAGTAGAGTAGAGTTACTTTATTAATCCCGGAGGAAATTATTATTATAGGGCCCAAGTACCGAGGTTGGTGCGAAGCCCTATTGTTTTTCAAAGGATTATTATTAGGGCCCAAGCACCGAGGTGCAATGCTGGATTGGCCTTGTGCACTGGTCAGTGCGAAGCCCTATTGCCTAAGAATTCTTAGGGCCTGAGCACCAAGGCAAAAAAAATCATTTTTATGGTTTTAATATCTCCCCACATAAACAGGAAGTGTGTCATAAAGTCACGGGGCAATGAATGTCTGAAACTTCACTGGTAAATAGATATTATGATTATGATGACATCCAGACACCCAATGTGCCTGCCTGGTGTAGCGCCACCATCTGGCCAAACTGGAAATGTGCCAGAAATTTTCAAGGCTTTGACGGATTGATCTGAAACTTCATAAAATACTGAATATCATGATGGTGGATATCACACATACACACACAGACACTCATACACATGCGTACACACACACAGACACTCATACACATGCGTACACACACACAGACACTCATACACATGCGTACACACACACAGACACTCATACACATGCGTACACACACACAGTCACATGCACACGCATGAATTCACACACACACTCACACAGACACACACACATGCACACTCATGCACGCACTCATACTCATTGACATATGCACACACACACAAGCATACAAACACACTCATATGCACACACACATGCATACACACACGCTCATATGCACACATGCACACTCATATGCACACACACATGCATACACACACACTCATATGCACACATGCACACTCATATGCACACACACATGCATACACACACACTCATATGCACACATGAACACCCGTATTCACACACACATGTATACACACACACACTCATATGCACACACACATGCATACACACACGCTCATATGCACACATGCACACTCATATTCACACACACATACATACACACACACTCATATGCACACACACACAAGCATACAAACACACTCATATGCACACACACGCTCATATGCACACATGCACACTCATATACACACACACATGCATACACACACACTCATATACACACATGCACACTCACACACACAAGTTGAAGACTATCAGAAACATCTGGTTCATTGAGTTCATTTACACCTGCAAATAATTCCAATGTCAGGGAAAGGAAATATTTGCCCTATTTACCAATGTTTTCCAGAGCCTTCTTTAACGTTACTTAGCATGTTTGATATTGAGCTTCTTAATTAGCTTCCATTAGAGCAAGTGCTCATTAAGAAAACCCCTACAAATTACAAATTACCACATGTATGTGGCAGTAATGACATTTGAATGTTCTCCTCTTTTGTAAGTCGCTTTGGATAAAAGCGTCTGCTAAATGCCTAAATGTAAATGTAAATGTAAATTTAAACCACACAGAGTACATTTGTACATGTGATGGATATATGACAAGTGAGTGTACTGTCAGGTGGCGGAATGTCATGGGTTGAGGAACCACATGTGCGAGGGCCTGTCACAGCCACCAGCAGCTTCAATAAGGGCTTTAGCACCGAGGTGCACGAGGCCAGATTGGCTTTGCTCACCGGTCGGTGCAAACCACAATTGTTTTTCGAAGGATAATTCTTATTCTTAGGGCCTGTGCACCGTGGACCGAGGTTGGTGCCAAAACCTATTGCTTTTCAAAGAATTATTATTAGGTACCGGACACCAAAGTGCGCGAGGCCATAACGACCTTGCTCACCAGTCGGTGTGAAGCCCTATCGTTTTTCCAAAGATTATTATTATTAGGCCCCGAGCACTGAGGTGCATGAGGGGTCAGATCGGCCTTACGCACTGGTCGGTACAAAGCCCTATTGTTTTTCAAATTATTATTATTATTATTATTATTATATTTTTATTTTTGCTAAATTAGCACATTTGTTTGGCAGTAATGACATTTAAAGCATAAAGACCACATTGCTACCTACAGGAATGGGCCCGTTTATCTGTGTTCAGCTGAGCAAAATGTTGTGACATCGACATGTGACATGTGACATTGAATTGGTCAATAAAGGGGTCATTCCACACCAACTCACCGAGTGTCTCCCATTTCATGTCATGGATTTGAGCTGAATGGATAATCATGCCAAATCTCACATTGTACTTCATATGCTTTTTTATTTATAAAATTTTGAGGTGAGCCAGGACAGGCAAATTTGCCTCCAGATATTAAGCCTTGCCAATTAAGGAAGTTTCACTGGGTAAAGCTGACATTTTCACCATGCGTAGATCTCATCCTAATAATGATTTCTAGTTGGCTTTTTGCTTTTTTTGTTTTATGTGTAACCTGGAGAGTTCTGGAATAAATTGTGAATTATGGAACGAATTGTTATTCTCAAGTGTCAAATCTTCACATTTCCAATTTTAATATTTCGGTCCATTTTTAATATTCTAGTTTCAAGTTAGTGAGAAATTTTCCTTATCTGCGAAACACTTTTGATCTTTTGACGAGATGAAAATTTTGAAGAATGTGAATATTCAGGATTATGTCAATATACTGAGGTAAGTGCTTGAGTTTTGTTTTTTTTTATCAATACCGGTAAATGGATAATATTGCATTTGTAATCCAATTTTTAAATAGAGATATGCGCTGTAGACTTTGTGTAAACATTTTTTGTTTTTGGAATTTGTTTCTCCAACATACAAATCAAGATGCATAATAATGATCTACAGCCTGAGAACTACTACTTGCACCATCTGCCTTTATCTCAACAGAACATCCTGCAGCTCTGCAGCATCTCTTGCCTTGTTGTTTTAGAACACAGTATCTCAACAGAACATCCTGCAGCACTCTGCAGTGTCTCTTGCCTTGTTGTTTTAGAACACAGTATCTCAACAGAACATCCTGCAGCACTCTGCAGCATCTCTTGCCTTGTTGTTTTAGAACACAGTATCTCAACAGAACATCCTGCAGCACTCTGCAGTGTCTCTTGCCTTGTTGTTTTAGAACACAGTATCTCAACAGAACATCCTGCAGCACTCTGCAGCGTCTCTTGCCTTGTTGTTTTAGAACACAGTATCTCAACAGAACATCCTGCAGCACTCTGCAGCGTCTCTTGCCTTGTTGTTTTAGAACACAGTATCTCAACAGAACATCCTGCAGCACTCTGCAGCGTCTCTTGCCTTGTTGTTTTAGAACACAGTATCTCAACAGAACATCCTGCAGCTCTGCAGCGTCTCTTGCCTTGTTGTTTTAGAACACAGTATCTCAACAGAACATCCTGCAGCACTCTGCAGCGTCTCTTGCCTTGTTGTTTTAGAACACAGTATCTCAACAGAACATCCTGCAGCACTCTGCAGCGTCTCTTGCCTTGTTGTTTTAGAACACAGTATCTCAACAGAACATCCTGCAGCACTCTGCAGCGTCTCTTGCCTTGTTGTTTTAGAACACAGTATCTCAACAGAACATCCTGCAGCACTCTGCAGCGTCTCTTGCCTTGTTGTTTTAGAACACAGTATCTCAACAGAACATCCTGCAGCACTCTGCAGCGTCTCTTGCCTTGTTGTTTTAGAACACAGTATCTCAACAGAACATCCTGCAGCACTCTGCAGCGTCTCTTGCCTTGTTGTTTTAGAACACAGTATCTCAACAGAACATCCTGCAGCACTCTGCAGCGTCTCTTGCCTTGTTGTTTTAGAACACAGTATCTCAACAGAACATCCTGCAGCACTCTGCAGCGTCTCTTGCCTTGTTGTTTTAGAACACAGTATCTCAACAGAACATCCTGCAGCACTCTGCAGTATCTCTTGCCTTGTTGTGAACACAGTATTTTACTGATCAGAGAGTGAGCATACAGTAAACATGTGGTCAACGCTTGCTGCCGTTTCTGAAAAGTAATTTGGTAACACTTGGTAACAACAACAACCTTTACTTAGCAAAGCATATTGAGATTATAACTCATATAAAACAACTACCTTACTACTATGAATAAGCAGTAATTAGGAGTTTATATTGTTGTGCTGTGATTGCCACAGAATCTTGGTGAAAGTTAATTCTACGATTTTTTCTATGAATGAAAGTCAATTCTAGGATTTTTCCTATGAATGGTAGATTGAATTAGTGTTGCCACACATCCTCGTTTTTCCAGGATTGCTCTCTTTTTTAACAATCTGTCCTGAGAAATTGGTAATCTTTCCTGGGACGCCAGGTGTCCTGATTTTTCATGAAGTTGCACTTCCATGCACAAATTCATTCGTTTTATTTTTAGATAAACATTCACATGCTGTTGCATCACTGTGTTCTTGCCTTTATCTTGATCCATTATATCAAGCTGGCTCGCTTGCACCCTAGCAAAATGAAAGTAGATGCTAGTCACGTGCAACCATTCGCAAAGCTGAGCGAATATTTAGTAAAATGGAAGATGTGCGATCATACAAAAGGATGTTGGTAGGATTATTCAATGTTGAACTCCAGGTAAGACTAATTGTTAAACTGTCCTGCATTGAGTTGTGAGCATAAAGACTAATTGTTAAACTGTCCTGCATTGAGTTGTGAGCATTAAGACTAATTGTTAAACTGTCCTGCATTGAGTTGTAAGCATAAAGTTGGTGACAGAAGATGCTTGTGAAGCATGAGGCAGTGAGCTTGCAGGTCAGAACCAACTTGCCATGTTCAAAATGCAGGATTGAGAGGGAGAAAGAAGTGAGAATTATTGAGTGTTTAGTTGACAGTTAATAAAACACAAATTGGGCTAAGCGATCAAAATCATATTTAAAAATCATATTTATTACCTTGTCGGTAAACTCTTTGAAAATTATCATCACTGGTATTAATTAGATTCTAGGGGATTGGTGTTAGTTACAAAAAATGGTGCTACATATTTTAAAAATGGCATACTTGCTTGGTATGCCTTTAAGTAAGGGCATTACAACTATTTACACTCTCTAAAGATGTATCTATGAACAGGAGCACATCACCAGGTATGAGGGGAAGAGCCAGTTTGGAAAAAGGTGGTGGGCAGAATGTCCAATTTAGATGTTGCAGAATTGAGATTTTGTACAGTTCTTTTTTTTTTTTTTCGGAATGTCAACCAATTGGCTACATTCTGACATTGCATTTAAATCCCCTTTCTTTGTAACTGGTGGTTTCAGATGTGTTTTGTTTCAAATTTAATTGAATTTCACCTCTAAAGAAGCATGCAACATGCAAACTCATTGCATTTATTAAGTGAAGCTCAGGTGTCATTTGTGGTGAGGGATTTGTTAACTTCTGAACTGTTGTAAATAGCACATGGACATTGTTCATATTCCTAGTGATGATGCTGGAGAAGAAAGACTGTCTTGCTTTACCAATTTCATAATTATATATGCCATTTTTATGGATTTGATAATGGGCATTAAATTTAGATTTGCATCGTTTTCTTTCAGTCTTCTTATGCTCTTTCTTTAGCAATTTAACAGTTGCAACAATATCATCATCTATCATTTGTGTCATCTTTGTATATGATTTATTGAGTAGCTTTAATTCAGAGTCTGACACAGATATCTGTGTTACGTCCCAGCTAACCCTCCTGGCTCGTCAAACCCCTAAAATATATGTGGAGGGAGTAACATGTTGCTTGTGTGTGTATGTAGTACTGTGTGTGAAAGCAACCAAAAACCAAACCCTAGGAGGCATGAAGAATCCCCCAGGGACATGGCGCTTACCTTGCCTCCCAGGGACCATCCTTAGGTCACCACTGTCTGTCTTGGAAGAGCCTGTGTGGTTCAGTCCTTATTCTGAGGATGTGCAGCTGTTTTGTAGTTTTATGTATGTTTAAAAGCAGTGGTGTATTCCCATAGCCTGACAAGCCAGACTATAACATCAAAGTGTATAGTCTAGCTATGACTGATACACTGTAACCCCCCCCCCCAAGTTGTTTTCAGAACCCTGTCTGTAATAGCCAGGGCAGATGCAAGAAATGTCATTTCAGGACCCAGTAATAGAGAGGAATATCATGCAACCTTGTGTTTATTACACCCCTATTCTTCTCTGTGCAGTGAAACATGACTAAAATATGAAAATGAAGAAGATATTCTGTCAGTACATATATTTTTGCAAATGGTAGTCATACAGTATCTCACTATCATGACTCTTATATTTCCCAATTCCAGACAACCTCCTTTATCCAAACGTAAAAAGACATTTGTTCTGGCATGCTTCCAATGACGAGATATCTGCAACAATGTAATCAATTATAAGACAGAAAATATTTTTTCCTTGATTCTAAGGCTGGTGTAGTCATATGTAGGTAGTGTCACATCAAACACTGCCAGATTTGGATAGCCTAGAGCTGAAAAGTAAAGGTAGTGAAATTACCCCCAAAATAGCCTAGGGCTCAAAGGGTTAACGTTGTAATGATGGCTAGTTAATATGATAGCTATTGTCACAAATCACCAGATTTGTAGAAGATGTCAAGGCCTAGACCAAATGACGAATGTCCTTTCCCTTTTTAATAAAGTGAAACTGTTTCTGATGGTTTCTAACTCGTTGTTTCATAGGCCTATAGTGGACTTGTCCTGATATGATCAGGACAAGGATGATACCCAGCTCTATCTGTCCTTTCCGCCGGACGACTCCACGGTGTCATCACGGATCTCGGACTGTCTCTCCGATATATCTGCATGGATGAAAGGACATCACCTCCAACTAAATCTCTCCAAAACTGAACTGCTGGTCCTCCCAGCCAAACAAGCCATACATCACGACATCAGTATCAAGATCGACTCCCTGTCTGTTCCTCCCACCAAAGTGGCAAGAAACCTAGGTGTCATGATCGATGACCAACTGACCTTTGCAGATCACGTTGCCTCTGTGGCTCGGTCGTGCCGTTTTTCCCTATTCAACATAAGGAAGATCAGGCCGTACCTAACCCAACATGCAACCCAGCTCCTGGTTCAGACCCTGGTTATCTCTCGTCTTGACTACTGCAATGTCCTCCTATCAGGCCTACCAGCCTGTGCAGTGAGACCGCTACAGATGATCCAGAATGCAGCTGCACGTCTGGTCTTTAACCAGCCAAAAAGGGCACATGTCACACCTCTGTTCATTGAACTTCACTGGCTGCCCTTGGCTGCTCGCATTAAATTCAAGGCACTTATGTTGGCCTACAGGGTGAATGATGGCTCTGCTCCCATCTACTTGAATTCTCTTCTGAAGCCCTATGTCACCCAACGACCACTACGCTCCTCTAAGGAACGTTTTCTAGCACGGCCAACCCCTTGTGCAGGTCGGTCCAGACTCTTCTCATATCTGGTTCCGCGCTGGTGGAATGACCTCCCAACCTACCAGATCAACTGATACCCTCTCCACCTTCAAGAAACTCGTGAAGACTAAGCTCTTCCAAGAATATCTCCTGGCGTAAACTTTGAGAATGCACTTAATAATTTAATTTCTCTACATTGTGTTACACTATTGCACTTTCAACTTAAAACAGCGCAGATTCTATATTAGCAATATGCACTCCTTGTTAGTTCATTGTGTTGTAGCTTGAATGTTATCCTCTTTTGTAAGTCGCTTTGGATAAAAGCGTCTGCTAAATGCTAAATGCCTAAATGTAAATGATCACATTGAAGTGACACGCACCCTTTTCACCATGCCCAGAGCCTCTACAGTGCTGTTCAGTTTTCATGTCCATTCCTTCTAGGCTATACCAAAATATATGACACAGTGGTGGAGAAAGAACTGAAAACAATGCACACAAAATAGATGTGCTAAAATGCTGGTAGCCTATGCATGCATCCCTGTGAATACTGAGTCACAGTCTGGCAGAACCAAGTTGTAATTGAAGACGCAGGAAGTTCAGCTTTGCTGAGCATACAGTGACTAGAAGATCTGGCTGAGATAAGATGTGCTATCACAAAAGAGAACAGAAATAACCTAAGACTACTAAATACGATGAAATGGTGATCACTGAAGTACTGCACATTTTTGTTCTTGGCAGGATACAGATTAATATTTGTGTGAGAGCAATAAAGAAGTTCCATATTAGCAGAATAGCTAGTATACAGACACACTGCTGCCAACAGACAAAGTGAAATTAACTTCCTTAAATTAAATATCCATCAACGCTGTGAAAGAAAAGAAATGCCAGGGCATATATTGAGAGGACTTGAGATCTGCCAACTGCATGCACCTCATGGTCAAATATAAATGTATAGACTAGCACTCTCAATTTCCAATAACTGGTTCATTCCTTTGTTACAACATTGAGATCGAAGTAGGATAGAGATAGGGTAGGATAGGGTCCAATTGTTAAGACAACAGATTTTCCCCATAGACGTCTGTAAGATTCATGGCTAAAGAGACACTATTATGGCTCTTCTGTGTCATTCTTTGATGCATTATTGGAAGTGATAAAATTTTCAAAGTGTGCCATGGCATTTCATAAAAAAAAAAAAAAAATTGTGTGCGGTCTGACAGAGTGGCCGCACACATGTGCATCTTAGGGGAAACTAGAGGGGCTTCCGGTTAGTTTTCAGACCTAACTGCATAGCAAAACCATTTGCTACCACTAGGGTACGTCTAGTTTTCTAGGCTAGTGTACCCAGTGCAAACCCGGCGTGAATAAGCTTCTTTGCTAACTCAAAACTAAAGAAAACCTGTGAAACATCTCAAAAGCACACTCTCCAATCCTAGAAGACAATGGCAACTCTCAATGTTTGTATGAATCAAATAATAAAACACACAGATACAATAACAATAGATGACTCAGTAATTTATCAGTAGTGCAATTTTAAGGTACGTAACGATTGGTTAGGGCAGATATGAACTATAAAACTTTACCGTTTACCCTCGCGAGAGACCGTGACATGCAAAGCCAGTGCAGAGACCAGTAGCTAAAAAGATACTCCTCTTTTTTATGGAAATTTTGTAACAAACACTTGTACACATGTGTATTTTGGACACTGTATGTGTGTTTCTCTTTATGTATAGGGTACTGTGTGTGTGTGTGTGTGAATGTGAATGTAATATGGTGTTCGTGTGTGTGTGTGTGTGAATGTGAATGTAATATGGTGTTCGTGTGTGTGTGTGTATGCATGTTTCCTCTCTATCTGGATGTTGAGTCTGTAAATAAAGTTATAAATGCTGTGTGTAAAAGTAAGTGAACATTTGGGATTAATCATTGCTTGAAACTCAAGCCAGTCCTGATCTGCACAACATTCACAATACTCTATTTGCCTCTCTATGTGCTGCCCATTAATCATATCTGCTGAATTGTGTTGATGTTCTGGGAGCATCTACACCGTCTCTCACCTCATGATGCCAGTGACTGTGACACTGCATACATGTTCTATCAGTCTGTTTGCCATGTCTAAGCTGACTGTCTTCACTGAGAGATGAACCGAACCCACAGACTCCTGATTCCTTAGAGCATTGAGGATCTGCTGCACACTCTCATCTGACAGCTGGCTGTTTTCCACTCTGGAAGAGAATTAGACCATTCTTTTAGCTTTCTCCACACACTCCAAACATATGGTAGATATTGATGATGTGCTCATGACAGGCATAAACAGCCTTTGGTCAGGACATGCAATCACCTCAGTCTTGTAAGAACCCCTCCTGTCCCCAGAGCTGATGCAAGATCATCAGCATCTGATAGGTCCTCCACATCCACCCTGCAACCACATTGTCATTACTCATTTATCCAGAATTCAGGCATGATAATATATCATATACTATCATATCATAATAAGAGTCAGAATTTACAGATTTTTTCAGGTGGTTCCCATGGGCGAAAACTCATGTTCGCAGTTGGCATATAGTTTCAGCTACACACACAAGACAAACAACTTTTGTATGTACATTGCATTAGCCACGCCCAACAGAAAGTGAGGTAATTGGGATTTTGCGCGTTTGGACACATGGTGAATTTTAACGTACTCGTTAACTACGTTGTCAGATTGATGTGAAATTTGGTATACATGATGCCAAAATGTTGCAGATGTTAAACTGCGAAGAGATTATTAATATGTTGTAATGGCGAATTAATGAATTTTTATGTTTTTTAATATCTCGCCACATAAACAGGAAGTGTGTCATGATGTCACAGTGCATTGAATGAAAAATCTGAAACTTCACAGGTTAATAGATATTATGATTATGATGAAATCCAGACACCCAATGTGCTTGCCTGGTATAGCCTAGCCACGCCCAACAGGAAGTGAGGTAATTGGGATTTTGTGCGTCTGGACACGTGATAAATTTTAATATACTCCTCGGAGATGGTTTGTCATATTCATGTGAAAATTGGCATACACAATGCCAAGATGTTGCTGACGTTAAGTTGCCAGGGGATTGTTGATATGTTGTAGCCATGCCCAACAGGAAGTGAGGTAAATGGGATTTTGTGCATTTGGACACATGGTGAACCAAGGAAATGTGTCATTAAATCACGTTTCACGAAATGAAATTAATTTTCTCAGGTTACGACATATTATAATCATGATCATACCCAGACATCCTTTGGACTCTGAAGTCTTCGCCCACTACTGTCAATCAAATTTAACGGCGAGGATGCCAAACAGGAAGTGAACCATATCTCGGCACCGCTTTGCATGTATCGTAACCAAACTTGGTATACAGACTCAGGACCCTGTCCTGACCACTCTGAATGATCTATCTCAACGCTCTAGTGCCCCTCTGGTCAAAAGTCATATCTCGGTTTGACGTATTGCAACCAAACTTGGTAGGTCAACTCAGGACCTAGTTCTGACCACTCTGAATGATCTATTTCAATGCTGTATTGCCCCCTCTGGTCAAAAGTCATATCTCACCAACAGTTTGATGTATCACAACCAAACTTGGTATGTGCACTCAGAACCCTGGTCTTACCTCTCTGAATGATCTATTTCAACGTGCTAGTGGAATGTTATGTCTTGCGGAACCACACGTGCGAGGCCCATTTGTGACTTGGATTATTATTTTTTCTATTAGGGCCCGAGCACCGAGGTGCGAAGCCCTATTGCTTTTGTAAGGATTATTATTAGGGCCCAAGCACAGAGGAAATTTGGCATATATGATGCCATATATATAAAACCTGTACACGTGATCATGAATTACTCTTGAAAACCTAATGTAGCAAGGTATCAAATTTCCTTATTTTTGGAAGTGCTGAAAAGTGAAAATTGAAAGGTCAAAGTTGGCCCATTGATTGACAAAATGTCATCTATGACAAAATGGCAATAAAAAGTGTACATTTTCTCAGAAACAGAGAATTTTGCGTTTTTGATTTTTGAATGTCTTAGGGTAATAACTTATGTCTACCATATTACATTTGTATCTTTGTAGCACCTACCCCACATAACCATTTCAGGGCCCAAAGTTAGGGGTCCATTTCATTTTTTTTTTAACTTTGGATATGACCCTAAGAGACTGTAAAAGAGTTACGTTAGCC
This sequence comes from Tenualosa ilisha, assembly GCA_015244755.2. Taxonomy (NCBI): domain Eukaryota; kingdom Metazoa; phylum Chordata; class Actinopteri; order Clupeiformes; family Clupeidae; genus Tenualosa; species Tenualosa ilisha. The sequence goes on along the minus strand of PYXC01001583.1, from coordinate 111,511 downwards.
TTACCAGTTCTAAGCTGCCTACAGACTGGTGGAAAATTGCACAAAATTGAAAAAATGGGCCAACGCAATTTTCCAGGGGGCTCATAAATATGGAAACCTTTCCAAAACAAACCCATGTTTGGGGCATCAGGATTTTACAGGTGTGACACATGGCAAACTTCTGGAAGATTGCAAACAGAGTTTAGTACCTGTACCATTTGCATACATTTACATTTATGCATTTATCCAAAGCAACTTTCATTTGTCAACTATCAATTACATCAGGGCCAGTCTCCCTTAGAGCAACTTAGGGTTAAGTGCCTTGCTCAAGGGCACAACGGTGGCAGCTGAGATTCGAACTCACAATTTCCAGACTACTAGCATGCTAGACAGGTTCCTTAACCACTATGCATACAAAAGCCTGTGCTTGAAGCTCAAATAGTTTTGTTGATATTACAGTCTAAAGCTCACGGGCACTTTTTTGGAATAGGGGGTGGGTGCAGTCTAAGACATCATTTTCATAGAAATACTTGAGATGCTGAGGTATAATTTTGCACATCTTCCTTTGAGACGTGTGGGCCAATTTGACACAGAATGACCCTCTTTACATAAAAAATATGATTTTCCTTCAGTTCAGTTTCAAAAAAATGTTTTTCCTGAATTCCTGCATATAGCTCCTATAAAATAGAATTGTTCCTTGCTTTGTAGCTATAACACCTTCTAATATTACCAAAGAAACTCAAGGACTTGTAGGAATTTTTTGCATTCATCCAGGAAAGCATTTGTCAGGCCAAGCACCTTTTGTGTAATGTTGCATCTACATGTTCTATAATAAGGCCTTGTACTATCTGTTCTGCAACATTACTTCTTTGCACTGTTAGAATATATTCTCTTGTCACTCACCACAGTGCCTTGCACCTCAGCCCAGCCATTGCAGGTGCAAGCAGCTTCACACTGTTATAGTAGAATATATTCTCTTGTCACTCACCACAGTGCTTTGCAACTCAGGTCAGCCATTGCAGGTGCAAGCAGCTTCACACTGTTATAGTACAACATATTCTCTTGTCACTCACCACAGTGCCTTGCAACTCAGCTCAGCCATTGCAGGTGCAAGCAGCTTTAACGTGTCTGCTCTTAGGTTGCAGTTGCTGATATTCAGGCATGCTATATTAGGTTGGGACTGCAGACAGAACCGCAGTGCCCAACAGTCCTCCCACTTTATGGCAAAAGAAGAAAAGTCAATCTTCTTCCATCTCTCCATTGCACACCTTACAGTCTCCTTATCATGGATCTCAAAAAGGCAGTGGAGTATAAACATCCTCACATATTTCAACATAAATTCATCAACCTGTTCCAAAATCTGTGTCTGTAACAGATCTCGAATATACTTTACTCTGTTGTTTGTGAGTAATGGACTGCGCTGAGTAAGCAAACTGAGTGAGGGCTGCACTTCTGCATTTGAGAAACCAAATAGGATGCGAATGATTGGAAATAGATGCATGTTTTCAGCTGCAGAAGGCCCCTTCACTGAATCCAACAGCTTCTTCACTTCACTCTGCATGTCATCATTTTCTATGATGATGAAATAAAGAGCCGTAAAGAACTCCTGAACACTCTGGTGAACAAAACTGTACAACACCTGCCGTCTGGTGTTGATTCTCTGAAGGAGAGGGATTTTGTCAAGACTGGACACTTTCTCCTTTTCAAACAAGAATTTCTTTCTCCACGTTCCCTCTTTTGCCAGCTTTGCCAGCATTTTCAGGACCTCACTGTTAGGCATGTTGATGTCCTTCAGAAGAGTGATTACAAACATTATATATATGGAGGTCCTAGTTTCCAGTTCCAGAGAAGTCTTCTTCAAGACTGAGCAGATCATCCAACACCTCAAAGGAGTGTAACAGGAGGAGAGCAAGAAGTCAATTTTTTCCACATTCTCATAAGCTTGTTTAGCTTCCCTCTGATTCTCAAAGAATTTGTTAAAGTAATCTTTCACCATATTCTGAGAGAAGCCCAGGATCTCAGTAAAGCGCTCCTCACGTTTTTCAAGCATTTCTCTCAGCCTGTCTGCAGCAGTGTGTCTGGTGGTGACCAGCAGGAAGGACTCAGGCAGGATGTGTCCACCCAGCAGTGCCTGGATAGTGTCTGCAGGGGGCGCTCTGGTGAAGGGCTGGCTGGGGAGATGGGAGCTGGGCTTTGGTGCTGACTTCTTCAGCTCATCAAACCCGTCAATGATGATCAGCACCTTGTGTGGAGCATCTTTCAGAACAGCCTCCATGACAGATCTGAATCTCTGGGGACAGCTCACCAGTTCCAGCAAACTCATTCCCCCCTCCATGTTCAGCTCTTTACACCTCAGGAGAACAACCAGGTCAAACATCTTTGTGTAATCCATCCCTGACGCCCAGTCACAGATGATCTTGCGTGTGGTGATGGACTTGCCATATCCAGAGTATCCCTTCAGAACAACCACATTGGGAGGAGTCTCATCTTTGTCAGGGCTGAAGAGCTCGCTCAGAGTGATCCTCTTGTAGTCTTTCTTGCTAACTGGGCTCCTATCTGTCCCTCTGAGTCTTTCAGTAATGATTGTGGTTCTGTGCCTCTGGATAATATGGAGTTCTGTGTAGGTTTTGATGTCATTTCCCGGCAGATGGCTATCATGAGGCCACGTAAACTTGGAGATTACCCACTGTTTGTAAAGATGGATGCCTAGGGAGTGAAGTAATGAATTATAGCAAAACTAAAAGAACATGGCTGCGCAAATACATGGGTCATTCTGTGTCAAATGGACCAATGGCTCCCACTCGACCCCCTCAGAACTGGCTGATTCTCATATATTATGTGCCCACACATCTCACAGGCAGGTGTGCAAAATTATTCCTCAGTATCGCAAATATTTCTATGAAAATGATGCCTTGGAATGCACCCACACCCTTTCCGAATTCAAATACCTTGCCCGTAAGCATTTTTGCCAACTTTGCCAACTGTAATACCACCAAACCTTTTTCAGATTTAAGCACAGGCTTTCATATGCACACAGTCCAGGTACTAAACTCTGTCTTCAATCTATGGCAAAATGCCAATAAAAAGTGTCAATTTTCTCAGAAATAGAGTTTCGCATTTCTGATTTGATGATTCTGATGTGTTAGGGTGATGACTCATCTCTACCACATCAAATTTGTAGTTTTGTAGCACCTACCCCACATGACCATTTCAGCTCACAAAATTAGGGGCCCATTTCATTTTTTCTAACTTTGGACATGACCCTAAAAGAGTTAAGTTAGCTTTACCAGTTCTAAACTGTCTAAAGACTGGTGGGCAATTGCACAAAATTGAAAAAATGGGTTTATAGCCACCGCTGTTTTCCCAGGGGGTTCATAAATATTGAAACTTTTACGAAAAAAAAACATGTTTGGGTCATGAGGATTTCACAAGTGTGAAAGATGGCAAGCTTCTGACAGATTGTAGAAAGAGTTTAGTATCTGATATATTTGCATACAAAAGCCTGCGCTTCTTAAATAGTTTTGGTGATATCATAGTGTGAATTTATCAAAAATGCTCACAGGCACTTTCTGGAAAAGGGGGTGGGTCCATTCTAAGACATATTTTTCATAGAAATACTTAAGATACTGAGGGATAATTTTGTACACCTTCCTTTGAGATGTGTGGACATATCCAAGAATCTGGCAATTCTGAGGGTGTCGACAAGGAAAATCTTTCAAATTTGGTCCATGGACACAAAATGACCCTCATAATAATAGTTTACACATAATAATAGTTTACACTGCTAACAAGGCTATAATGTTTTGCAAGGTTGCAATTGCAAGATTTGAATCTGACATCGGTCCTGATATGGACAAAATAGTTAGATTGGATATTGTAAAACCTATTAATTCCCTATGACTTATCACAATGACTGCAACAACGACAGCAAAAAAACTGTAAAATTTTGCACCATGATGTGAATACTGCTTAGCAAAGACAAGCTACAGTGATGCTTGTGGCAGATATGAAAACACATACTTTATAAGGGCTATTGGTAAAACAACAAACATACAGAAATTAAGTCAATTTATTGTAGGTTAATGAACAACCAACATGGCTTCTATTCTGTAGCAAACAAAACAACTAGCTCACGTTATGGTTGCTTGTCAGTCATGACTAACATTACTAGCTCACGTCACGGTCATGACTAACATTACCAGCTCACGTCACGGTCATGACTAACACTACTAGCTCACGTCACGGTCATGACTAACATTACCAGCTCACGTCACGGTCATGACTAACATTACTAGCTCACGTCACGGTCATGACTAACATTACCAGCTCACGTCACGGTCATGACTAACATTACTAGCTCACGTCACGGTCATGACTAACATTACCAGCTCACGTCACGGTCATGACTAACATTACCAGCACACGTCACGGTCATGACTAACATTACTAGCTCACGTCACGGTCATGACTAACATTACTCACCAGTCATGACAAAAACATCTCACACATCTCTTGCATAATCAAACAGAGATTCTTGTCAAGTTGGCAGGGTTATGAATATTTATTTTTACTGATTCCATACAAAACATCATATGCAACTGTAAGAATAATGTTCTTTTTAATAACATAAATGATTGCACAGCTATAGTAAAACCATAATTTTGAATATAAATAAAGGGAAAGGACAATAGAAGGATGGATATCAATTTACGATTCATTCATCTAATGTCCTTAAGCAAATGAAGTAAAAATGAGCAGTACCTCTAGAGTGGTAATATCCCAAGGCACACCCAGATAAGAACAGCAGAATGGATCCAACAGGAGCCCAGTGATGCCTGGGCCAGCCAAACAGTGGCTCTGCGACACACACACACACACACACACACACACACACACACACACAATCTGACTGGATACAGGAAACACACACTACCTCTGATTGGTCATGCTAGTTATTGCCTGTTTCAATTTAATTACAGTGTAATAGTGCATCAAATAATATTGGATCTTGAATTGGATCAGTTTATTGTGATGGAAATATGATAAGACCATAACAAACCAAACATGAATCATGACAGTAGATAATAAAATGGCACTGGGTGCACATATTTTGTAGCTAATTGAAATGGCACTGGGTGCACAGATAAGCTAGTTTGCCCATGCATGACAATTTACTTTAACTCCCTGCTAAAAATCCTACTAAACATTCAAAGAACACATACAAGTTCACCTATACTAGGCTATATCATCAGCAAAACAAAATGTGTGCACTCCCACAGTCAGGTGTCAATGGTATTATTAAACCAGACAAATGTGAAAAATAGTATGAGGTTAGCTTCTGGCTACTTCCTTCATGTGAGTAAGGATACTGAAGTGGGTGTCAACACAAAATATCCATCAATATAGTATACAACTAATGATGATGCATGATGATGATGATAAAGTATCTGTGAAAAAGATTACCGTTGTTTAGACTGTTCCATTTACACTTTTGTATTTTTTTTTTAAAAAACTAAAAGACCTATCACACCTATTTTGATACCTCTCCTCTTTCCAGCTTCACTTCCTCTGTCCTGCCTGCATACAACAGATAATGGCTAGACTGCAACAAATTGCTGTGTGGGCTGTGGACATGACACAAGTGAGAGATTCAGTGATTAAATTAAACTGACTGAAATGGAACAGAAAACTGAAAACAAAAGATTTTAGGGTATAGTTTTATTTTTACTTTGGGCGGCTTGTTTATAGACTTGGGCTTTGGGCTTGTGGATTTAAGAAAAGTTAGTTGTGCTAATTAGCATTATCTTCAATATCTTGTGAACTAGATATTTACTTTAATATTAAAGTCAACATAGTATATTTGTGTTTGGTTTATCAAGGTTTTATCATGTTTCCATCACAATAAACAGATCCAATTTAAGATTTAATGTGGTTTTATACATTGTCATGTTTGGCGTAGTTATTACACCGTAATAAAATTGAATCAGGCAAAAATGTATTTTACAGCCCTGATTCCTTGTCATTTCTGTAAAAGTACATAGGTAATTACTGGAAATAAATGCTGGATCTTACCATTTCATTACTTCATCATAAGTCTTACCATCAAATCTCATCATAACAACAAAGTAAATTCTTGTTATTATCATTTTGTTAATGACTTATTACCACATATAGTTATCATTTGGGTTATTTTTTAGAAATAACATAAAATGAATCAGTAATTAATCTGTAACATGAGCTGTTATGAGTTATTACCATGATTTTATTAAATTTTTAACACAAAACTACTCTCTTATTACCAATTTGTAAAGTGTTACCTCGAATACTGGGTGATGCATGCCCAGTGTGGGTGCCTTCAATTTCCACATCTTCTCTAACCCTTCACTCAGTCCTTGACATTTCTCAAAATCCTCATCTAATCCTCATTCTACCAGTCACTACAGCATTCTACAATGTTTTGTCGGGGTGGTATCCTATTTGAATTTAGAACTTCCAACCCATACTCAGCACAGACATCCCTACACTATACACCATCCCACCTCGTAATGGCACTCTATGTATGCCTTGCCTGCCAGCATCTTACATTCTGTTCCATGTTGGACTGTCTCAGAGGGCTCTTTGCATAGGCTTGCCTTGTATGTTAGATCCTGGGCTCTACTGACCCTGTACTCAGGGCTTGCTCTTGTGTTGTCATGGTCAGTGCTCATGATCCTGGCCTCTATTGATGTTGTACTCAGGGCAAGCTCTTGTTATGATCAGTGCTTATGCAGTGCCTATGGGATCTCTTCTTTTGGTGTTCATCATCATCAATTTTTTGCTCACAAAAAAGTCAATTTTGCCATTTTTATGTATCCATAGGTGGCACTACACCACACATGGGTGGTTAAGGGCTCATTGGATGCTCACTGGATGAAATCTTGTCGGCCAGGGTACTACGTTATTCCACAAATACTGTGTCAACCCAACCTGTCACAAGGGGACCGGAATCATTGACAGAAATTTGCCTGCACACAGTGTTGCCAGACTACGATAATTACCATATTTGTACAATAATTAACCTTGACCTTTGACGTAATTTGGCCTTTGACCTAATTTTGACCCCATAATACACGATAATTTGAGAATTTTTGTTAGCCCATTGTAGTCCATATATAGAGTTCTACTATGGTTATCTGACCTTTTGAGCGTCTTTAGAAGGTAGCAGGCACAGTGATAGCCGGGATATACTCAGTGGCTCAACATTCTAGTCTGTTTAGTGTTTTCCTGCAAGGCATGTTTGATCACAATGTTGCGATGTTGTGTGCGCTGAATAGCCTACATCCCTGAGAACCCTTTAGAAGACGGCTATATCCCTGTCCCTACTGACCAACTCAGATTGCCCATAGACCATGCAAATAGAGCACATCTTTTTGTAAAATAGCTGTATTCATATTCCAGCGTAGTAATCAAGGAAATTTGCTACCACATCTAAAAATAGTCCCTCCATGTGTCAAGTCAAGTATTGCAAGTCACTGATGTATTTCCCCAAATGGTGGGGTATCCCTTTAAGGAGATCTGTCTACCTCTCAACACCCCGTCATCAGCCTACTCTCTGGTATGGATGGTGCAAAGTGATTCGTTGTGTTTCAGAGCAACAGGTTTTTGACACTGGCTGTCTTTTGACCCTTGTTGGTCTTGTTGAGGCAAAGCCACTTCAATGCTAAAGAAACTCACATCTAGCCATCATTTCATAGTTAACGGGCTAGAGGTGCCTGCATATGTGCACAGCTCTCTGTGCCAGTCTGGTGTTCATGTGATCACACCAGTCCAGTAGCCTCTGTGAGCCTTGCTCTGCAATATCATCGCACACGATATATATATCGCCCACCCCTACACCAGATGCTTAAGAAGTGTGACAATATACAGTTATTACATTTAAATTTTTAAAAATTATTACATGATTGATTAATATATTGTATTGTGTTACTGGCATGTAATTACATTATTGGCTTAACTACATAAAAAACAGCCCAAATTATTACGCTATTGGCCATTATGGCATTACCAGCTACTACATACCTTTATGGAAACAGGTTAAACAGCAAAAAATATATTTTGTTTTCTAAAAGTTTATGCCCTCTAGATCTGATTTAACATGCATGGAGACAACTTCCTCCATCCTATGAACTATGCATAGTTTTGTATTGTATTTCAGTGGAATTCAATTGCTTTGAAACACACTGGTTTTTAATGTCATTCATGAGGATGAAACTGGTAGTGAATCCCAAAATGTTCAATGTTAACATTCAAATTCACATTCAACATATTCAGGTCTTTCAATAAAAGTTGGTTTCGATGAGAGGTGTGGAGGTTGCACTATGACCCCCATCTGGCCTGGTCCAGTGACCGAATGACCTTACCACACATGATTTTATTTAGAAAATAGGTACTTGGAAAATTTAGAAAATGCAATGTGAAAGCAAACTGCACCAAACAAAAACATAAACACTGAATTTTTAACATGAATATAAAACAAATAAGACATTAAACAGCAGTTTTGCAGTGTAAGTATTATACTACAAATATGTGAGTGCTGTATGCTTACAGCATGTGCATGTGTGCATGTCCAAGTGTCTGCACAATAGATGCAATTCCCAAAATAACTGCATGATCAGGTGCTCATTTGACCAGAGATTGTTGGGTGGAGGAGGGGACGACTATGCCCAAACAAACGATGGCACTGTAGCGGTCATAACATTCCTGTTGCATCTTAGAGATCCTCATTTCTATGACATTCTGTGGTTTATGACAACCGAAAGTCAGAGATACTCACTTGGGACTGTAATCTTCTTGTCTTTAGTCTGTCTTTGGTTTGAGACTCTGCAGAGGAAGCTGGTGCCATCACTCTGTTGCACAGTGACTTTGCTTTTGATGGTGAATCCTTTAGTGTCACTGTGTAACACTGTGGGTTCCGCTGAGAGGATCCGATCTTTACCGTCCATCCACTCCAGCTGGGGCTGGGGGAGCCAGTCTGTAGATTCACACAGCAGACTCACACTCCCATTCCCCAGACTCTCAGTGGAGATGACTGGAGTGGAGCCCACAGCTGGAAAGAAGGTGGCAGACACATTTTGTAAATGGACTGCCATACAGCCTGTACACAGTGTATATACAGCATACACTCTACAACAGTAGAACAGTTACAGTATGGAAACATGGAAAAAAAAATGGCCGCAAGTTTATAAATGGTGTGGTTTACAGTAATAAGTCTATATAATTCTTTGCCACTGTATATATAATTTTTTAAGGCTGTGAAATGATTAAGTGCTGCACAATCACTCCCCCCTCCCTTCGAGACCCTCCGGTCACCAGTCCAATTCCCTGACCGGCACATCACAGGTACCCCCACTACTGGGAAGATACTGTCTGTTTAAAACGGCTTTTTCATAAATTATCTGGGGAAGCTTGTCTGTAAATATCAGGCTTGTGAACAGAGAATGTACTGACAAATTGACCCTATGGGTGGTAGCACTGCCACTTTGGATGGAAGATGTGCACAGAGTGTAGGAGAAGAGAGAAATTGTGCAAATTATGGCGGGCCACCAGTCTCATCAATGTACAGAAAACACTGTTATACTGTCAACTAAGTGTGGCGCTACTTTGAGTCTTCTTTATGGTTTAAAAATAGTGATTTATAGCACCTAACATGATGTCCCTAACACTAGCATTAGGAGCTTTTTGCAAGCAGGCCAAAAGCAGTCCAGTATGGGTTATCAGAAATTTGCTCCCTGTTCAATGCAGCAATATATTTTTGGTCCATTTCACACCAGATTTCTCCTTTACTAATTAGGAAATGACACACTGGTATTATACCTTCAACGCTGACGTGAACTGGAGCCTCATCAGTCCCAGTCTCAGCAGCGATGTAACACCTGTATGTGTTTGCGTCTGAGGGTCTGACTGATCTGAGCTTCAGCGAGACATTTCCTTTCGCCAGTTCATCTCTGAACAGACTGGTTCTGTCCCTGTAGTCTGGGAGCTGCTGGACTAGTGTGTCCTGGTGTCTTCTGTAATGGTGAACTATGTACTCCCCAGTCAACCAAACCACATCCATGTCCACTGCACTGGTGTTGGGTTTGAGGAAGCAGGGCAGGACCAGATCTTCTCCCACCACACCAACTACAGGACCATCTGGACCCACCACCTTGAAGCCTGCAGAGGAAGAAACAAAACATCAGAAACATGGAGGGTCAAACATGGGGTGTCAAACATGAGGTTTCAAACATGAGGTTTCAAACATCCCAGCAGTGAGAATCAAGGAGAAATGCCAGTGGTGTCCAGATCTGCAAACCGACAGGAAGAGCAGACTGGCAGAAAGGTCAATTTAACATCTGTGCAGGCTAACAGGATTGAGCTAGAGATACAGTAAGTATAGGTCAATATCTGTGCAGGCTAACAGGATTGTGCAGGAGATACTGTAACTATAGGTCAATATCTGTGAAGGCTAAAAAAACTAGCATATCAGCAGTTTATGTTCCTTCAAATCATTGTGCTGTAGGTGTCTGTAACTAAATACCAGAATGTGCAGGATATATCGATCAGGTTACACATTAGCATATTTCCACATAGAGATTGATAGATTGTACTAAACATAGGGATGAATGAGACACACTGTAGGCACCAAATGGGTTGTACCTGGAGAGGCTGTGGAGGTGATGACACCAAGTAGAAGAATGACCAACACAACAGCACTCATCCTGAGTCCTCAGCTGGAGAGAGGGAGAGAAAGGAGAGAGAGATAACGGGGGGGGGGGGGGGGTAATGTTAGACAATGTTAATATTCATGAAAACAGCATTTTCCTTTTTTTTTTTTCTAATGCCGGGGGGTGGGACCAGGCCATACTAGTGAAGACCTCAAAGCCTGTTGTGTGTGTGTGTGTGTGTGTCCATGTGCCACACTGATATGGGGGTGAGAGCAGATCATACTAGTGAACTCAAAGCCTGCTCTGTGTGTGTGTGTGTGTGTGTGTGTGTGTGTGTGTGTGTCCATGTGCCACACTGATATGGGGGTGAGAGCAGGCTATACTAGCATAGAGCTCAAAGCCTGTTGTGTGTGTGTGTGTGTGTGTGGTGTGTGTGTGTGTGTGTGTGTGTGTGTGTGTGTGTCCATGTGCCACACTGATATGGAGGTGAGAGCAGGCTATACTAGCATAGAGCTCAAAGATAAGGCAGGGGACTGGGAGGGGGTGATAGTGTCCTCCACAGGCCCCACATCTTTACCTCCAGGGCCAAAAAAAAGTTTCCAAAACGTTCTTACAACCATAGCTTGTAAGGAGGAAAATGCCCAGTTGAGTCATGTCCTGTACACCCCATCATTACTGTTTTTATCTACGCTAATCTAATCTTACCTAAAGCAGCAACTTGAGAGTTTCAATGCATTCTCATATAGAGGGGTATAGTAAAATATTCTCATATAGAGGGGTATAGTAAAATATTCTCATATAGAGGGGTATAGTAAAATATTCTCATATAGAGGGGTATAGTAAAATATTCTCATATAGAGGGGTATAGTAAAATATTCTACAAGAGACTTTTCTAGGATTTGTAGCCTCTTCATAGCATTTGTTCTGACCTTTTGCCATTTGCATTATGACTGTAGACTAACTGGGCTCAGCAGATCACTCTTCTTGGACATAAGCTGCCTCCTTTCCAAACCTTTTCAGTGCTTAGTCAAAATCTCCTGACAAGGTCAAAGGTAGGCCTATGATCATGGGCAAAAAGCTTTTAGAAAATCAATCCCAAAACCTTTGGCTACAGCTGTACAGGTGCTGGGCTTATAGGCCTCTAGTTTTCAATACAGTAGAGGACAATTAGGCATAAGCATTTCAAGTCAAGTTTAGGCATATAAGCATTTGAAGTCATGCAACAATTGCTCCCCTAAAAAACAGTTTTGGTACACTGAGAAACAATTGCTCCCCTAAAAAACAGTTTTGGTACACTGAGAAACAATTGCTCCCCTAAAAAACAGTTTTGGTACACTGATATCATATATTATATCATATATTTAATTTTCAGATCCTCCCTCTGACTCTTGCATGCTCACCTGATTGTCACGAGATGACCATCATTTCATGACAGGTTAACTAGACATTTTGTGCCTCCTTCACCTGAACTTTACTCTTTCTATATGAATGCAGCTTTCAGCTAAATTGAAACTAGCAGAGACCAAACATTGTTCTCCACAGCCACTCACACCCCTATGAGTCACTGAGTCAGTGTGGTTCAACCAGTTCAGCCTGTTGACACTCTGGTAAACAAAACAGGATTATGTCACTGCCATCTGATACCCGCTGAACATGCTCACAATCCACAGCCTTGGATATGTTGTTTTATTGCAGCATGGATGCCCCCACCCTCACAACTTAAAAAATGACGATGACAGAATCACTATGACTATGACAAAGTGAAAATCTATTTGAAGCTCTAGAGAACAAAACATGCTAAATGTCAGGATCATTCAACATGAACATGCTCACAATCCACAGCCTTGGATATGATGGCTACCTCTTAAAATCTTCCCTCCAATCATTAATGTTGTGACTCTCTCTCTCGGTGGACTATGGACCCATGTCACAGCAGCCAATTTTCCTTTAATTTCTTTGGAATCAATAAAGAAACTATCTATCTAGAAAGGTAACCACAAGTGTTACTAATGACATCTTGATGACATCTAAGAAGAGGCGAGTTCAACATTACCTGACTTTATCAGCAATGCATTTTGGATTGAAAATGCTCAAAATGACCTTGATGACCTTGACCTTGATGATTTTCATGATGAAAATCAAAATGTATTGGGAATACAAAAGTTTTTCAAACAAAAATGCATTGCTGTCTGCAAGCAGCCGATGCTGGGCCCGACTCCCCTTCCTGAGGCTTTGTGATTGACCCCCCCTCACAATGGCGCTGTCAAATGGACCCTTACTGTTACCCCCATGACCCATCTCACTCCTTTGAGTTTGTCACCATGCCTGGCCGCTGCTACATTGTCCAGCCATAATTCCTGATAACCACCTATAGACCATGTAATGTAAAAGTGGGATAATACTCTATTATGAACTATTATGAACCTTAGCTAAACCATAGGCAACTTATAGTCTGTCATGGTTACTACTGATTGTAATTTTTCTCCATGACCCCTGGCAGTTGGGTTAGCCCCTTGAGTCGTGGATCTGCCCAAGGTTTCTTCCTAGATTAACTGAACATAAGGGAGTTTTCCTTGCCCCTGTTGCTCTTGGGTGCTCCTTCTGTGAAGCGCCATGAGACAATACTATTGTAAAAGGCGCTGTATAAATACAACTGAATTGAATTGAATTGAATTGAAGCAGCTATAGCCGGCTTGATAAAGTCAGGCAATGTCGAGTTTGCCTAAGGATCTGATTCTGCTACACTCAATCAGAATCTTATGGCTGTCAAAAGCTTATTATGACCGCCGCCAGCGAAAACACTCATATTGGTTTTGTCAAAAAAAAACTGCTCCCCTTTTTTTCACTTTTTGTGATATGTCGGTGTTACAGAGGAGTATCGACCCAGCCCATAAACACTCACTTGTAACATTGCGCCATCTAGTGATATGGGTAAATGCAAAAATTGGGATTTTGAATTGCCAATATCTTGGGCCAAGAAGGTGGGAACTGCACAAAATTTGTCATGTACAATCAGCGCATTGACCTCTGAAAGCATAGGAAGTACCACAAAATTTGCCCCGTAAGGTGCGCTGTAATTGTACAAAATGTAATTTTGCCTATAATCTATGGAACGCTAAAGTTTGCAACCAAATTTTTTTAGTCTTGAAATCCATTGACCCTCATGCATTGAAAACACTGGTTGATGACTAGTTCCAATAAAAAAATCAGAGAAATTTTAAAATTGTGAAAGTAAAATAAGACATGTACATACGTACCATGCCAACATCTATCTCTTTCACAAATCACTCTTACACACTATGCAAACACGCTAAATGTCATCCCTTCAAAACCCACATCCATGCCCACTTACAGCAAATAATTTCTACACAAATCCTCACCTCACAACACTGACATACCACAAACTCATCATACCAACGGTTCCCCCATTTCAATACACTGCGGTGGTCATACCATGTACCACTATGCGGTGCATCTAGTTAGCCTTGTTACTTCCTGGAAAATCGGCTGCTGCGACATGGGTCCATTGGCTCTTTTAGCTGTTTTTTTTTTTACAAATTACTAGGAATTAATGGACAAAACAAAAATGTCCAAAGAAAACATGTTTGTTTGTTATGTTTGTTTTCCTGTATAATGGTCTTATTCCTAAGACAAAACCACCGTCTCTCTGAACGACTGCACGTACATGCCGATGTACTGGCGCTGTCCGTAACCAAAGTCTGTAAAGGTTTCATATAGGCTACTTACCTCGTTGACTGCAATCCATTAACATTTTGGAAATAGACCGACGGCACTGTGCACTGCGCCCTGCTCCCTGCTCCGTCTCGTATGTTCGCTGTTTTGAAGAGAAGAACTCTCACTTTTACTTTCTCGTTTTCAGTTGTCCTACGACTAGTTTCTCAGAAAGGTCCATGTACGGCCGGTGGTGAACCCTCTGTTCACTGGGATTTCCAACTCTCAAGCAAAAATCAGGATTCAAAAAACGGGCCTTTTTTGACAAGAAATACAACTTTTTGAAAAGGGCTTAAAATTATATTTGGTCCTTTGCAGTTGTTAAATTCCCATTTTTGAGTGCATCAGTCGCGGAAGTAGCCTAATGTTGACCGAGAGGCCAACGACAGTTGCGTCCTTTCAGTAACAATTAGCAACGGTAACCTCAGGAAGTAAAACTAAAGTTGAGTGTTTTGTATCAAGGTCATAGTTCTCACAAAAGTAAAGGAGAGTAAAGGTCTTACCCTGAATTCTTGCAAATAAAATTACTCCGCGGTTGTGGTAAAAGCTCTGGTGACGTTTTTTAATCGGAAGAAAAGGGAATAAACTGATATTCAGTCCCCTAGATTAGGCCATGTGTAGCCAATTTAAATATATTTCTAAATTGTTGAATACTCTCATGATATTTACAATGCAAAAAGTTATGAAGCAGTATTTCCCCATCAATTTGATTTTAATTTCATAGCTTACCGGGGATTTTCTATTAACCTACAAGTTCAGCCCCCCTACACCACACTCACGTAAGTAAATTATAGGCCTAAATGATTATGTTCATATTATTATCTTCTCCAGCTGCATTACTGTGTGGGGCGGAAGCTGTACGGACTACTACAGCTAGAAGAATCATCGGGGCACCACTCACCTCCCTGCAAAAACATATACACCACCTATTTATATCATATCACCACTACTCAGTACGCTACCTCGACTCTGTATGCTGCTAGCCACTTTGGACTCAAGTATGTTCCTACCTATTTCACATGTGTTAGTAGGGCTGTATAGGTATTTTTTAAATACATTATTTATTTATACATTGCGCTGTGTGCAATCTCACGGAAAAGACTACTATAGTGGTCAGGGAAAATGTAACTTACTATAAGTGTTGCTTGCCAGACTTAGGATAGGTAAGAACACCAATACCCTACACTACTCCATTTTGTCTTGTCTGGTACTTTAATGTTTGTGAAAAGGTTAATGTCTAACTCAATTGTCTTAAATGTCCAATGTCTGTCTTTGTTTAAGCATGGGATAGTAAGAAATGTCATTTTGATTCCTCGTATGTCTTGTACATGTGAAGAATTGACAATAAAGCCGACTTTGACTTTGACTTTTATAATATAAATGCCATTTCCAGAATGCAGTTCTGTTGTCCTTCCCCTCAGCCTAGGCTGTATTTGTCCTTCCCCTCAGCCTAGGCATTGTATTTGTCCTTCCCCTCAGCCTAGGCATTGTATTTGCTTGAGTCATGCACTGGTGGGACTGACTTACTGATGCTAAGCATTCTGACAAAGCTGTAGGTAAAATAACCATTTGTTACATTAGTATCACTGGCAAAGGAGGCCCAATCCAGTTCAGTGTACACAACTCTACCCCTCAAGAAATGTAGGTGTGCTTCCATAATGTTGAAAGGACTGCTGCAATTTACCTTTGTGGGCTACACCATCCCTGGCTTGGTCAGTGTTTACCTTGGGTCACTCCAGGATTTCAGACCATCTCCAGGATGGGAACAGCTGGCAAAACATGCTAGCAACCAGCTGAACGCCAGTTTAAGTCAGAAACCAGACTCACATAAAGCTACCGTGCAGGCATGATTCCACCATGTGTAGTCAGAAACCAGACTCACATAGAGCTACCGTGCAGGCATGATTCCACCATGTGTAGTCAGAAACCAGACTCACATAGAGCTACCGTGCAGGCATGATTTCTTCTGGGATCAATTTCATCACTGCATTGACCAAAACAGCACAATCCAACCCATTTCTACATATATGTTTTGATTCAGTCTCTGCAAGACCCAGCCTGTTACAATTTTCCATGAATTTTGGCTAGTTTGTCACCCAACTATTTACATATGATTTTCAAAGTCGCAAAGGCCTTAATTTTTTCCCTCTCCAGCTGGTCGTGATGAATAGCAATGTTGTAATCTGTATTTGCATAAGAGAACACAAACCTCTACTAAACAAATAAATTACACATTACAAATTACTCGTAAACTTTATTGAAACAGCCATCCCTATCACTTTATGTCATTGAAACAGCCATCCCTATCACTTTATGTCATTGAAACAGCCATCCCTTTATGTCAATGTCAACTTTTATAAATCACATTTAAAAAACATCAGTAAGTGAAATCAAACCAAACAACTTAGTACAAAAATAAACAATGATGGTGATTTGACAATAATACAAAATAATACAAATACAATGACTAAAAATGGTAAAAAAAAAAAAAAAAAGAATTAATGGTAAAACAATCACCACATAAAAAGTAATATTTACTAAGGAGTATTAAAAAGTAATATTTACTAAGGTGTATTAAAGGTGAGGGGGAGTTAGTCTGAGTTGAGATGGCAAATCATTTAATAGTTTAGGGTTAAATGTGATTTGTTGCCAGCATGAGAGGAATTTTAATGTGATTTAGTTGCCAGCATGAGAGGAATTTTAATGTGATTTAGTTGCCAGCATAAATTAGGTTTCAATGTGATTTTGCTCCGTAAGAACTTATTGAATAAAACCTGGTCCGGTAAAATTGCAAATTAAAAACATATGTATTTACACTATATTGAAAAAATAAAACAAAGCTATTTATAAACTAGGCTTCAAACCCGGTAGCATAGATGAAAGCGTACACTCGTTTGTAACTGTTATATCAAAATAATACACTAGCTTATGACAATCTGAATTCACAAACTTTTTTCAACATAGAAACTCTTTTTTCACATTTACAAGTTGTGATTATCTTGGAAGATGTGAATGGTATGTTAAATGGGCAACATGTCTGACTGTCTGATTTACCAGGAGTGCCAGGTAAATGTCACTACATTACATTCTGGATTTGATTTGATTTACTGTGAACTGGGTTGTGCATCCATGTTGATAATCCAAACCAAAAAATAAATAAATACATTAATAAATAAACACCTCCTGTCAGGTGTCCAGCATTTGTAATGCAAGCTTGGCCACTGCAGGGTTCAAATACCCTATATATACCCTATATATATACCCATTTGTTTCAGCGGCAATTTATAGCAATAACTTAACAAGGGACGGTGATGGTCGCAGAGCCTGTGTGTTCTGCAGGCTGCAGGGAAAGAAAACAAAAACTTTGTGGAAGTGCGATACATGCAACGTCTACCTTTGCCTTCAGCAAGACAGAAACTGTTTTTCTGCTTGGCATCTTAGATGAGAAGCTCTTTTCACAGCACAATCTAAGCTCTTTTCACAGCACAATCTAAGCTCTTTTGCTCTCTCTCTTGCTCCTGGCAGAGCCATTGATAGGTGGACAATGACAGCAGTTGACAGCAGTTGACACACAGACACATGGACAATGACAGTGGGGAGGGGGCAGTTACAGGTGTGATACACCCATCTAATCAGTATTCATTTGAAACAGCCACTGGCTTTAGTTTGTCTTACTTTTTTACAATTTGTATTGAAACTACAACACTTCTCTAAATGCTCTTCTGACTTTTATGTAGCCAACACTTATGTTTACAAGGTTCAGACTTCAAAAGTCTTGGCCAGATATGTTTATAGTGTGTTTTTTTACAATGTTTGAAGACCTTTCAAAATAGGTTTTTGTGTACTTGTATTTACACAGAATTTTAATAAAAACTAATTTCATTACATTGACTTTACTCTTATATTATTATTCCTAAGGTCTTCTAGAATATAACCCTATGTGCCACTTTTGCATATGTATTTTTAGTTAGCTGAAAAACTTAAAAATGTCAAAGTGTAGCAGACTGTCTCTAAGTGTCTGAAAGGCCCCGGACCCCTAAGTGTTAAGGTTAAAAGTCCAATCCAGATTTGTTTCCCTGGTCTTCTTGTTCCTCTCCTTACCACCTCTGACTGGGCAGACAGCTCTGGTACCTCACGAGGCCTTCACAGGAACACACATGGAACACAAACATATACACACCACTTGTCATATGACTAATATCACTGAAAAAAAAAAAAACACATTGTGCATTTTTCAGCTGTACTTCTGTTCTTCTCAAGACATAACAATATCTCATACACTGATCACCCATGTGATTCATGTCACCACAGAAGAAAAGCAAATTCCACGCTACTGAGGAATGTTAGTGCAAAGACAGTGCCACTTAACTCATCCCAAGCAATGGAGGTGTGCTTCCACTAAGCTCACAGGACTGCTGTACTTTGCTGGTCTGTTGATGTATGATTGTTGCATCTTTGGCTCATTCCAGGCCTGCACACTTTCTCTAAGAAAGGAAATGCTGTCCACAAATTCCCCACACAGCCCCAGACGAATCAGAATTCAAATTTGGTAATAGTACATCTGGGTTTCAATTTGGTAATAGTACATCTGGGTTAATAGTACATCTGGGTTTCCAGGCTGCATGTCTTACAATACTTTAAACACATAAGATAAATATTTGTTATATGAAACTTAACTTGGATCTTGGGTCCAGGTTCATAATGCTGCCAACTGCCACAGGTGTCCTGGATCTGATGTGTTTTTAAGTTTTGGACCCCCGGGCCACAGGAGCTTACAAACAGGCTTACCTAAAGGGAAAATAGATATTGTTCTGCATTAAGAATAGCAAATATATAAAAATTAAGAACATCAAAAGTTCTTGTTCCACTTTTGGCTTCCTTCAGCATTATGGCATGCATCTCATACCACACACATCCTTCCTCATCACATCCTCCTCCTCTGACTCCTCACAACCTCCTCCTCTGACTCCTCACAACCACCTCCTTCTCCTCTGACTCCTCACAACCACCTCCTCCTCTGACTCCTCACAACCACCTCCTCTGACTCCTCACAACCTCCTCCTCTGACTCCTCACAACCACCTCCTCCTCTGACTCCTCACAACCACCTCCTCCTCTGACTCCTCACAACCTCCTCCTCTGACTCCTCACAACCTCCTCCTCTGACTCTGACTCCACACACCTCACAGCACCTCCTCCTCCTCTCACTCCATCACACAGCCAGTGTTGTCCTGATGACAGTAATAACATTAATACATTTGTCTGTCATAGACAATTGCATTACAGAGTACTTGAGTAATGTGTCTTTCTTGGGTGTATTGTAGAACAATTTGCAAAAAGAACACTGCCCAAAAACATCTGATTTGAGGAAAGCAAAATGTAAGGATACATCTTTTTGGGCCCACCACCACCCCCTTTGGAGGACAACTTTATTTTATTCAAAAGGATCCCAGACTGGTGAGATATGTTGGCCTTAAATTTAAAGTTGACTTCTATATCTAACATGAATTAAAAACTCAAATTGGTTTAGTTTCTCTTAGAACTTTTAAAAATCCCTTCATTTGCAGAGCTCTTAATGCCATTGTGTGTGTGTTTCCATGTTGTCTGGGTAAAAAGTTACATCCCGATTCATTTGCAGACTACAGTGAAATTCTACAGCTCAGCCTTTACTGTTTTAACCAGAGATTTTATATTTCTATTAGAACCACTTTTTGAGTGTTTGTAAAATTACATTCATGTACACTACCACTCAGAAGTTTGGGATCACTTCGAGACACTCGACTGTTTTGTCAGTAGGACACATAGCAAACAAACAAGGCAAACAGTTCTTGATAGACACATCATTATTAATGGAATCTGGAATCTTGAATGTGTTCTTCAGTCTTTGCCTTGACCTTGATTTAATCTATTTTATGAGACATGCTTTTGGAAGCATCGGGGGAAATCTCATCAGATTATCTGGAAATATCACAGACAGAATGGCTAATATGACCTAAAATGTGACTTTTTAAAGCTAAGCATAGTTTTAAAAACACATTTATCAGTTCAAATAAAATCATGAATTATTAATCTAACAAGAACTGTATGCCTTGTTTGTTTGCTATGTTTGATGACAAAAAATCATGAGTTTCTCCATGGAAAACAAGGAAATGCAAGTGATGACAAACGTTTGGGCAATAGTGTAGCTAACATCAATATTAAATGCTGACATCTGTCTTTCTAGTCAGGGATCCTTTTAAGTAAATTTAAGGCGATTAGGTATCTCACGCTGTGGACACAGAGCAGGTTTACTGCGGAAAAAATCCGCTTCACTTCTACTCTGTCGGGGCACTGGTTGCGGTGTGGTGTGATATTGCTCAGTGTGTTTGGCTGTTGGCTGACATTGCATTATATGGGCCTTGCTACTTTTATATTTACCTATGGGATCAGTGTTGCATATCTCGCAGACATACTGTACAAACATACTGTAACATATGTACATTCATCAGGTCATTAGCAAGAAAATTGGCTTGAATATTTTCACTAACCAATGACTCAAAACAATGCAGTGGGCTTGAAACGGAACTCAAAAGCGCATAGGAGGGCTGAGAATAATGACTTGTTGGCCAGGATTAAATGTTCATAGCATGTCTGAAACGCAAAAGTACATTTAAAAAATAATAAAATGCGGTGTTGTGTGCAGTGCTGGCATCTGCAGTGCGGTCATCTGAAGGTGGCATGACAGCAATAGGATTCTATCTGGATTAGGCACATCTCTTACTTCCATTGATTCATTACAGGGTTCAAAAAAATTAAAAATGGCAGATGTGTCCAGGCGTTTATGGTATGAATTTATACACACATCATCAGCAGAAATTTTGCAGTAATAGGTAATCGGGGTTCTTGCAACACCTGTCCGATGACTAAATGCCCTAAGGAGGTGAATAACTAAAATATCTGGGGCACCTATCCATTCAGTGGTTTTCATCAGTGGTGAGGCACATTGTGTACATTCAGTGGTCTTCATCAGTGGTGAGGCACATTGTGTCCATTCTCCATCAACTAACTGACAGAGCTCTTGCTGTAAAAGATCAGTTAGACCTACATTTGTTTTAACTCCTAATCAATCCAACCATGACATAAAGGGAAGAATGAAATCATTTTGCACAGCAAATTCCAGTGATGGAATAAGACCCTCAATTTCCCATAATGTTTCTTTTAAAGTGTCGGTGCAGAGCTCCGGTTGCATGGTTTGACATGGAATGAAGTAGATTAGAGAGGTTTCTTGTCATTGGTGTAAGGTTAACAATGTTTGGTGGATCATTAGACTTAAATGTAGCCTGAACAATGTTATGATGTAAAAATGCCTGGACAGTGGCATTAAACCAGCAGTTCTGATATCTATTTGGAAATGTGCATATTGTTTTGGATGATCCATGTCTAATTAGCCCAGGGCTACATTCACCCTTACTATTGCTTTTATTGAAACTAAAGATTTTAGTTTGTGAGTGTGGAGCACTTTGAAAAGAACACTTCAAATTCCTAAATACTGACTTTTTTGCCATGTTTCTACTGCTTCTACCTGCTTCTGTTTATGTCAGTTTATCTGTAGTTTTAGTTTTTCACAGAGCTCTCTCTCCCTAGCTTTGTATAGCACATGAGGCTCTTCAATACATTTGTCAATTCCATTTTTCTTGCTGTTAAAAAATTTTTTTTTTGTATTCTTAAAAGTAACTTTTAAGTAAACCTTACTTTACTAAGTAAATACATTTATGTGGATTTATTTGTGTACAGTGATTTATTTGGATATCTTGGGGAAAATCTTGAAAGATTGCCTAACCTAATGTCACTCCAAAGGGGAATGTCAGGCACAGACTAGACACGACTTGAATTTTGAACAAAAGGAGATTTATTTTCAAACAGATAAACACAAACCAACGAAAGTCAACGTCCGCTACAAATAGCGGAGGGTAAGGAAATAACTATAACGCTCAGAAGTTTACCGAGGGACAAAACCAGAACAGGGAACAGAAGTATAAGAGGTCCAAACAAAAGCACACGATCTAAATAAAGACTTAGACAATACCGAACACGAAGGAGTCCAGGGACACAGGGAGCTAGACACTCGGGACAGTTTCAGGAGACGAAGGATCAAAACGGCTGACTCGGAACGTATCCTAGGGATGAATGACGAGGCCAGACATCAGGGGATCAGAGAGGGACGCTTAAGTAGCGTGGAGACCAGGTGAAACCAATTAATACACAGGGGAAGGTGCACGCGAACCAGGAAGTGGCAGTGAACGGGGAGACGAGCTGGGAGTTTGTGAGCAGAGTGAGGGGGCGTGGTTGTGGCCAGATCAGATGCAGACCTGAGAGGGAATTACAGGAAGAAAATTATTAAAAGGTTTATCTAGAAGCATTGGGCCATAATACATATTTACCCCACTACCCTCTGTAGTACCATAGCATAGTTCTACTTGTGCACGTATCTCATGAAAAAATGTACAAAATGTCGAGTTCTTATGTTCTACAATGTCTTTTTATGTCCTCAACCACACTGTCTTCATCAGCTACGTCAGAAGTGACTATCATTTAGCTTTAGTACACTAGATTTTGTTTCATGAATACTCTTCTCAACTGACTTAGAGATACATGCACTTCCCAGAACTATGCAAACATCATAAACAGTATCACATATCCTGAATATTGTTGGAATTAACGCGTAGACTAAAGATGTACATACCAGCAACGTATCTCCTGTCTTTAGTAATGTATTGTCTTTTGCGAAGTTCACTGGCTTGTCTCATTAAATGACTTTTGCATGTTCTTTATACAGTTAGTTTAAGATCGTCTTCACTGGCCAAACCATTTACAATTCGCCAACAACGCTGTAGGTAAAGATGCGTGGATTCATTATTAAAGACTTTTAAAGATGAATTTAAGAACACAACTGACCGGTCACTATTCATTTGTATAGGCTGTGAGTAAGTTCCTAACACTGTCATTTCATGATCTAGAATTGTTGTAAGGAAATGTTCTATAGAATTTTGGGTGTGTTGCTCAGTGATCATAAAAGCTGTAGGGGTAGACAGAAAAGGGGCTGATGGGGTCAGTCTCATAGAAAAGAATCCTTTTGGAGGTCAGTTTACCTGCTGCACATGTTGTTTGGACTATGTCATGCCCAACCTAATCCCTCCCTCAGTAAAACAAATTACTTTTAGTGACCTAACTTGAATCAACTGAATACAACTCTTCACGTGTTTGCTATTTAAATCATTGTTATATCATTTTCTTTTATAATTTGTAAATATATTACTTCATTGGTTTTATTGACTGCTGGTGTCCTTCCCATTTGATTTTTCGAAGTACTGATGCACTACTGGCAATTCCACTTCTATTTTGTGCTGCTAAAGATTTGGGATTTGCGGTTCCTAATAAGTTGTTATATAAATTGTATGTTGAGTTTGTTGCAATGATTCTGCCAGTGACATTCGTTGATTTGATCTAAAAGGCCTGGCTAACAGACTGTCTCCTGTGTGTCCAGTGACATTCGTTGATTTGATCTAAAAGGCCTGGCTAACAGACTGTCTCCTGTGTGTCATAATTTCCCCCTGTATGAAACATAAAATTCTGCCTTTTCCACGTCTGTCATTATCACTTTTACCTGCATTTGACATGTGCTATGGGCACAGTAACCATTAATAATATTTGACATGTGCTATGGGCACAGTAACCATTAATAATATTTACATGCTATGAAGAACATTAATAATATTGACATTGTATGGCACAGTAACCATTAATAATATTTGACATGTGCTATGGGCACAGTAACCATTAATAATATTTGATATGTGCTATGGGCACAGTAACCATTAATAGTGAGGAACAGGGTGTCTCTTTTTCTTCTTTTTGCCACTAAATGAATTTGAGTCTTTTAGTTTGTCTGAAATTATACCCTCCCAAGAATATCCCTTAAAATAGCTTCCATTTCTAGTATTATTACCTCTGGCCCACTCTCTGTTGGGAAGAACAAATTAGCTGTCTTTTGGACTGTCTGCTTCAATGGAATTAAATGATGCGTCTTCATTTAGAATACATTTTAGGGAACAATCTGTAATTAAACAATCATTTTCGTAATCCAAACTATTAGTATACCTGTGTATTGACTACTTACACCAGCTAGTCAAGCAGTCTTCGAAGGATTTTCTGTGATTAAATAGCCGTCCTCATAAACAGAATGATTTACTTTGTCCATTTCTAGTACATCAGTGACAGCAATGAGATTGACTGACTCATTCGACTGAATGTCTTCCTGTTCCTCAGGCAGAGAACATACCAGAACATACCAGAATTACATCTGTTCCATCATTTACATTTTTACTTTCATTTTTTCACCCTGTAGCAATGCCTTTATGTTTCCCTGTTACTCTTCCAAATAGTACACAGCAATTTTACACCTCTGTTTTGACAGCTTGACCTTTCACTTGGCCAATTCATTTTTTTTGCAACCTGAACCCCAAAGTTAAATGTAAATGTGTCATGTACTACACCTTTTGATAAGGACGCTATTTCACTGTAATCGAGACATTGTGTTTTTCGGCCTTTAAATCTTTTATGTTCACTTCCCTTAGAATCATTAGGCTTCCCTCCCCCATAGTTTTACAAAGGTACCAAATCCTCCTCTCCCTCCAGCCTCGTCCTCCTCCTCTCAATCCCTCCATCTCCTCTCTACTACCACACCTCCTCCTCCTGCTCCCTCCTACCACATCTTCCTCCTCCTCCTCCTCCCTCCTCCCCACCACATCCTTCTCCTCACACTCCCTCCACCTCCTCCCTCCCACAACATCGTCCTCCTACTCCTCTCATTCCTTCCTTCTCCTCACCACATCTTCCTCCCCTCCTCTTCCTCTTCATCACACCCTCCTTCTTCTCTCACTCCAGGCTCATCTTCATCCTCCTCCTCTCACTCTCTCCACCTCACCACATCTTCCTCCCCTCATCCCTTCCTCTTCCTCCCCACCGCACCATCCTCCTCTCTCACTCCTTCCTCCCCACATCTTCCTCCTCTCTCTCCCTCCACCTCCTCCTTCCCACCACATCTCCCTCCTCCTCCTCACCACACCTTCCTCCTGTTACTCCCTCCTGCCACACCTTCCTCCTCCTCTAACTCCAGCCTGGGCCTCCTCCTCCATATCTTCCTCCTCCCTCCTACCACTCACATAATGAACCTTACACTCCACCTTACCTTCACCTCAGGTTTGCCCTGACCTCTTTTTCCTCCCTTTCTTTAGCACCTGCTCTTGCCTTTGTGGTTCCTGCCGTGCTGTCTGCCTCAAATATGAACTGGGCTTGCAAACAACGGAGGTCCCAAGAACACAGCAGATTGTACCACTGTTCCATCCCTACACATTGCAGCAGTATTCATGACACATGACAGAAAGATTTAGTAGTACCTAACTCCAACAAATGTCCTAACGTTTGTCACCATTACAGAAATGTCTGTGGGCAATTGCTTTGTCTAAATTAAAAAAAAAAACTTTTGAAGGACTTCTGAAGGGCTTTCTGGCTACTCTGCATTCCAGTGCCTATGCTAAATCTAGGCCAGCGAGGCTGCCAAACTAGGAAAATGCATGCACTAAAATCAAATTGATTTGGCCCACATACGTAGCTTACCTTTGCTCAGCCCTTTTGCCCATTTCAACTGTCCAGGTCCATTTTGAAAAGTGCATAGTTTAAACAGTAGCCTAATGTTGACCGAAAGGCCAACAAGTTTCCACCGACGTAAGGCTGCACTTGTGCGCTTATGGCTGAAATGGCAAAATCAGCTCAGTTTTCCTTTTTGTTGCAGTGGAAACTAGACTTTTGTTGTTTTGCCCACTACATAAAATCCATTGTACAAAAACAACAAATTCTATTATAATGACAATATTAAACGGAAAGCAGCATTCACACACTGCTGCCAATACAGATATAACTGAAGATTGGAAGGTACACAGACCAGTAATATACTGCAGAGTTTTTTTTTTTTACAATGCAGTATGCAGCCATACAGCTAAAAAAAACTGCAGTTATACGACCCCCTCAGAACTGGCTCATTCTCATGTATTATGTGCCCACACATCTCAAAGGAAGGTGTGCAAAATTATATCTCAGTATCTCAAGGATTTCTATGAAAAATATATCTTAGAATGCACCCACCCCTCTTCCAAATGACTATGACTAGGACTTCACAACCACAGTACTCATATTGGCATTGAACCACACATGCACACACACACACACACACAGATATATGTACAAATGAACTTTCCATGTTTTATTTGCTGTTCAACCACAAAACTCATTATATAAATATGTTTAAACACTGTATAGTGTTATAACAGCAATCCATATGAGAACTTCATTGATTAACGTAGGTGCATACAGGCGAAACACATGGCAGCACAAAACATCACATAGTTTATATAAACACCACCCTCTAACATGTTAAAAAAAATACACACACACACATTTTTTTATCTATTCCTCTCATGTTCTAATTAATTTCTCTAGACCTCTCGTGGAGATTTGGTCCGAGGAGCCGGCATATGGTATCTCAGTTCCTTCCAGAAGCGCTGCTGAGATGACATGTGTGAGTGTGTATGTGTGTGTGAGACTGTGTATGTGTGTGTGTTCCAGTGGAGCGGATGTCTGCTGCGTGTGAGGAGCTGTAGAGGGGGGGGCAGGCTAGACCCCTTCTCTCCAATCTGGATGATCACAACTTTCAGACCAGAGTTCACCAGAGCCTCATATTCACCCAGGCTTCGCTCAAAACACACCTGGGACACACACGTGTGTGTGTTTATGTCTGTGTGACGATGAGGTGTGTGTGCATGTGTGTAAATGTGTGTCAATGTAAGTGGTATTCTTTCCTGTTGTGGAAGTGTATGAGTTTCTGTGTGTGTCTGTGTGTATGTGTTTGTTTGAGTGTCTCTGAGGGTAAGTGAGATTGTTTCCTCACACACAGGTGTGTGTATGTCTGTGTGAGTGTGTGTGTCTTTCTCGGTTCCATCCAGGACAATGATAAGTCTGCGACTCTTAGCCACAGCCTTGTCGATGACATCAAACACAGCTGCAAAGGAGATGCAGGAAGGTCACTGAAAGATATCCTCAATTCCAAGCAGGCAGAAGCTCTCCGACTCTCAACTCAGAGGCTGTATGCTTCAAGGGACACAGTGGACAAAGGGACACCAAGACTCTTTGTAATGCAGCCTAGTGGTCTACCTGTCACTCAAGATTCCTTCAAATGCAGCCTGGTAGTCTTCTACCCATCAGTCCCATTCCCAAGACTCCTTCAAATGCAGCCTACCTGTGATCTACCCATCAGTCCCATTCCCAAGACTCCTTGCAGACTAGCAGTGTTCTACCCATCATTGTCCCATTCTCAAGACCAGTTATTTCCAGATTGGATTCCATGCTAATTCTCAGCCGTAAACTATCGAATCAGAGTGGTCTAGACTGCCTTAGACTATAGAATCAGAGTGATCTAGAATGATGTAAATTATAGAGTCAGAGTGATTTAGACTGATGTAGATTACAGAATCAGAGTGGTCTAGACCAGTGGTTGTCAAACTGGGGTACGAGTACCCCTGGGGGTACTTGGAGCAATTCAAGGGGGTAAACAAAAAAGTCTGTGAATAGATTCTCAGGTCTCACCAACATGAAGTTCAAGTACAGACTATACGTGGACAAAGATCTTGCTCTCAAATTGTCCCCAATACAACACAATATGAGTTCACATTTTGTATATGCAGCAATAATTAGAAAAATATTAATTATAATAGCAAGCTGTCTATGGTGCAAGGGGTACGTGGTAGGACATAGAATGTCTCAGGGAGTACATGGCAGTTAAAAGTTTGGGAACCACTGGTCTAGACTGATGTAGATTATAGAATCAGTGGTCTAGACTGATGTAGACTATAGAATCAGAGTGGTCTAGACTGCCGTAGACTATGGAATCAGAGTAGTCTAGACTGCCATAGAATGGAACCATAGTGGTCTAGACTGCCTTAGACTATGTAAGCACACAGCCTCTTAACTGAGACACAGACACAAAGAGTATCTCTCACAGACATTAATAGCACATGCAAACAAACACGATTAGTGTGTGTGTGTGTGTGTGTGTCCAGCATCCCCAGGAGATTAATAATGACAGCATGACAGCATTAGTGTAATGAAGGTCTGTGTCTGTGTGTGTGTGTGTGTTTGTGTGTGTTGTGTGTGTGTGTGTGTGAGACCCACACCCAACGATGATTAGTTGTGGCTAAGAATCACAACAGTAAGCTGCCAGGAAGACATCTGATAGGTTGATTGTGTGCCATTAGAATCATCATGTGATCAGCTGATCTTGTTAGAGGATTAGTTTGGGTGAAGAGACAATCAGCAAACCCATCTAAACTAGAGCGCCACCCAGTGGTTAAGCAACACAAGAATACATCAAGAACTAGAGCGCCACCCAGTGGTTAAGCAACACAAGAATACATCAAGAACTAGAGCGCCACCCAGTGGTTAAGCAACACAAGAATACATCAAGGGCTTCAGGAAATTTCACAAACCTTTCCCAGGTAAGACATCTGAAACAACAGAACAGGAATTTGA
>PYXC01001583.1:52500-80000 GCA_015244755.2 Tenualosa ilisha | reverse complement strand
GCGAGAGTGAGAGCGAGAGAGAGCGAGAGTGAGAGAGAGCGAGCGAGAGTGAGAGAGAGAGAGTCTCTGTCCGTCGCAATCTCCGGAATCTATCTCCTACTCACTTTTCCTCCTTGGTGGCGTCTGCTCTACCACCGTCTAGAAGTTTCTCTTCTTTTGAGGTTGATGACGCCACAGAGTCACTCTGTTCTACGCTGAGATTCAGCTTGGATCGTGTGTGCCCTCTGTCTACCAGACCCGCACGACCCACCCAGTCTCATGCGTGGCTTAATGACTCACTTCGGTCAATGCGCACTAACCTCAGAGCTGCTGAAAGGAAATGGCACAAAACTAAGAATTCGGCCGATCTAGCACAATTCCAAGTACTACTATCTTCCTTCTCATCCAGTGTCACTGCTGCAAAAAAGGCTTTCTGTCATGACAAGATTAACAACGCCACGGACACCAAGAAACTCTTTTCCACCTTTAAATCTTTACTAAATCCACCTCCTCCACCTCCTCCAACTAACCTCACAGCTGACACTTTTGCTGCATTCTTCACTAACAAAGTTGCAGCTATTAGTAGTCAGTTCTCAAACCAATCTACACAGGTTCCTTCTCCTAGCCTCTCTACGCCAACTGCTTCCTTTTCTTCTTTCACTCCTCTCTCCGAGGCAGAGGTGTCTAAGCTTCTCACAGACAGCCGGCCTACCTCTTGTCTTCTGGATCCTATCCCAACAACCCTTCTTCAGGCCATAACCCCCACAATTGTGACAGCAACCACACATGTGGTCAATGCGTCACTAACTAGGGGTACATTTCCCACTGCCTTCAAACAAGCCCAGGTAACACCATTGCTCAAAAAACCATCCCTCGCTCCCACTCAAGTGGAGAACTACCGGCCTGTCTCTCTTCTTCCCTTCCTTTCCAAAGCCATTGAACGAGCTGTCTTTAAACAGGTCACAGGATTTCTCACTCAGAACAACCTCCTCGACTCCAACCAATCCGGCTTCAGAAGTGGCCACTCCACTGAAACGGCGCTTCTGTCTGTGACGGAAGCACTAAAAGAGGCCAGAGCGGCAGGTCAGTCCTCAGTGCTCATCCTGCTGGACCTATCAGCAGCATTTGACACGGTCAACCACAGCATCCTACTGGACAAGCTGACCAACATTGGGATTGATGGCACAGTGCACTCCTGGTTCAAGTCCTATCTTACTGGACGGTCGTTCAACGTATCGTGGCTAGGACAGACATCGGCACTTCACCAACTCACCACAGGAGTACCCCAAGGATCTGTGCTGGGGCCCCTTCTCTTCGCACTGTACATCACCTCGCTGGGCTCAATCATCCACTCCCATGGCTTCTCTTACCACTGGTATGCGGATGATACCCAGCTCTATCTGTCCTTTCCGCCGGACGACTCCACGGTGTCATCACGGATCTCGGACTGTCTCTCCGATATATCTGCATGGATGAAAGGACATCACCTCCAACTAAATCTCTCCAAAACTGAACTGCTGGTCCTCCCAGCCAAACAAGCCATACATCACGACATCAGTATCAAGATCGACTCCCTGTCTGTTCCTCCCACCAAAGTGGCAAGAAACCTAGGTGTCTTGATCGATGACCAACTGACCTTTGCAGATCACGTTGCCTCTGTGGCTCGGTCGTGCCGTTTTTCCCTATTCAACATAAGGAAGATCAGGCCGTACCTAACCCAACATGCAACCCAGCTCCTGGTTCAGACCCTGGTTAACTCTCGTCTTGACTACTGCAATGTCCTCCTATCAGGCCTACCAGCCTGTGCAGTGAGACCGCTACAGATGATCCAGAATGCAGCTGCACGTCTGGTCTTTAACCAGCCAAAAAGGGCACATGTCACACCTCTGTTCATTGAACTTCACTGGCTGCCCTTGGCTGCTCGCATTAAATTCAAGGCACTTATGTTGGCCTACAGGGTGAATGATGGCTCTGCTCCCATCTACTTGAATTCTCTTCTGAAGCCCCATGTCACCCGACGACCACTACGCTCCTCTAAGGAACGTTTTCTAGCACGGCCAACACCTTGTGCAGGTCGGTCCAGACTCTTCTCATATCTGGTTCCGCGCTGGTGGAATGACCTCCCAAGTGCTACCAGATCAACTGATACCCTCTCCACCTTCAAGAAACTCGTGAAGACTAAGCTCTTCCAAGAATATCTCCTGGCGTAAACTTTGAGAATGCACTTAATTTAATTTCTCTACATTGTGTTACACTATTGCACTTTCAACTTAAAACAGCGCAGATTCTATGTTAGCAATATGCACTCCTTGTTAGTTCATTGTGTTGTAGCTTGAATGTTATCCTCTTTTGTAAGTCGCTTTGGATAAAAGCGTCTGCTAAATGCCTAAATGTAAATGTAAATGTAAATGTAAGAGAGCGAGAGTGAGAGAGAGAGAGCGAGAGAGTGCGAGAGCGAGAGCGAGAGAGAGCGAGAGTGAGAGAGAGAGAGAGAGAGTGAGAGCGAGAGAGAGCGAGAGCGAGAGCGAGAGTGAGAGTGAGAGCGAGAGAGAGTGAGAGTGAGAGTGAGAGTGAGAGTGAGAGTGAGAGCGAGAGCGAGAGCGAGAGCGAGAGAGAGAGAGAGAGAGAGAGAGCGTTCATTGGAGGGGCAAAGATCAGTAAGCAGATCTACAAGGACTTCCAGACACTGCTTTGGAACTGTGGAAGTGTTTTGGGGTCTGAGTAACATCTACATGTGAAATGGCAGTGACAGATAGATAGATAGATAGATAGATAGATAGATAGAGACATGTGCAATGACAGTGAGTATGTGTGCATGTGTGTATGCACAACTGGACACACCTTCACCAGGTACATCATCTGCCTTGTGCTTATTCATGATGCAGGTGAAGAAACCTAGAACCAGATTGCTGTCTCTGTTCTCACTGTGTGTGTGTGTGTGTGTGTGTGTGTGTGTGTGCATGCACACATGTGTATGTGTTTACATACCTTCACCAGGCAGGTCATCTCTGCCTCTGATGAAGAGTTTGTAACCATAGTCACTCTCCAGAACCTCAGGAAGAACCTGAAGAGCAAAGGTCATTGCCATGGAAATGTTGTTTCCACTTGGGTAACTAACATATGCATCATAAATCTTATCATCTAGAAGAGACAGAGAGAGAGAGAGAGAGAGAGAGAGAGAAGATATGCTGTAAATATAAATGTTGTTGCCACTGGTAACTTAAGTGGCCTCCAGACCAGAGATCAGATAGACTAGCAAGCTGGCTAGTTCACTATCAAAACGAAACCATCAGCTAGCTTGCTCACTAACAAAATGAACCCATTAAGATCTAGTTGTCTCTTTTTTTGTGCGATTACCATTTTTCATTATTAAAAAATGCATATAATTTTACTCATACAATTTACCATGAACACGAGGTCACAAACTACAGTATGACACACAGCATCCAGCTCAAAAAGACCAAGGAAGACATCCATTAGCTCTCCTGTGTGTTGGTTTCATGGTCACAGTTTTGGTGTTCCAGTCAAAAATGACTGGAGCACTTTAAACTTATGATTATCATAAAATTTTGTGATAGATTGTCACTGGAAGCAAAATGAGGGAATAAGGGTATTTATGTTTGTGTAAGTGAACACCAACACACTTACACTGGCCAGCTGATCTGTAGGTAAGACTGTATATGCCTGAAAACAATTTTTGTACATTTACTGTGATCTTACCTCACCTGTACTCTCATCTCAAGTTAAATAAAACACCCAAAATGTTATGAAAATTATTCAAATTTGCGTTCTGTGTCTGACATCTCTATTATTGCTACTACTACTACTACTACTAATGCTACAACTACTACTACTGCTACTACTACTACTACTACTACTACTACTACTACTACTACTAATGCTACAACTACTACTACTACTACTACTACTAATGCTACAACTACTACTACTACTGCTACTACTAGTACTACTACTACTACTACTACTATTACTACTACTGCTACTACTACTACTACTACTACTGCTACTACTACTAATGCTACAACTACTACTACTGCTACTACTACTACTACTAATGTTACAACTACTACTACTGCTACTACTACTAATGCTACAACTACTACTACTGCTACTACTACTACTACTACTGCTACTACTACTACTAATGCTACAACTACTACTACTAATGCTACTACTATTACTACTGCTACTACTACTAATGCTACAACTACTACTACTACTACTAATGCTACAACTACTACTACTAATGCTACTACTATTACTACTGCTACTACTACTAATGCTACAACTACTACTACTGCTACTACTACTAATGCTACAACTACTACTACTAATGCTACTACTGTTACTACTGCTACTACTACTACTACTACTACTACTACTACTGCTACTACTACTAATGCTACAACTACTACTACTACTGCTACTACTACTAATGCTACAACTACTACTACTAATGCTACTACTGTTACTACTGCTACTACTACTACTACTACTACTACTACTACTACTACTACTACTGCTACTACTACTAATGCTACTACTACTACTACTGCTACTACTACTAATGCTACAACTACTACTACTGCTACTACTACTACTACTACTAATGCTACAACTACTACTACTGCTACTACTACTAATGCTACAACTACTACTACTAATGCTACTACTATTACTACTGCTACTACTACTAATGCTACAACTACTACTACTGCTACTTACATCTCTATAGCGCTTTTCAAAATACTATTACTACTGCTTACATCTGTATAGCGCTTTTCAAAATACTACTCTTACTACTGCTTACATTTCTACAGCACTTTTCAAAATACTGCTCTTACTACTTCTTACATTTCAAAATGCCCTAAATCCCGTGTGTCACTCACCGCACTGTTTGTGTCGGGGGCAGACTGAGCGGTATAAGAGCACCAGTTCCACTCTGCAGCACCAGCACAGATACACACACACCACCAGCAGACCACAGGCCACCGCCATGCCCACCAGGCAGTAAAACACCCTCTGATTGGCTGCAGAAACACAGACACATTACCCACCACACAGTAAAACAACTGATTGGCTAGAGATCACACATTAAGTTACACCACCAGGCAGTTAAACAGGTCCTTACTGGCTAGATGGATAACCTCCTGAAAGTTTTTGAAGGATAAGAAGGGCTTGACCAAAGATTTGAGAGCAGAGCAAGATAGATCAGTGAGAGAATGGGCATGAAGCACACCTTGAGAACAGGCACCATTCTGATCAGCTGGGGTCTATTAGCCTACATTAACACATGGGTAAATGAATCTTCATGACACCATTATTATAGATACTTTAACTAATCATCATGACACCATTATTATAGATACTTTAATCATCATGACACCATTATTATAGATACTTTAACTAATCATCATGACACCATTATACTTTAACTAATCATCATGATTAACTAGTCATCATCAACTATCTTAATAGCATATTTCACCTGACAACATGCGCGGCTGTCACACAATCAGCTGGTAGGCTACATAGCCTACTGAGACGGTTGGATGACTGGTTTCCTTGCCTGCTAACTTTAATGTAAAGTTTCATGCGACATCGCAAACATGGAGGCAACCAGGCTATAACTGGCAACTTTATGAAGAATGATTTTAACTGGCTACTGTATGAAGAATGAAATTACAGCCATGCAAGAGAATGAGAATCAAGCAAAGACTGGAACCAGAGGCTCGCCTAGAGGCCAGCGTTGCCTGGCTCGACTGTCTGGAATGGGGGTACTGATGAGTTAGCAAAATGATGGCTGTAGTTTAAGTTAGCTGAGTTAACTGACCTTTGAAGCTAAAATTGTCTGCTGGTATGCACAGCAGCAAGCAGGTCCGAGTAAAGGCACTGTTGTACTTAATTTTCGTTGTTAAATGACATGTATGAAACTGCAACTAGTTGTCCACGTTTGGTTCTTTGTCACCTTCACCGATGACTAAAATCTTCAGCTGTCAAGGATGCTAGTGAGTGAGCTAGCTTATCTTGTCCCCTCCTCCAGTGTGCAAAATCGTGAGTGTGCCTCCAATACCTTTTCTCAGTATACACAAAGTATGAGCAAATCATTTTGGTTATAGACATAAGTTATTTATATTAATGCTACAGACATTAACACTCAGAGGTCCAGGGCCTTTTAGACACTTAGAGGCAGTCTGCTACACTTTGACATTTTTAAATTTTTCATCTAACTAAAAACACATATGCAAAAGTGGCACACATGGTTATATTCTAGAAGACCTTAGGAATAATAATATAAGAATAAAGTGAATGTAATGAAATTAGTTTTTATTAAAATTCTGTGTAAATACAACTACACAAAAACCTATTTTCAAAGGTCCACATATAAACATTCTCGTCAGACTGAGACAATGGCTGGATGAGCTGAAGAAAGGTAAAACTCATCAATAACCGATAATCTTGTGTGACTCTAGAGGAGGTGGAAAATGAGTAAATTGGTCAAAAAGGTGACGTATCCCTTTAACTAGAAAAAGCTAGATTTTACAACTGCGTTAAATTGTTCCTCCATTTTAAAGTCAGAGTCAAAAATGACTCTGATTTTTTGCAGTGTCTTTTAACATACGGTTCAAGGGGGCATAGGTCTACATGGGCACAACAGGCAGCACTGGGCTGAAAGACTAGGACCTCAGTTTCATTATTATTAAAATGTTAATACATTAAAGTGTTGATGTCCTCTAGACAGTGTTGTAAATGTTTTAAACCGTGGGAGTGATTATGTATTAAGGCATGTAAATTTACATAACATCTGCACAGCAATAGAAAGAGATGTTATATTTTCTAAGAATGGGTCCCAAGGTTAGCATGTACAGGGATATAGGCCCAAGAATGGACCCTTGAGGAACATCACAAGGGAGCAGTGCACCAATCCATCCAGGCAGACAGGAAAGCTTTTGCTAGAGACCAGAGATCACATACACATTAACACCAAAGAAGATAAAAGCAGAGCAAGAGACTCAAATGTTAGTTTAGTTCCATGTTCTATTTTCACAAGGGGGAGGAGCCCCCTTTATGCAGACCAGAGTCAAGCTCTCATATGCTGATACAAAAGATCATTGAAAAGTTTATATTGTGACATAACGTGACACTCCCACTTATGCAGACTGAAACTATTGACGTTTGCTCCCATTGTAAAGTATTATGTTGGTCTACCTGGGTCAATATTCAATGACCTTTGCTAACACCACATTAAATCAAAACATTCTATCCCACACACTTCTACAGTTCATCAATTTGTGTGAGTGAGTGTGTGTGTGTGTGTGTGTCCTAGTACCTGTTTGGAGGATTATCTGTCCTGAGTGTTTGCCCACGGCGTTTGTAGCCCAGCACTGGAACGGAACATTGAGATGCTCCACACGGACCTCAGAAATAAGCAGAGTCCTCACAACCCTGGACTCAAGGGCTCTGGTACACACGTACACACACACACAAACACACACACACACACACACACAAATTGATGAACTGTAGAAGTGTGTGGGAATGTAATGTTTAGGTTGTCAGGCTAGATTACCACTGCTCTCTTAGTGGCACCTAGACACACACAAATACACAAATACCACACAAACACAGACACAAACTCACTCCACAGTGAGGGTGAAGTCTGTGTTGTTGCTGATCAGAGAACCCTTTTTATACCAAGACAGCACAGTTGTTGCCGCACCCGTAGTTGCCTCACAACGCAGCTCAAGACGGGACCCTAAACACACACACACACACACAGGCAATGTAGTTCTTTTACCAACAAAAATATTGGTTGAATCTTTTAGTCTGTTTTTGACAAACTGGTAACTTTCTTAGTGGTGAATAGCATTAAACGGTGACACAGTGGCACACAACACATTTTACATGTAATCTGTAGGAATCATAGCCTAAACTGCTTTAACTTCTAACTCCAAATCTTCCTGGTGTTTTTCATGTATGTTTGACTGTTGATGACTAGACACTAAAATGCATCCATGCATAAAACTCCAAACTTAATTGGCTGATTTGGACTGTCACTCACCCAGCTCCACCAATCGTGTGTCGTTACGAGGGAGGATCACCTGGGGTTTACTGAGAGGTTTAACATCTGCCACATAAATACAAACACAAAATATCAATCAATCACAACATCAACAAGCACACAGGTGAGGTGCAAGGCTATAGTTTGGGTTGAGTATGTCTGAAGGAGGCAGAGAGCTGATGTCTGTACGTTCACAAGCTGAAGAAGCACTGCACCTCATTCCAGTGTAATAATCAAGAAGCTTTGCAGTGGTAGCACTACTTGACTTGACACATGGAGGGACGATTTTCAGATGTGGTAGCAAATTTCCTTAATCATTATGTCGGAATGAGAGTACCGTTCCATGTCATCGACCTAGACCTAGACCACTTTTCATTTTCCGCCGGTCTTAAAACACTTGGTTTCATGTTTCATGTTCATGTTTTAAATCAGAAAAATAACTGAATTCCTAGCCACTTTTAACTAGATGCTAATCGTCCAGTTCAATGATCTATGCTAGGCTAAAGCTAAAAGTGCTACCGTCAGACTAAGAGAATGGCTGGGTGAACTGGAGAAAGGCAAAACTAAAATTTGTAACAAATACATAAACACACACATTTGTCACTATGCATGTGATTAAAAAGGCCTGGTGGATGATGCAATGTATTCATATATTGTTATTTTGTCATTTAGTTCTTTGTCTGTGAATATACTGCTGCTCCATGTATTGCTCTGGTAATTTAGGCTGCGGGGGGTCTAGCTGACTGACTCTGTCGGGTCACCAGGGAGGACGTTGTGTTGAGGCAAAAATGCCGACAGTGCTCATCCACTGGGAAAATTTCTGACATGGAAAAATCTACGTGCAAATTGTGCCATGAGAGGCGTGTGAAACCTGTGACCTAAACTATGGGGTTTGAAACGGATAGTCCCCCTGGGTCATTTTGTGTCAAATGAAACAATTTTGAAGGATTTTCCCGCTCGACTCCTTCAGAATTGTCTGATTCTCGGATATTATGTGCCCACACATCTTGTGGTGTGCAAAATTATACCTCAGTATCTCAAGTATATCTATGAAAAATATGCTTCGGAATGCATAGGCACATGGAGGGGAAACACATGGCTACATAAACAAAACATCACATGGTGTATGTAAACAAATGCCCACAGTTGACTTTTGAACAATCGCCATCGCATTTTCAGCCGATGATTGTGAGACAACCCATGGCCTCACAAAACAGATGATGATCTGAACTTTTCATGAATTACTCTTGAAGTCCCAGTGTAGCAAGGTGTCTCATTATGCAGCAAATCTCATTATTCTTGGAAGTGGTGAAAGGTGAAATTTCAAAGGTCAAAGTTGCCCCATTGATGGGCAAAATGTCTTCTTTGGCAAAATGCCAATAAAGAGTGAACATTTTCCCAGAAATTAATTCTGAATGTTGGCTATGTGGAAGGGCAATAACTCCTCTCTACCATCTTACATTTGGAGCTTTGTAGCACCTGCCCCACATGACCATTTCAGGGCCCCAATTAGGGGCACATTTCATTTTTTCTACCTTTGGACATGACCCCAAGAGACTGTAAGTAGTTAAGTTAGCTTTACCAGTTTTACGCTGTCCACAAACTGGAGGACTATTGCACAAAATTGAAAAAATGTGTTTACGGCCAACGCCGATTTCCCAGAGGGCTTATAAATATTGAAATCTTTACAAAACAAACCCGTGTCCGGGGCATCAGGATTCACAGGTGTGACAG
The DNA here is from genome assembly GCA_015244755.2 of Tenualosa ilisha. Lineage (NCBI taxonomy): Eukaryota > Metazoa > Chordata > Actinopteri > Clupeiformes > Clupeidae > Tenualosa > Tenualosa ilisha. The sequence continues at coordinate 70,204 of PYXC01001583.1, read as the reverse complement.
GTGGCAAGCTTCTCATAGATTGCAGACATAGCTGTAGGTTAGGATGGCATAATCTTGACTGAATTAGAATAGATTTAAATATTCTAAATATTCTTCAGTCAACAGAACATCACTGGTAGAAATTCCAAGCTCATGTCAAAAATCTAGACATGATACTACACTGGTGTGGAAATTTTCAGCAAAAAGTTTTGTTGAGGGGAGAGGAATATTTTAATTAGTGGGTCATTCTGTGTAAAATCAACAAATGCATGACGTCTGACCCTCTTGGATTTGCTTCATACTTTAGGTGCCCAATGCCATTGTACCCATCAGCAATTGTGCAAAATTTTAACCTTCTATCTACTTTAGTATCTGAGATATTGGGCCCTAAAAAACAGGGTCATGGTCATGGAAAAAATGTATTTTTAAACTTTATTAAGTTTGGTTGTCCATTGCTTACACATACTTCATGCTAGACACTTGACATTTTCAGACAATGTTGCACACATGGAGATGTTCTGAACTGTAAATTATTTTGGCTCAGAGTATAATAATTGCCAAGTAATTAATTATTGAAAATTGTATAAGGACAAAATGGTGGGCAACTTTTGATGACAATGTTTCCACACTGAAGCATATGGGATCTGTTATAATTCAGTATATTATACTTCCGTTACAGTGCATTCTTGAAATAGAGGAATGTTTCAGAAAGAAAACAAACCTTTTGATTTATGGCACTTTAAAACTTTAAAACATTTTATCTATGTGTGTTTTCTACAGGTATGACAAAGTCTACCGTAAAAACAAAGACACAGCCACTAAAATACATAAAACAGTCTGTCAAACCTAGCTTTCAAAGTATGGGGTGACTGTGACTCCTGCCTTGCTAACTATGTGTTTTGTTTATGTAGCCATGTGCTTTTGTTCCTTGTGCCACAGCCCCGCCCCTCACTAGCCACTGACGCAGGGGACAAACCGTACACAGTGCAAGTAGCGAAACAACCCAGGAACATAATATTCCACCATCTCTATTGATGGGAGTGGCAGGAACAGAATGAAAAAAAACAGTCATGTCATATGTGGAGAGACAGCTGAGCCAGGCCTAGCTCAAACACAATGACATAAAGCGCAAATGAGTGAAAATAAGAAGACATAGATTCTGATTCCAGTACTCTCACTTGACACATTTGAGAATGAGAAATCCATGCACTCTCAAAGCAAATATGGCTAAAAGTTTTTTTCAGACACAAATGGGCAATGGAGGTAGACGGCTAGAGGTTGTAGGAGGAACTTAAACAATATTTTAAAGTCAGGATGAGAGGGAGGGAGAATGTTTCACCCAGGCTCACAGGTGTGTTTATGATTGGCCTATTTCCAAGTGCTAGATGGCTTTATATAAGGTTGAATATTTTTTTTCTCCTACTTTTTCCGACACTCTGTCTCAAGTGCACGCACCAGAGGATGCAGTATCCTGTCACACATTCTGCCAATCATCTGAAGGCCCAGTGCCAGTCATGCACACAAGGCTTGAAAAACTTCTCATTTTGTTTGTACATATTAGCAACAATTGTTTTAACCGACTTACCTATTGACACTTTTGACAATTTGTGGTAGCCTATTTTAAACTTTTAAACTTTTGTATGGGGTGATAATGATTTTGCTTCAGTTCATGTGAAGGAGTCAGTGTGTGTGCGGGAGGGAGCATCCAGTTAAATGGATATTTAACTTTCAGTTGAAATTTGAGTTAGAAGATTAACGCAAGTTTTGCCACGTCCAGAAGGATGGGGATGATTAAAAAATCCAATGAAATAAAAAGCCAATGCATCACAGTAGGCTAGACAGCAACTTGAAGATCATGCTGGACATCCAAAACGCTGAGACGATGTGTAACGTCCCGCTTTGCCTACACATTGTCTATCGGTAGCCTATAGCAAAGCCCGACATTAGATCAGACTTGAATCTATTGAACTACAAGCTCTATGACCCACCCAGAATGGCTCCGCAACACACTTTTGAGCAGTTTAGAAACACTGCTTTAGATGGTGTAGGTTTACTCTGAAGGCCTGGGTGGTGCTGTATGTTTGGGTTGTAGTTTAGATGGTGTCTTTATTTAACTATGTTGAAGGCCTAGGTGGTGCTGTATGTTTGGGGTGTAGTTTAGATGGTGTCTTTATTTAACTATGTTGAAGGCCTAGGTGGTGCTGTATGTTTGGGGTGTAGTTTAGATGGTGTCTTTATTTAACTATGTTGAAGGCCTAGGTGGTGCTGTATGTTTGGGGTGTAGTTTAGATGGTGTCTTTATTTAACTATGTTGAAGGCCTAGGTGGTGCTGTATGTTTGGGGTGTAGTTTGGATGGTGTGGGTTTACCTGAGATGAGGGCCTGGGTGGTGCTGTATGTTTGGGGTGTAGTTTGGATGGTGTGGGTTTACCTGAGATGAGGGCCTGGGTGGTGCTGTATGTTTGGGGTGTAGTTTGGATGGTGTGGGTTTACCTGAGATGAGGGCCTGGGTGGTGCTGTATGTTTGGGGTGTAGTTTGGATGGTGTGGGTTTACCTGAGATTTACATTTACATTTAGGCATTTAGCAGACGCTTTTATCCAAAGCGACTTACAAAAGAGGATAACATTCAAGCTACAACACAATGAACTAACAAGGAGTGCATATTGCTAACATAGAATCTGAGCTGTTTTAAGTTGAAAGTGCAATTGTGTAGCACAATGTAGAGAAAGAGGGCCTGGGTGGTGCTGTATGTTTGGGGTGTAGTTTAGATGGTGTGGGTTGAGATGGTGTGGGTTTACCTGAGATGAGGGCCTGGGTGGTGCTGGCTGCGGTGTAGCTGCGTCCATCCAAAGTGAAGTGGAGTAGGCAGGTGTAGTTCCCTCTGTCATGAATGGACACTTTGGGAAAATTCAGAAACCTCCCAGACCCATTCACAGCCTTGCAGTCCTACATCACACATTATTGAAGGAAGTTGTTATGTTCGGGTTTAGCTTTTGCTAGCCTGTTGGCTTAGCATTAGCTGTGCTATTCACCTATGGCTAAGTTTGGGTTTAGCGTTAGCAATGTCACAGAACAGTTAGCTAAGGCTGGGTTTAACATTAGCTGTGTCACTGAACAGTTACATTAGGTTGGGTTTACCATTAGCTGTGTCACTGAACAGTTACATTAGGTTGGGTTTACCATTAGCTGTGACACTGAACAGTTAGCTAAGATTGGGTTTGGCATTAGCTGTGCTGCTGAATAGTTGGTTAATGGTGTTATACAGCACCATTTACAATAGAGTTTGTCACCCTTTACAGACATTAACCAGGAGCAAAGACTAGCCTACCTTTAGCCAGGTGATGCGTACGTCAGTGCCAAGACTGAAGATGGAATCTTGGCTACACCTGATACGACGGAAATGCCTCAGAGTGCAGTCTGTTTGATAACGAGGACACATACCACTGTCCACATGCAACCTCACATACCATGGGTCAGCACCACTACACACACACACACACACACACACACACACGTGTTTTATTCAGCATAGTAAATCTCTATGGAGTTTTACAAAGGTAAAATCCCAACATGTGTCTCTGTGCCCATGTTTAAGATCAACTCAAAATCAAAATCTGTGCGTCTGTGTCTGTGTGCTTGTGCACTTGTGTGCAAGTTTAGCGAGTGAGTGTGGGACTGTATGTGTCCATACCTCCTCTCACACACATAGATGCCACTGTGGGAGGAGTCAGCAGGTAGGAACCACAGAGCTGTACCCCTCACCTCCGCCCCGGAAACCATTGTATCCAAGGGCGGAGCCCCCTCCTGTCTCCAGGTGACATTCTGGCTTTCATCAGCATCATCACAAGGAAGAGCGATCACATGACCAGCCGAGGTGTGGTATTCATCATCAGCTACACACACACACACACACACACACAACACACACGCACACACACACACATAGGCTGTTAGTCACTCTCTGGCGTGTGTGTGCTGGTACTAAGGTTGGTACACATATACATATACACACACACAGACACACACACACACACACACAGGCTGTTACTCACTCTCTGGTGTGTGTGTGCTGGTACTTAGGGTGGTACACACACACACACACACACACACACAGGCAGTTACTCACTCTCTGGTGTGTGTGTGCTGGTACTGAGGGTGGTACACACACACACACACACACACTCAGAAACATGAGCAACTTAATGATCATCTTAAATTTGTCACTTTACTGTAATTCACTTGAAGCTGTAACTCACGTGATGCACTGTAAAGTTTTGACTGCTCACACACACATCTTCAGAGCTCAGATGCACCACTGCCTCAACTTCAAACGCAACCCAGTGATTCCCACGTACTGACCACTTCATAACTTGTAGGCTAACAATGGCATACTGACCACTTCATAACTTGTAGGCTAACAATGGCATACTGACCACTTCATAACTTGTAGGCTAACAATGGCATACTGACCACTTCATAACTTGTAGGCTATCAATGGCATACTGACCACTTCATAACTTGTAGGCTATCAATGGCATACTGACCACTTCATAACTTGTAGGCTATCAATGGCATACTGACCACTTCATAACTTGTAGGCTAACAATGGCATACTGACCACTTCATAACTTGTAGGCTAACAATGGCATACTGACCACTTCATAACTTGTAGGCTATCAATAGCATACTGACCACTTCATAACTTGTAGGCTATCAATAGCGGTACATAAATCCCTAATATATCCCCTCACTCATCTGCATGCACATGGACTGGTGTGATTAGGAATGCATCACTAATACAGCATGATTGCCTATAGCAGCCCAGCCAACCCAGACAAGTTACCCTACACAAGGTGTGCCGAGTAACTAGATTCCTTTTTTCCCCCATGACCTTGTCCCCCATGACCTTGTCCCCCATGACCTTGTCCTTCTGTTGTTTCTGCTTATCAGCGTTTCATTATTTACTTTTTCTAAATTCCTGGTGGAGCCAAATTATCACCTTTGGGGTTGGGTTGGGTTGGGTTTTACACAAGGCATACACACTCTGTATCACATTACTAATCTCTTGGTTGGTTGTCTTGTCTCTCAGGGTTGGGTTTTATACAAGGCATACACACTCTGTATCACATTACTAATCTCTTGGTTGGTTGTCTTGTCTCTCAGGGTTGGGTTTTACACAAGGCATACACACTCTGTATCACATTACTAATCTCTTTTGCTGACATTCATTTCTAAGATATTACAATTTTTCCTTCACAGTTCTCCTCCCCAACTCCACCTGATCATAAACTATTTGGACTGAAGTGATCCTGACTGAATATAGAATCAAAATCTGAATTGCACATGACTCAAAATGAATGGTAATAGTTATTTATTTTTGAGATTCTTAATTTAAGATTTATTTTTCTCTTGGCTGTAGGCTATACAGTGTCCTCATTCTTTACTACACAGTGAAGTATGGCTAAGAGTATCGCTAAGACCCGCGATCAGTAAGCAGTACTGGTATTGTATCTGTACCCATAAAATCCAAATGATGCCCATCCCTAATTACAAACGCAGTAAGGTTTGATTCATTTTCCAATTGCCCAATCCTACTGTTGTTTTGGTGAAAGTGCTGTTCATCCAAATCAGTCCTTGGTACCATTATGTCAATTTACTGAATGAATACAAATGAATATGAATATATTCCTGCAAACAGACAGTGAGTGTGTGTGTGTGTGTGTGTGTAGAAAATTGAGCTTACCTTTAGCCCCTTTAAGTTCATTAGCCAGAGACACCAGCAGCACATCCAAAAACAAACTCAGCCAGCAACACGCCATGCTACACACCTGGAGATCACACACACACACACACGAGAATCAACATTAGCACGTCTACACACACACTTAGACATCGCCACACCATGATACACACCTGGAGATCTCTCTCTTCCTCTCTCTATCACACACACACAGATACACACACACCAGCACACACACACACACTCAGCCGTCGCCATGCCATGATACACACCTGGAGGAGATCCACTTCTGTCAAAGCTATGATTGCCTCTCTAAACAGAGGGACAAATAGGTAGTATAGGTAGTGTGTGTGTGTGTGCACCTCTGTCAATACCTCACCCTTCCCGCTCAAACAGGATGTGGCTTACACACACACACACATATTCAACACTCTGTACAGCAAACACATATCCCTAACTAAAGTAGACTCAAGCGAGGAGTCCAAGGGGTGCAGGGCAGAGTATTGAGGCCAGACAGTTGAAATGAGATGTGTGAGTGAGTGAGTGTTTGAGTGTGTGAGTGAGTGAGTGAGTGTTTGAGTGAGTGAGTGTTTGAGTGTGTGAGTGAGTGAGTGAGTGTTTGAGTGAGTGAGTGAGTGAGTGAGTGAGTGAGTGAGTGAGTGAGTGAGTGAGTGAGTGTGTGAGTGAGTGAGTGAGTGTGTGAGTGAGTGAGTGTGTGAGTGAGTGTGTGAGTGAGTGTGAGTGTGAGTGTGAGTGAGTGAGTGAGTGAGTGAGTGAGAGTGTGTGAGTGTGTGAGTGAGTGTGTGAGTGTGTGAGTGAGTTTGTGAGTGTGTGAGTGAGTGAGTGTGTGAGTGAGTGTGTGAGTGAGTGAGTGTGTGAGTGAGTGTGTGAGTGAGTGAGTGAGTGAGTGTGTGAGTGAGTGAGTGAGTGTGTGTGTGAGTGAGTGAGTGAGTGTGTGAGTGAGTGTGTGAGTGAGTGAGTGTGTGAGTGAGTCTGTGAGTGAGTGAGTCTGTGAGTCTGTGAGTGAGTGAGTGAGTGAGTGAGTGTGTGAGTGAGTGAGTGAGTGAGTGAGTGAGTGAGTGAGCGAGCGAGCGTGCGTGTGAGTGAGCGAGCGAGTGAGTGTGTGAGTGAGTGTGTGAGTGAGTGTGTGAGTGAGTGAGTGAGTGAGCGAGCGAGCGAGTGTGTGTGTGAGTGAGCGAGCGAGTGAGTGTGTGAGTGAGTGAGTGAGTGTGTGAGTGAGTGTGTGAGTGAGTGAGTGTGTGAGTGAGTGTGTGAGTGAGTGAGTGTGTGAGTGTGTGAGTGTGTGAGTGAGTGAGTGAATGAGTGAATGAGTGCGTGAGTGAGTGTATTTAATTAAAATTTAGGCTGAATCCCATAGCCCTCTGTTCATCCCTTCCCCTTGTTTTCTGCTTGTTCACACGAGGTGAAGGGGTGTCACAAATCTCTTGTGGGGTAAGGGCTAGGGCTAAGGGCTAAGGGCTAGGGCTACATCAGTCTTATGACCACGAAATATACAATATTCAATAAGGTTTTTGATCATAGCATCACTTGTCTGAGGTGATGGTTAGCTAACGTAATGCTAATGTATCTTATGGCATTTCCTGCAGTTCGTCTTCCCCAAATCTCACTCATTGTTTTATAATTGTTTGTCGTTCTTTCATTCATCATCTTGCTCATTTTGTTCATGACAACTGTCTCATGGAATCCACCTCTTCCAAATCCCCTGGGTACCAGTCACTAACTGCTTCCCCATGACTCATAACATATTACTCATATTACTCATATTCCTCTTGTTTTTCACTCAATTATGTACACAAGAGGACATTAATTTTCTTAATTCAATACATGGCCTTCAAACTACATGTAACCATGTAAGCAGGTGGCCATTAATCTTCTTAATTCAGTACCTGGCCTTCAAACCTTCATTTACACACACACACATGTGCTCTGCTGAGAGATACTCAGCTCCAGATGGTCAATTACTGAACACACACAACACACACTGAGGTGAAGTAGCTGGCTGCCTGCTGCAGCGGCGCTTGGGGAGCAGTGAGGGGTTAGGTGGCTTTCACACCAAACCCATTTCTCAAGTGCGTGAGGAGTGAAAGGCAGAGTGACTTCTCTGGAATGAACCACAACCACACAGATGTACAGACTCTCTTTCTCTCTCACATACACACACACACACACACACACACACACACACACACACCACAGAAGTTTCCAGAGAAGAGTTTCCAGTAAAGAGAAATAATAATTGACTAGGCCATGTCAACCTCACTAAACTGCCTGTGGGAGCTGACTGCCACTAGGAGCCTTATGAGAGAAGAAAGCTTCATGTCAAACCCATCCAAGCTCTGTGTTTTCCAGATGTACGGTTCAAGTCAAGTCAAGCAAGGAGGTTTTCCTAGACCTTTTAGTATGTGACAAGGTACAGTCTTATGAATGTATATACCAAAAATCATTTCTGTTGCAATTAGTTCTAGGCCAAACCTTATTTTGCCTGGACTATCTGTGTTTTCCAGATGTATGTCAGTTAAACAAATACAGTTCCAGTCAAGCAAGGAGCTGCATTCAGTATCACACAGTTCCTTCAACACTGGGTAAGGAGCAGCACAGGACAATGAGGCCTGATGCTGCAGATGGGGACGATCAGCAATAGATTCTGTGCCTGTCATGGAAGTGACAGAAGCTGTGTTGAAGTCCACAGCTTAAGAGCAGTACATGACACAGGTATGTGGGGGGATGTACTCAGAGGTTTTGGACCTCACTGGAAACATCTGTGGTTTCCACCTCTACTAGTGTCATACACACATCCTCCTCCATCTAACCAGTACCAGCTTTAGTTTACAACAAGGCTTCACCTGGTTCATGGAACACAAACAAAACCCAGAACCCTTTGTTGTGGTAGGAACAAATGTGAAACTAGAAACTTTTATTTTATTTTATGCCCTGGAACACAAACATCCATTAAAAATAATGGTAACTGTTAAAGTGTAACGGCGCCCCAAAATATGTTTTTGAGCTGCTGAGTGAAATTACTTACATGTGGTGAAATACCAGTGTCAATAGTGTTTCAGACAAAAACAGCATTTTATGGCATCTTACATGTGAAACATATCTCCCCGCGCCCTCTACAGTTTCAACTGCGCCACTACATTTGATGACGTCAGCATGCCCCAAAGGTATACCACCGCATCATACCTCCCCGTCTCTAATGAGAGGTGGGCAGACTCCCGGCTCTGGGTAATCCTACATTCTTAAAGCTTTGCAGTATTCTTCAGACTATTAGATCCAAGCAGCAAGGTGGGAATGCTACTGGTTTTTATTCACATTATTATGACTCTATGACTGCCGCTAGCGTACCTGGCACAGCGTGAATATAGGTCCTGCTCCAGTTCCCTTGCTTCCACTTTTCTTTTCTTTTTCAGTCATTTTTGGTCATCCATTTTGTTTGGTCACCCAAACACCTGGCGTTGTGAAACTGAAAGTTTTAAAGACTAGTAGCATTTTTTTTTTACTCAATTTTCATCCTGGGACACAAAAACACCAAGGCCCTTGAAACTCAGTAGGCATGTAGCCCTTTTAGTCACATAGCGAGTATAGTAAAGTTTTGTCCCAGTGACTGTGCCCCCCCCCGTGCTGGGTCCCCGGAAACACGGGCTGAAACAGGTTGGTCAGACACAGTTTTCATGGAATGACTCTTTTCATTCTGTAAATTTTAAGAAATATCAATTGTACGAAAGTCTCAATGATGGTCAAAGAGGTCTCAAATAGACTTTGCAAACATTCTAAATAAACCCAAACTAGATGTACCTCTGAATTTTTTTTTATTGGAACTAGGCGTCGACCAGTGCTTTGACCAAAAAATTGGTTGCAAACTTTAGTGTTCCATAGATAATAAGCAAAATGATATTTTGTACAATTACAGCGCCCTCTATGGGCCAAACTTTTTGCCTTGAAATCCACTGACCCTCACACATTGAAAACACTGGTCAACGCCTAGTTCCAATAAAAAAAAAATTCAGAGAAATTTTTAAATTGTGAAAGTAAAATCAGACATGTACATACATACTATGCCAACATCTATCTCTTTCACAAATCACTCCTACACACTAGGCAAACACACTAAATGTCATTCCTTCAAAACCCATATCCATGCCCAGCAAATCATTTTTCACACAAATTCTCACCTCACAACACTGACCTACCACAAACTCATCATACCAACGGTTCCCACATTTCAATACACTGCGGCAGTCATACCATTTTTATGTAGTATTTTTCACTGCAAACAAAACACATCTTAATGTTCATAGGATCAGAGCCGGGCTGTTTATTAGTGGACTCCCAAAATCTAAAGTGACTTATATATATATTTATATATAATATTTTATATATATTTTTGTCAAGTATCAATTGTTCAGGGTCAGCCTCCCCCAACTTAGGGTTAAGTGCCTTGCTCAAGGGCACAACGGCGGTAGCTGGGATGAAGAAGAACATGGAACTATTATTTTTCTACACTTTTGTCCAACTCAGCTTTTTTCATACTTTTTGTATTTTGGACTTTCACATTCTTTTCTTATTTCGGGGTTGTTGGATCCAACCTGGGTAAATTTAGGCTACATGATCTACAGTGATATTTCATATTGTACTGTGTCTGTTCTACATGGTTGTGCAGGCTTATCATGATCTGCATTAGTATTTCATATTACACAGTACTTGTTTAAATTAATAATTAAAGGTACACATTACACACTGAGCTCAAACCCCCTGATTTCTCAGAACAGTAGTGGTTGTAACAGCCAGAGAATTTCTCTGTGGCAACTATACAGGGTTTCATTGAAGAAAGTTGTGTATAATCCATAGTTTGATGGAATAACACGTACATAATGTGCACAAGGTTTCACCACCATCATGAACAGCTTGGCTGATCTGATGCAAAGTGACTAACTCAGGCTGACTGCCTTAAAGTGGTTTGCTCTGTCACATGACTTACAAACCTTGGAGGGCAGTTTGCAAATAAACAAAAAATCCTAACATTTTTTATTTCTCATGGAATTGTAAAGTCAGTTTCTCTAGCATCGCATGCATTAATGCAAATATAAGAGAAAAAAAATATCCTAAGAAATGTAGCAATCCATAGCACCATATTCATTCTTCACTTGCTCGCGGGCGCCATCTCGTTGCAGTACCACCAGGAAGGACTCTGAGAGTGAACGTTCTCGACGTATTAAAATTTCTCTGGCTCCGGCATCATTGTGTCAGATGAAAACACTACCTAGTGGCAGAAACTGAGCACTACAGGTCTTTTTTGTATTTGGCTTGCTTCACCCGTGCTACACACATGCAAACACTTACACATAAAGTGTACAGTTTTTCTGCATGTCATGTAACACACACACACACACTATGTTTATACGATTAGTCAGGCTTTTCACGGATTCACAGTTTCTGTCATTAATTTAATTTGCACAAACACATTCTTCAGAAGTTAATACTGCGTTTTGAAACAGAAAAAACATAGCCTACCAAACCAAGCACTAATGCCAGTAGCAAGTAGCTTTTTGCTTTCACCTGGAAGTAGCCTATTCCATCTAGGCTAGAAAGTAATCGGAAACTCCCACATAATAATCAACAACTTTGAGAAGGCTACGGCCTCTGATCACAGTGAGTGCACTGTTAAGGCTTATATTCACTAGTGTTATGTCCAGTTAGGCTACGAACTTACAGAGACGTAGAAGATGTGCGTCCTTCACTTCGCCTTTCTGTTTTCTTTGTGGCCGAAACGAGAAAGGAGCCTCAACCTTGTGAGTGGCGGTAACCACAGAAACGGGAATAATAAGCCCACCCAGCGGAATCTCCCTAAAGCAGCTTGCGCAGTGCTCGGACAGCCTGTGTTTGTTTGTCACAGTCCGGTCGAGTCCAGTCCGGTAAAGTTTTAGACTGTCCGTGCGGTGTGGACAACTTTCCAACGAACTCAAACAATCTGACCCACAAGGTTCTGCTCGCGTGCAGAACATCCACGAGCGGACAGTCTGTAAAGACTGATGTGGTCTTCACCACTCACTCCTTAAATCACTCATCTTTGCGGTATGCTCCAGACCACTTTCCACGTCTGTGTTGTTATTTGACCTAACAGATAAACTATCATGTCCTAAACTATCAAAACTTCACTCACTCAGAACTAGTTACCTCAAACTCCCTAGCGCCCCCACTGGTCAAACGTCATATCTTGGCAATGCTTTGATGTAGCGTAACCAAACTTGGTACATGGACTCAGGACCCTGTTCTAACCATTTAGAACAGAGCTTTGAATTCTGAAGCCTTCCCCTACTACATTCAATCAAATTTGACGGCGAAGCGCAACCAAACATGGTAGGTGGACTCAGGACGTTATTCTGACCACTCTCAGTGATCTATTTCAACGCTCTAGTGCCCCCTCTGGTCGTATCTCACCAACAGTTTGACCTATCGCAACCAAACTTGACCTTAGGTGGACTCAAGGCCAAGTTCTGACCACTCATGCACTCATGACCCCATCCTTAGTATGCATAAAAACATTTGACCACTAGGGGTGATATAATAACCAACATTTTAACCTATCAAAATTAAACTTGGTACATAGACTGACGACACACATACACACATGCACGAACAAATGCACACACAATTACATCGGCTGACACCAAAAACATTTTAATTACTATGCCCAGGCAAGACATATTAGACAACACACTACATTTCCGCAGTAATTTGTTTGGCAGTAATGACATTTAAAACATACAGACCACACTTGTACATGTGATGGATATATGACATGTGAGTGTTTTGTTGGGTGGCAGAATGTCGGATTGCGGAATCACACATGCGAGGGCCCGTCACTGCTGCCAGTGAAATATTTATTAAATATTATAATAAATCAGCTTTCGCTTGTTTTTCAGTGTCATAAAGCTGATGAATTTTGTTTCAAATTGTAAAATTTCCGCCCACCGAATCCAACAACGACTTCTGTTCATCGGTTTCCATGGTTGCACTCCTGTTGTGTCCTGTGCATCAGTAAGACAGGTATACCAAGAACTTGTGCAATGAGAAACGTTCTGCGCTGTTTGGAGTGCAAAAATAAATTGTGATTAAATGTGTGTTTTTTGTCACGTTACTTTTTCTGTCATTAATTCATCGTAATGCAACAAAGTCCCAGTTCTGTTGTTTTCATCAATGCAACAAAGTCCCAGTCCTGTTGTTTTCATCAACTGTCGTCCAAGGAGCTGGCATGTAGTATCTCAGTTCCTTCCAGAAGCGCCGTTGAGATGACGAGTGTGAGAGTGTGTGTTTGTGTGAGTGTGTGTGTATGTGTGAGTGTGTGTGTTTGTGTGAGTGTGTGTTCCAGTGGAGCGGATGTCTGCTGCGTGTGAGGAGCTGTAGAGGGGGGGGCAGGCTAGACCCCTTCTCTCCAATCTGGATGATCACAACTTTCAGACCAGAGTTCACCAGAGCCTCATACTCACCCAGGCTTCGCTCAAAACACACCTGGGACACACACGTGTGTGTGTTTATGTCTGTGTTTGTCTTTATGTCTGTGGGTGTGTAACAGTTCAACACAGCCTCCTGTGGGTCCTGCTGCTGGAGTGTGTGTGTGTGTGTGTGTGTATGAGAGACAGAGTCTGTGTATGTGTGTGTGTGAGCATCACCTCGCTCTCCGTCTGTGTGCATGTTTTGCCACTGGGGTGTGTGTGTGGATGTGTGTGTGTCTGACTCTACGTAAATATCCATCTGGGTATGTGGTGTGTGTGCATGTATGTGAGTGTGTGTCAGTTTAAGTGGTATTCTATCCTGGTGTGGATTTACGTGAGTGTCTGACTGTGTGTGTTTCTGTGTGTGTGTGTTTGTTTGAGTGTCTCTGAGGGTAAGTGGGATTGATTCCTCACACACAGGTGTGTGTATGTCTGTGTGAGTGTGTGTGTCTTTCTCGGTTCCATCCAGGACAATGATGAGTCTGCGACTCTTTGCTAGAGCCTTGTCGATGACATCAAACACAGCTGCAAAGGATCATGGGGGATACAGGAAATTAATTAAGACACTTCCTCATTCCAAGGCCCACAGATTGCAGCTCTGCCATGCACTCAGCTCATGCAGATTAGAAATAAGTCAATCAAAAGCTTGGGCCTGCAAAACCAGCCAATATGCAGTGTTCTCCTTTTACACTGGCCAATCAGCGGCGTTCTCATTCTACATTGGCCAATCAACAGCATTCCCATTCTACACTGGCCAATCAGTATCTCCCTTCAGCCAAAGCAGCCAGTTAACTCCCCCCATATCTGCAATCCTAGCCAATCAGCAGCTCCCTCTGCTCTGGAGCTCTAGCCAATCACCGGAAAGGAAGGAAGCTTGCGGCCAATAGAAAACAGACCATGTGCTTAAAGCCCTTGGGCAGTAGAAAAAAACAGACAACGTGCTTAAAAAGAATATTTCACAAACCTTTAAGTGGACTACACCTGAAATAGCATGGCATGATGGGGAGTGTAATATGATATGATGCCCACTAGATGGCACTGTGTTACTACAAAAGTCAGCACCACTGTCAAGTTACTTACAGTCACACTTACAAACTACAAACAGAGCAAACTGCTGCACTGAGAATATTGGATATCTGGATTCTGAAATTCCAATTTACAAAAAATGAACAAAAAAATCAAAAGAGGGGGACAGGATGTGTGTCAACATACCTTCACCAGGGAGGTCATCTCTACCTCTGATGAAGAGTTTGTAACCATAGTCACTCTCCAGAACCTCGGGGAGAACCCGTAGAGCAAAGGTCATTGCCATGGAAACGGTGTTTCCACTTGGGTAACTAACATATGCATCATAAACCTTACCATCTAGAAGAGAGAGTGGGATGAGGTGAAAGATTGAACATTTCTGCTACTTTAGTAACTAAGGTAGGGTGACCAGACAACCCCGATTTCTAGAGACAGGTGGTTTGTCCCTGGTAAAATACAGGAAAACCCACTTTGTCGTCAATTTTTAAGCTAAAACATTATTCATTTTGATGATATTGACTGTAGAAATAGGAATGTGCCCAGATCCCAAAGAAAATTCAGTAAAATGTCCCCGATTTTCATCTCAGAGGTCTGGTCACCTTAAACATAATTAGCCGTTACTGTTTCAGACACATCGTTGACGGCCACAGCTACCTTTTCCCATACATTTTACAAGCCAAATTCAGAAGGCATATGCAATATTTCAGCAGTCACATTCACAATACATTTTGGGTGATGGTACAAGATGCTTATCACGGAAAATCCAGAGAGCAAGTTTACTCTGACATGCTACCCTTTTCAAGTAGGCTAATTAAGGCCTGCGCACCAGAGGTGTAGGCAGTAGGCTAATTAAGGCCCGCGCACCAGAGGTGCAGGCTGTGGCCTTGACAGCAACTGCAGACTATATGAGACATTTCATTCAAAGTTTGTGAATATTTCTCTCGTACAGTGGCATATACACTTGGAACTGATCTAAAACACAGTGGCAAATACACTTGAAACTGATCTAAAGTACAGTGGCATATACACTTGAAACTGATCTAAAGTACAGTGGCATATACACTTGGAACTGATCTAAAGTACAGTGGCATATACACTTGGAACTGATCTAAAGTACAGTGGCAAATACACTTGGAACTGGTCTAAAGTACAGTGGCATATACACTTGGAACTGATCTAAAGTACAGTGGCAAATACACTTGGAACTGGTTAAAAATTGGTGCTCTTCATTTTGCATTGGCCCTTGGCCACTTAGATTTTTAAGTATGCGGCTGCACACAGAAAGGTGTGGGCATTAGACCTGTATACTATCAGCTCACTAAGGAGTTAGCTAAGGATATTAACCCATTAAAGGGATTATCCGTTACCCTGTTTTTAATGCTGCTGTCGGGAGGTATGAGAACAAGGGAATTTGATGTAACAAAGACCAAATAGCAAAATGGCAGCAAACGCTAACTGATGAGGGCAAACGCTAACTGATGAGGGCAAACGCTAACTGATGAGGGCAAGGAAGTTTCTTTTTTTTACGCCCACATCTGTTAGCATTAGCTGCCAGTTCGCAAATTCGTTTGATGTTGTGTTAAATGCTGTTGTTCTTATATCTACCACCAGCACTTTGCAGCATTAAAGAACAGGGATATGGGCTGACTGACTCCAGAATTTTCCTTTAGGCTAACTTGTGAACGATCTGAAAAAATGTCCATTTGGGTCAACTTTGACAATAATTCAGCCCTAACATCTCTGTTGGACTGATCACATCAACACTATCAGGTTGAATGTTTTCTCATGTTGAATGTTTCACAATGACATTTTACAACGTATGTCGACGCAACAGCTTGCATAAACATACAACATGTAAATTGTGTGTGTGTGTGTGTGTGTGTGTGTGTGTGTGTGTGTGTGTGTGCATGTGTGTTACTCACCGTACTGTTTGTGTCGGGGGGAAACTGAGCGGTATAAGAGCACCAGTTCCACTCTGCAACGCCAGCACAGATACACACACACCACCAGCAGACCACAGGCCACCGCCATGCCCACCAGGCAGTGTAACACCTCCTGATTAGCTAGGGAGATCACATACACATTTAGTTACACCTCCAGGAGGTAAAACAGCTCCTGATTGGATAGAGAGGCAGACATATTAACCACCACATAGTAAAACACCTCCTGATTGGCTAGAGGGATCACAGACACCAGTGTAGTGCCGGCCTTTTGCACTCTGAAATATGACCACTCCAACACTCATAAAACATGCCTCTAGGCTAAGCAGAAGGTTACATTTACATTTACATTTAGGCATTTAGACGCTTTTATCCAAAGTGACTTACAAAAGAGGATAACATTCAAGCTACAACACAATGAAAGAACTAACAAGGAGTGCATATTGCTAACATAGAATCTGCACTATTTTAAGTTGAAAGTGCAATAGTGTAACACAGTGTAGAGAAATTAAATTATTAAGTGCATTCTCAAAATTTACGCCAGGAGATATTCTTGGAATAGCTGGGTCTTCACAAGTTTCTTGAAGGTGGAGAGGGTATCAGTTGATCTGGTAGCACTTGAGAGGTCATTCCACCAGCGCGGAACCAGATATGAGAAGGTGTTGGCCGTGCTAGAAAACATTCCTTAGAGGAGCGAAGCGGTCGTCGGGTGACATAGGGCTTCAGGAGAGTATTCAAGTAGATGGGAGCAGAGCCATCATTCACCCTGTAGGCCACCATAAGTGCCTTTAATTTAATGCGAGCAGCCAAGGGTAACCAGTGAAGTTCAATGAACAGAGGTGTGATGTGCCCTTGTTGGCTGGTTAAAGACCAGATTAGCAGCTGCATTCTGGATCATCTGTAGCGGTCTCACCACACAGGCTGGTAGGCCTGATAGGAGGACAAGACGAGAGATAACCAGGGTCTGTACCAGGAGCTGGGTTGCATGTTGGGTTAGGTACGGCCTGATCTTCCTTATGTTGATTAGGGAAAAACGGCACGACTGAGCCACAGAGGCAACGTGATCTGCAAAAGTCAGTTGGTCATCGATCATGACACCTAGGTTTCTTGCCACTTCGGTGGGAGAAACAGACAGGGAGTCGATCTTGATACTGATGTCGTGATGTATGGCTTGTTTGGCTGGGAGGACCAGCAGTTCAGTTTTGGAGAGATTTAGTTGGAGGTGATGTCCTTTCATCCATGCAGATATATCAGAGTGACAGTCCAAGATCACCGTGGAGAAAGGACAGATAGAGCTGGGTTTCATCAGCATAGCAGTGGTATGAGAAGCCATGGGAGTGGATGATTGAGCCCAGCGAGGTGATGTACAGGGCGAAGAGAAGGGGCCCCAGCACAGATCCTTGGGGTACTCCTGTGGTGAGTTGGTGAAGTGCCGATGACCGTCCTAGCCATGATACGTTGAATGACCGTCCAGTAAGATAGGACTAGGAGTGCGCTGTGCCAT
>PYXC01001583.1:42500-47500 GCA_015244755.2 Tenualosa ilisha | reverse complement strand
ATACGGATGTTCTTGCCATGATTACAGCATGCTCTCAGAAAGCTGTCCAACAATAATTGATCTGGACATCTTTCTAACATGTCCTTCAAATCCATAGAAAGCCTAATTGCTGAATGAAGGGAGGGGCAGAAACTAGGCCCAGGATCACATGTCTGTGTAAACAAAGCAGGCCATAGTAACCAAGGGACCAAATAAACAAAGACACCTAGCAACCAAGGCAAAAAAAAAATCACCAAGACCATGAAACCCATCTTTGATATAGTAATTTATGTGGTTTGGCTAAAGGTACCAATCCCATATTTTGAGAATATACAAAATAAAACATGGGTTTTGTGTCATTGTTTTTATGGTTTACTTTGTCATACCTTGGGGAAATGTACTTAAAGTACAGGTCTTAAAATGTATTTATATCCTCTTTAATATCTCACAACTCAAAAGATTTATACCACACATCATTGTGTGTAATGCACAGGAATACTAAATATCTGATGTCATTCATCAACAAGATATGAATTTTCAGCAAAGCATTACTCGGCAAATGTGCAACTGTGAAACAAGAATCTCAGAATTTAAAGATGTCTGCTACAATAGAATAGTTTCTGGAAGTTAAAAAGATGTACCTTGGAAACTCCAAGAGTAATACCTTATGGAACAAGGACATTTCTTCAAAGCTCCATTTTATCCAGACATGACCCCCTTTTTTAAGACTCCATGGGCCCTATCATGCCGCGGCGCACTGTGCATTCGTGACATGCGCATGGTGTCATTACTATTCTGTGCCAGCGAATCGTTCATTTTTTCAGGCAAAAAATCACGTTGTCTAGATAGCAGATGACACTGCGCCGTCAGGGGTGTGTCAGCGAAAAGAAGAGGTGTGGTCTGGCGCAAAGCGTGCCAGATGCTATTATAAGGACGCAAAAATTAAATCCGCCAGTGACCAACAAAACCCTGGTCTGTCGTCAGTTGCACATTGCTGAAAAGCTATTTTAGGGGCACACAGTGCTTTGGGATATGAAAGCGTACACACTGCGCGAACACCCTGCTTCTCTCATCAGCAGGAGCGCGCAGCAGGGTTAATACAAAAGTTTTTCATGTGGAGAAAAAAATTATGGAGTCCCTGGAAATATGAAATATAAATGTACATCACATATGCAGGCGTCTGCTCCACGCTGTCTGATGGACCTCCACCTCCCGTTTGTTTTTGATCTTTTCTTTGCATTGAAAGCTTTTGTTTCCCCCATCTTCTAACATCATTGTACCGCTTTCGGCACTGTTCGGATGTTCTTTTTTTGCCAAAGGCAGAGGATACAACTGAGGATATTTCCTCCCATACTTCCTTGACCCGTGGAGGTTTGGGGGGATTCTTTCCATCCCCGAAGATAACCTGTTCACACGCTTTTACCTCACGCACTAGCAGATCGGTCTCCTCTATCGAAAAACGCTCCTGTCTTCCGGATAAATTCGCCATAATAGCAAAACACCATGGAAAATGCGCCGCTGGCTTTTAAAGGGAATGAGAGTATAAATCCTGATTGGTTAATTGTATGTTACGCCCAAAACACACCCATGACTAATGAAGTACTTTAAGACCAACCCTTTTGAACCATGCGTCTGGCGCAATGTTCGCTTTTCCCGCTGTCAAAATACCAAATTGTGTCGGGCACGCCCCCAAAGCAACTTGCACGACAGACTTTAGACAATGCGCATATGATGGTGAAAATAGAGCCCTATATCTCAAAAAGTACAGAGGATACAATGGTAATATTTTGCATTATAGATCCTGGGTATAGTAACATTATTCACATAAAGTATGAAGCAAATCCATGATGGCCAGGCGTTTCTCTTTTTCCACAAGAAAAAGCACCTATGGATCCTCGATGAAGGTCTGGGTGGTGCTGTATGTTTGGGGTAGCCTAGAACTCTTTTCCACCTTTTCCACCTTTAAATCTTTACTAAACCCACCTCCTCCACCTCCTCCAACTAACCTCACAGCTGACACTTTTGCTGCATTCTTCACTAACAAAGTTGCAGCTATTAGTAGTCAGTTCTCAAACCAATCTACAGTGGTTCCTTCTCCTAGCCTCTCTACACCAACTGCTTCCTTTTCTTCTTTCACTCCTCTCTCCGAGGCAGAGGTGTCTAAGCTTCTCACAGACAGCCGGCCTACCTCTTGTCTTCTGGATCCTATCCCAACAACCCTTCTTCAGGCCATAACCCCCACAATTGTGACAGCAACCACACATGTGGTCAATGCGTCACTAACTAGGGGTACATTTCCCACTGCCTTCAAACAAGCCCAGGTAACACCATTGCTCAAAAAACCATCCCTCGCTCCCACTCAAGTGGAGAACTACCGGCCTGTCTCTCTTCTTCCCTTCCTTTCCAAAGCCATTGAACGAGCTGTCTTTAAACAGGTCACAGGATTTCTCACTCAGAACAACCTCCTCGACTCCAACCAATCCGGCTTCAGAAGTGGCCACTCCACTGAAATGGCGCTTCTGTCTGTGACGGAAGCACTAAAAGAGGCCAGAGCGGCAGGTCAGTCCTCAGTGCTCATCCTGCTGGACCTATCAGCAGCATTTGACACGGTCAACCACAGCATCCTACTGGACAAGCTGACCAACATTGGGATTGATGGCACAGTGCACTCCTGGTTCAAGTCCTATCTTACTGGACGGTCGTTCAACGTATCGTGGCTAGGACAGACATCGGCACTTCACCAACTCACCACAGGAGTACCCCAAGGATCTGTGCTGGGGCCCCTTCTCTTCGCACTGTACATCACCTCGCTGGGCTCAATCATCCACTCCCATGGCTTCTCTTACCACTGCTATGCGGATGATACCCAGCTCTATCTGTCCTTTCCGCCGGACGACTCCACGGTGTCATCACGGATCTCGGACTGTCTCTCCGATATATCTGCATGGATGAAAGGACATCACCTCCAACTAAATCTCTCCAAAACTGAACTGCTGGTCCTCCCAGCCAAACAAGCCATACACCACGACATCGGTATCAAGATCGACTCCCTGTCTGTTTCTCCCACCAAAGTGGCAAGAAACCTAGGTGTCATGATCGATGACCAACTGACCTTTGCAGATCACGTTGCCTCTGTGGCTCGGTCGTGCCGTTTTTCCCTATTCAACATAAGGAAGATCAGGCCGTACCTAACCCAACATGCAACCCAGCTCCTGGTTCAGACCCTGGTTATCTCTCGTCTTGACTACTGCAATGTCCTCCTATCAGGCCTACCAGCCTGTGCAGTGAGACCGCTACAGATGATCCAGAATGCAGCTGCACGTCTGGTCTTTAACCAGCCAAAAAGGGCACATGTCACACCTCTGTTCATTGAACTTCACTGGCTGCCCTTGGCTGCTCGCATTAAATTCAAGGCACTTATGTTGGCCTACAGGGTGAATGATGGCTCTGCTCCCATCTACTTGAATTCTCTTCTGAAGCCCTATGTCACCCGACGACCACTACGCTCCTCTAAGGAACGTTTTCTAGCACAACCAACACCTTGTGCAGGTCGGTCCAGACTCTTCTCATATCTGGTTCCGCGCTGGTGGAATGACCTCCCAAGTGCTACCAGATCAACTGATACCCTCTCCACCTTCAAGAAACTCGTGAAGACTAAGCTCTTCCAAGAATATCTCCTGGCGTAAACTTTGAGAATGCACTTAATAATTTAATTTCTCTACATTGTGTTACACTATTGCACTTTCAACTTAAAACAGCTCAGATTCTATGTTAGCAATATGCACTCTTTGTTAGTTCATTGTGTTGTAGCTTGAATGTTATCCTCTTTTGTAAGTCGCTTTGGATAAAAGCGTCTGCTAAATGCCTAAATGTAAATGTAAATGTAAGAAATCTAGACGTACCGTACCAGGAGCAAATAGTTCTGCTCAGCAGGTATGTCTAGCCACGTACCATAGGACCTCTCGATGGTGCAAAACAACTAAGTGGCCAAGGAACAGCGGTTGTTTGACTTTGGCATCGACTTTGGAAGAGTTCGATTTGGGCTTTGAAAGTTGAGCAGAAAAAGGTAGCCTACTCAAGTAATTTGTTTCAAAGACATATTTGCCGATTTGCAGACGTTGCTCTGATTGGTCGTAGCGCTATCCTATTGTGTGCAGAGGCAGTTTGAATGTCAACAGCTGATTCCGCCCCTGGGACTGAGTTTAGTTTATCATGATAAAGGTCTGGGTGGTGCTGTATGTTTAGGGTGTAGTGTAAATGGTGTGGGCTTATCCTCGATGAAAGTCTGGGTGGTGCTGTTTGTTTGGGATGTAGTTCAGATGGTGTGGGTTTATCCTCAATGAAGGTCTGGGTGGTGCTGTATGTTTGGGGTGTAGTTTAGATGGTATCTTTATTTAACTATGTTGAAGGCCTCGGTGGTGCTTTATGTTTGGGGTGTAGTTTAGATGGTGTCTTTATTTAACTATGTTGAAGGCCTAGGTGGTGCTGTATGTTTGGGGTGTAGTTTAGATGGTGTCTTTATTTAACTATGTTGAAGGCCTAGGTGGTGCTGTATGTTTGGGGTGTAGTTTAGATGGTGTGGGTTTACCTGAGATGAAGGCCTGGGTGGTGCTGGCTGCGGTGTAGCTGCGTCCGTCCAGAGTGAAGTGGAGCAGGCAGGTGTAGTTCCCTCTGTCATGAATGGACACTTTGGGCAAATTCAGAAACCTCCCAGACCCATTCACAGCCTTGCAGTCCTACATCACACACACAGAAACTGGATAACTGACACCAGCTTAACACCAAAATAGAACAGACCATACACTAGCTTATCATTGTTAATACAATTAGTTCAGGTTGAACTAATGATGCATGCCATATTGTTAATACAGGTTAATCAGGTTGAACTAATGATGCATGCCATATTGTTAATACAGGTTAATCAGGTTGAACTAATGATGCATGCCATATTGTTAATACAGGTTAATCAGGTTGAACTAATGATGCATGTCATATTGTTAATGCAGGTTAATCAGGTTGAA
>PYXC01001583.1:25000-35000 GCA_015244755.2 Tenualosa ilisha | reverse complement strand
AATGAGTACACCCCCTTTGAAAAGTAAAAGTTTAAACAATATGTCCATGAAAACAAAAAATATTCCCAAAAATCTTGCAGACTAAGTTTAATATCACACCTGCGTAACATACAACACAAACTTTTGCTTTATAATATAACTTAGATTACATATTTTTCAGTTTTACTCAAATTAGGGGGGAGCAAAAATGAGTACACCCCCAACAAAACTACTGCATCTAGTATTTTGTATGGCCTCCATGATTTTTAATGACGGCACCAAGTCTTCTGGGCATGGAATGAACAAGTTGGCAACATTTTGTTACATCAGTCTTCATTCTTCAATTATGACCTGTTTTAGAGACATGGATGTTGGATGGAGAGTGATGCTCCACTTCAGAATTCCCCATAGGTGTTCGATTGGGTTCAGATCAGGTGACATGCTTGGCCACTGAATCACTCTCACCCTGCTCCTCGTCTGAAAGCCAACAGTGGCCTTAGATGTGTGTTTAGGATCACTGTCATGTTGGAAAAGTGCACCACGACCAAGTGCACAGAGTGATGGTAGCATTTTATTTTTCAGTATAGAACAATACATCTCTGAATTCATGATGCCATCAATGAAATGCAGCTCCCCAACACCAGCAGCACTCATGCAGCCCCACGTAAGGACACTGCCACCACCATGCTTCACTGTAGGCACCAGGCATTTTTCTTTGTATTCCTCACCTTTGCGACGCCATACAGTTTTGAAGCCATCAGTTCCAAAAACATTAATAACAGTCTCATCACTCCACAATACAGAGTCCCAGTAGCCTTCATCTTTGTCAACATGGGCCCTGGCAAACTCTAGGCAGGCTTTTTTGTGCCTGGGCTTTAGGAGAGGCTTCTTTCGTGGACGGCATCCATGCATGCCATTCCTCTGCAGTGTACGGCGTATTGTGTCACGGGACACAGTCACCACCGATTGGCTTTCTGCTTCTTTAGCTAACTGTAGTGAACTTGTGTGCCGATTTTCTTCAACCCTTCTCATCAGAAGACGTTCCTGTCGAGGTGTTAACTTCCGTGGACGACCAGGACGTCTCTGTGACATGGTCGCAGTTCCATTTTTCTTAATTCTTTATACCACTTTTGCTACAGTATTCTGACTAATAAGTAAAGCTTGGCTGATCTTCTTGTAGCCTTTACCTTAAATAATTTTCTTTCTCAGGTCTTGTGTCATTTCGCATCCATATGGTGCCATTGCTGACAGCAGGGAATGGGGAGGGGTTTTCTTAGAGTAACACCCTTTTATAGTCAACTATCTGCTGGACTAATTGAATAATTACTCACCTGTGATTGCATTCTTGGTAAATCAGACATTTGTAGTCTAAAATCTTGCTTTGACCTGAGACTTTCAGTGGGGTGTACTCATTTATGCTGGGCACTGTATATATGCATGTGTGTGTGTGTGTGTGTGTGTGTGTATGCATATGTGTGTGTGTGTGTGTCTGTTTGTGTGTGTGTGTATATATATATATGTATATATATATGTATGCATGTGTGTGTGTGTGTGTGTGCGTATGCGTGTGCATATGTGTGTGTATGTGCATATGAGTGTATGTGTGTGTGTGTGTGTGTGTGTGTGTTTGTGACTTGCTGTGCAGCAGGACCCACTCTTCCAGTACAGTAAACCATGGTGGATGTGGTTAGTTTAGTGTATGTCTGTGGAAACTTCTGCACATTTCACCCTGCTACCTGCCCTAAATACAGCTGCTCACACACACACACACACACACACACTTGAACACTAAAACACTAAAACTTAGTAGTCAAGCTGTGAGTGAATATTTGTCTTGTGCCAACACCCCACGTTTACATTACATTTAACACCCACAACATTATATTTCTAGTAACAATTTCTATGAACCCAGTAGTAACACATTCATTAAGGGTTATAATGCATTCATAAAGGCTTATAACTTATTCCATTAGCATTCATAACTGTTTATAGATTGTCATGACTGTGCTTATTAGGCATTACACTGTTAGAGGCCTACAATAAGTCCTTACTACCTGAAGCACTGTAAGCTTCTTTGCCCTTTTGGTTCTATGGAAACAGACTACTTTACTACTTGTCAATAATGGAGCCTTATTGATCCTCATGAGTAACTATGTGTTCATCTCACTCCACTTAGAGTACACACTGAGCACTTGTAACTCTCCAGTATGTGGCATGAGCAATCAGGCATAGAAAAGGAAAAAAAACTAAGAAATTGTCTTGCAGCTTTACAATACTTTATGACACTTTGAGTCTAAAGGTTTATATCACATCATTACAATGACAAAATGCCAGTTACTCAACCATAACCTTTGCGTGTGTGTGTGTGTGTGTGTGTGTGTGAGTTTGTGAGTGGGTGTGAGTGTGTGTGAGAGTGTGTGTGTGTGTGAGAGAAGTGTATATGTGTGTGAGTTTATGTGTGAGTATGTGTGTGAGTTTGTGAGTGTGTGTGTGTGTGTGTTTGTGTGTGTGTGTGTGTGTGTGTTTGTGTGTGTATGTGTGTGTGAGTTTGTGAGTGTGTGTGTGTGTGTGTGTGTGTGTGTGTGTGTGTGTGCGTGCATGCGTGCTTGTCTGGAAATTCAGTGCTGACACAGTATGTGCACGGCCCCTTTGAGGTACACCTGCAAAGGGACATCATTTATTTCCCCTGTCAAACCCACGCAAACCCACAGCAATATGTGCACAAACACACACACAGACACATGCTGACACACATATTGACACACACACTGACACACACACACTGACACACATACCAACACACACACATACACACACACACACTGATGTACATGTATACACCCACGCTTCTGACGTCCTTGAAAACCACAGTCTTTTGCTACTCAGCACATTCTGTTAGATGTCAAATAGTTTAGTTAGCTACTGTAGATGGGGTACAACATGCATGGCATAGCACACACACACACACACAAACAAACCTCTGACATCCTTGAGAACCACAGTGTTTTGCAATCCAGTACATCACTACTGTGGGATAGGTTAGTTAGCTAGAAGGGGTCTAACAAGGAACAGATGCCAGCTAGCCTAGCAGCTGCACAGGTAGAACGCTTGTGAACCTCCCTCCTGACACTTCACAGAGCGTCCTAGTCAGCTGACTTGTGAACCTCCCTCCTGACACTTCACAGAGCGTCCTAGTCAGCTGACTTGTGAACCTCCCTCCTGACACTTCACAGAGCGTCCTAGTCAGCTGACTTGTGAACCTCCCTCCTGACACTTCACAGAGCGTCCTAGTCAGCTGACTTGTAAACCTCCCTCCTGACACTCCTGAGTTTGCTGTTGTTTTGAGGTTGCGGGTTATTGCCCCAAGCTGGACTGCCGCTAGCGCCACCTAGTGCTTCCACTCAATTTCTTATTTAGCTCCACCACTGCATCAGGTATCTGTCCATAGGCTTAGTTTTCCACCGGCTCTGAGCTCTGTGGACCAATCAACGAACGGGGGGGGGGCTCAAATGGTGTGTTCCAGCATGTAACATGACCAAGCAGTAGCGATTAGCTGAAGCTAACGTATCCCAATGGATCGGTTCCAGATGCTTTGAAACGATGTGAAAGTGTGTGGTGCATCAAACCAGGACTGCACAGAATGACCTATATCACAGTTATATATCACTATATCACAGTTAGGGGTTGGAATCGAGAACCTGAAATTGAGCACAACCAGGGCCGTAGCCAGAATTTTTCAAATACCGAGGTTAAAATGGCTGACAATGCTAATCCATTGGAAACATTTCCGACATGCAAAAATTTTAATGATTGCAAATTGTGCCATGAGAGAGTTTGTGGGGTTTGAAACCCGTAACCTAACCTGTGGGGTTTGAAACCTATAACTGCCCTGACTGTGTGTATGTGTGTGTGTGAGTGTGAGTCAGGCCACTGGCTCCCACACACAAAAATGATCATTTTTACAATTCACTCAATTGTAGATCATGATTTTAAGTTTGAAATTGGTTGGTGAGGAGTGATTGTGTGCAAAGTCAGTATAGTGTGTGCTTATAGTTCAAATGGCCTGAGGATAGAAGCTTCTCCTGAGTCTCTCAGTTCTGGCCTTGTGGTGGTGGTAGCGTAGTGGTTAAGGAACCTGGCTAGCGTGTAAGTAGCCTGAGAAGTTGTGGGTTCGAATCCCGGCTGCCACCGTTGTGCCCTTGAGCAAGGCACTTAACCCTAAGTTGCTCTAGGGGAGACTGGCCCTGAACAATTGATAGTTGATGAGTTGTAAGTCGCTTTGGATAAAAGCGTCTGCTAAATGCATAAATGTAAATGTACAAAGACATCTTCTCGATCTTAGTGGTTTGAACTGTCCATTATTAGAATGAGAAGAGTATTTCAGAATCTTTTGGTCCCTTAGAAGTACTCTTCTGGAATAGATGTCTTGTAGGGCAGGGAGTCGAGTTCTGATCTCTCTGCAGAGTACTACAATATTTACAATCTCCCATACTAGTGATGATGCTACCTGTTAGAGCACTCCCACCAGCTGCAGAAGCTGTACAAGTGAAGAAGGCCTTCAAGATGGATGAAGGAAGAAGGGTCGTTGTCTGGTCTTCTTCAGAACATACTGGGCGTCAATAGTCCATGTTAAGTCTTCAGTAATGTGGACACCAAGGTATTTAAAACTTGTGTCTCTCTCTCTACAGGTTGCCCGCTGATCTTTAGTGTGGTGTAACTGCAACTCTGCTGCCTCCAATAATCCACTACGATTTCCTTGGGTTTCCTGACATTCAGTGTCAAGCTGTTAGAATGACACCTCTTCAACCTGATCCCAGTAGGCCTGTTCTCTGTTGCTAATCAGGCCCACGAGCACTGTGTCATCCGCAAACTTGATGATGGAGGTGTGATGACTATTGGCTTTGCAGTCATGTGTGTAATGTGAAGGGACCAAGGGCTCAAAATGCAGCCTTGGAGGGCACCAGTGCTGATCGGTCATGTGCCAGATGTCACCCACTCAAACCACTTGTGAACAGTTGGTGAGAAAGTCAAATATCCAGTGACACAGTGTGGTGTTCAGTCCCAGGGTCTTCATCTTTGTGACTAGGGTGAGGGTTACTATCATGTTGAATGCTGAACTGAAGTCAGTAAACAGCATTGTCACATAATTCCCCTTCCCCTCCTCTAGGTGAGTTAGGGTGGTGTGCGCAAGGTTTGAGATGGCGTCCTCTCTGGACCTGTTGGCTCTGTGGGCAAACTGGAGGTCAAAGGAGCTTGGGAGGAATGAGCAGATAATGTTTTTCACCAGCCTCTCAAAACATTTCATCACTGTACGTGTGAGCCACCGGGTGGTAGTCATTAAGACATGATGGAGTTATGTTTTTCAGCACAGGAACAATAATGGGCTGATTGAAGCAAGTAGGAACCGTCTCTTGAGCCAATAGCATGTTGAAGATGTAGGTAAACACAAGGGTTAACTGAGCAGCGCAGGATTTCAGAACCCTGATAGAAATGCCATCATGTAGGATCTAATAACATATAAGAGCTATCCACACACACACACAATTATTCCACACAAAAACCTTAAGAACATGTCTCTATTTCTCTAGTGATCACTGAACACACACACAGACACAAAGCTGTACCCACACACAGACACAACGCAGAACCTGCAAGTTTTTATCGCTCTAGTTGGTCATTGAACACATTAATGAGGTCAGAGTTCCACATTCTCTTTCTGGGCATGTCAAGACATGATGGCTCACCACAGACCGTCACATCATGTAGGCTGTACTAGTATGTAATAGTCTACTGCGCTGAAGATATCCATCAACGCCTATAGTCTACTGCGCTTGCAGTCTCCTGCATACTAACAGCATACTCTAACCACAGAGAGCTGATAAGCATGTGCAATAAAACAGGAAAATGAATAAAATATTCTGTCACGTCAGTACATATATTGTTGCAAATTACCATCACGATTCTTATATTGCTAGATTCCAGAAAACCCATCCTCTTCAAATATGAAAGACATTTCTACTGACATGCTTCTCATTCTTCCTTCAAAGGGGTGAAATTACAAAAGCAGTGAAATTACCCTGAAATAGCCCTGGGCCCATACAGTTAAAGACAATCAAGACGATCAAGCCCTATGTCACCCGACGACCGCTTCGCTCCTCTAAGGAACGTTTTCTAGCACGGCCAACACCTTGTGCAGGTCAATCCAGACTCATATCTGGTTCCGCACTGGTGGAATGAACTCCCAAGTGCTACCAGATCAACTGATACCTTCTCCACCTTCAAGAAACTCGTGAAGACCCAGCTCTTCCAAGAATAACTCCTGGTGTAAATTTTTGAGAATGAACTTAATAATTTAATTTCTCTACACTGCGTTACACTATTGCACTTTCAACTTAAAATAGTGCAGATAGCAATATGCACTCCTTGTTAGTTTATTTCATTGTGTTGTAGCTTGAATGTTATCCTCTTTTGTAAGTCGCTTTGGATAAAAGCGTCTGCTAAATGCCTAAATGTAAATGTAAACGTACACCAAAACGTCAGATAGGCCTAACGTAAAATTGGACCTATTTTGCCACCATTTCTTGTACGCTAGCGGCAGGTGGGGCGTGAGAATTCTCCCCCTTCCAAAGTGATGAATAACAGAAAAAGAGAACCGGAGAGGAGCTCGCGCCTCACTCAGTGCATTTCAGCAGGTGCCTGCAGCTCGCGCCCCATCGAAACTGTGGTCAACAGTTTGCTCCGCGCAAGCCTCATTAACCGATGGGTGACAAATAACTACCCACGTGCGAAACCTATGCGGTGGGGTACATACAGGCACGTCTTCTCTAGATTCCATCACACGGCAGACTAGTGGAGCTCTGCATTAGGCTACTCTAAGCCATCAGTGGAGCCGCCGTGCTGACAAGCCAAACAGAGGTGCCGTTTCTACTGTGGGCGCCTGTGAAAACCCCAGTGAATGTCACGGAAATTTCAGTTAAGACTCACTTACAGATGCTTAGTTACAGTTTACAGTTAAGACTCGCTTACAGATACTTAGTAGTTACAGTTTACAGTTAAGACTCGCTTGCAGATGCTTACCAGCCCAGGGTCCAGGGCGCCTCGTAGCCTCTCAGATCAGCCCTCGGGGATCCCGCACCTCTCGCTTTGTCGATGCTGTCTTCTGTGAGCCGGTGTAGCCTCTCCCTGTGGTGTGAAGGTAGCCTTGTCTATCGGGAGGAAATAGTCCTGGGTGTGATAGAAAGTTAACACCACGAGTCGGTCAACACAACACAATCTACAACCGAGCACAGGGAAACAGTTCCGTAACTCTAAACAGTGCAAACACCGAACTCAACTCGTTGCTTGTGTTAGTGTTACGAGAGACAAGCAGTATGCGCACCCACCCGGCGTGTTATAACGTCAAAGATGCGTTCCTAAGTCCGATCTGGTCGGTGCAGAAGTCAGTGAAGTTTACCATATAGCTAAATGTCACGAGTAGCTCTTGGGCTTTCCTGCACTTGCCACACTAACAAGTAGTTT
Source organism: Tenualosa ilisha (assembly GCA_015244755.2). Lineage (NCBI taxonomy): Eukaryota > Metazoa > Chordata > Actinopteri > Clupeiformes > Clupeidae > Tenualosa > Tenualosa ilisha. The sequence goes on along the minus strand of PYXC01001583.1, from coordinate 27,503 downwards.
GTTAGAGAGCCGAAAGTGGAAATTGCATCATGTGGAGGCGTTTTTTTGTATGTTTCTTAACCAACACAGTGAGCACAGTCTCCTGTACTGCAGAACTGTGTAGGTTAGACTACGCTACATGCAACACGGAGGGAAATCCAGCACTTTCTGGTTAAAAAAGTCAGTAGGAAAACCCTGTCCTGAAATTCTTGGCATACACATATATGCGTAGTTGCGTCCGTGACAGTAGTCACAATGACAGCACTGGCTGGAATGCAGAGCTGACTAGTGTGTGTGTGTGGTGTGTGTGTGTGTGTGTGTGTGTGTGTGACCAAGTCGCGCTGTATCATTAAGGCGATGTTGCGGGACCCAGAATAGCTTAAATGATTGCAGCTGTTGGTCGCCACTGCGACTAGGCTATTCGGTGTCTCGGGAATAAGCGGAACTGTTTACGGAGGAAGAAGGTTTGAGAGAACAAACAAAGGAGCTTCTCTTCCTCGAGCAGGACGAGGGGATTTCCATGACATTGCTGACCCAACAGCCTAGCCTGCATCTGTGAAAAAAAAAATGGATGGAAATTGGCCTCCGGTTTTAATTCGGTGTGGTGGCAACAGGTAAAAAGATAAAGTAAAGTAAAGATTAGATTAGATTAGATTAAATCAAATTGATAGGCTATATAGAATAAACGGAGTGAGCACCAGCGACACTTAGGCTATACATTCAAACATCATCCAACTGTCTTTTAGAAAAAATAAGAACCGGTATCCATGCGTCCCAGTAAATAGTCATAATGCAGGGAGTGTACAAAAGCCCATTTAGATTTTCTTCAGGGCCAACACTATGCTCACACGGGACATTACTACCAGATAACTGAATAGGACAGCAAAATAGACTGCAGGGATGGTGGGATTACTGCAACTGGGCCCAGATAACGTGCTAGACTGTCAACGCACATTGCATGGAACCGTGTGGTTTAGCTGAGTCATGTTTGCCTTGCTTGATTGGGCCTACAGCAGCCTGCCTGACAGGTTATTTGGGACAAGGGTTCAAGCAAGGACAAACACAGCAGACTAATTCTTATCAAACTGGGCTGTTCACCCGTCATTACCGTCACATTGAGAAGGAGTTCCTGAAACTGTTCCTGATCGCTTCACTTCGCTGGTCTTTACTGGCATTCTGAGGAAGTAGAGCAACCAAATTCCCGGCTGGTACCCGTGCGAACTATGAAATGTTTGGCGCGCGCGAAATAGACGTTTTTGGCGTGAACCTTGGTCTGGAAAGTAGATCTCTTGGCCTTTTCTCTCTTCTTTGTTCTGGAAACCTGGTGTTAGAATAAGACGTTGAATAAGTACTTTAGTACTTTGACTTAGATGTTCTATAATGAAAGAATGTTATGAATGGTAAATGAATAGTTTGGGTTTGGGATCCAGTGTTTGTTCATTTTTTATGACACATTTATAACTAAATAAGTTGAACTTGATCTAGTTCAGATTTTAGTGAGATTCTGAATGCTGTATGCCTAGTCCAGCTAAAGTCAGGGTGATGACTGAAACAGGGCCATACAAATACACCTAAGAGGGTTCATGTGAAAATATAAGCAAATAAATACTTGCTGTTGATCTTGTCAAATGTGAACTATGAAGATGGATTTATTCTTTTTTTCCTATGAACTGAACTGAGAACTATATAGACTAAGGTGTGAACTTAACAACATTGCTCTAGTCTGAAAGACAAGGATCTTAACAACACCCTTGCACACATCTGTCAAAGACCTTCAACTCCTAGTTCATTATTACCCAAATGGAAACTAGGTCGACAGAACACATCAGTAAGATGACAATAGCAATACATTAAGCATGCAAAAATGCCAACCGTACAAACATCAGCCTTTTCAGAATACAGACATCGAGAGAATCTACTCAGGCAGTAACATTAAACACAACTTAGACAACTCAGTATCTTAAACTAGACTCCGTAATGGAGGCGACAGGCAAAAGGATTAGATCAGATTAAATGAACTATATAGAATGAACAGAGTGAGCGCTCTGGGTAGACAGCCTTTAGTGTTGTTATCCCCATAGCAGGCTCCTAAGGGTAGACAGCCTTTAGTGTTGTTATCCCTATAGCAGGCTCCTAAGGGTAGACAGCCTTTAGTTAGTAGCCTTTAGAATTATATTCCCATGCGTGTGAATTATATTCCCATGTGTGTGAGCCCATAAGTATCCCATGAGCTTTCGTCTCTGCATTTCTAGTGAATTAGTGAAACACAGCGAGATGAAGCACACGCTGCCAACGCTGCCAACTGCCTGGGGAGCAGTGAGGGGTTAGGAAGCAGTGAGGGGTTAGGTGCCTTGCTCTAGGGAGCAGTGAGGGGTTAGGGAGCAGTGAGGGGTTAGGTGCCTTGCTCAAGGGAGCAGTGAGGGGTTAGGTGCTTTGCTCAAGGGAGCAGTGAGGGGTTAGGTGCCTTGCTCAAGGGAGCAGTGAGGGGTTAGGGAGCAGTGAGGGGTTAGGTGCCTTGCTCAAG
>PYXC01001583.1:17500-20000 GCA_015244755.2 Tenualosa ilisha | reverse complement strand
ACTCTTCATGTGTTTACAGTTAGTGAAAAATTACTTCCTGATTTTTCGGCACCTAAGTCGCCAACCGAGCAGTCTACAACCACACCTAAGTTACTAAGGCCGCCCTCGAACTCCGTCGCCTGGATCTTAGAGAGAAGGAAATTGAGTGGGATTGAGAGAAAATGCGTTTAGAGGCGGATAGACAAGCAGCGAGAGAGAGAGCACATAGAGATCATGAACTTAAAATAAAAGAGATGGAGCTGTTGCAAGCTGTACACCTAAAGGAATTAGAAATAGAAGCGCGTCAATCTGGCATTGCAATTCCGACTGACCACTTTGATGTCACTCGTAACATTAGAGTCGTTCCTCCCTTTAAAGAGAAAGAGGTAGACAAGTTTTTTGCTCATTTTGAAAGAGTTGCTACAACTCTTAAATGGCCATGCGAGGTGTGGACCATGACTTTGCAGTGCGTATTTGTTGGCAAAGCGCAAGAAGCATATGCTTCCTTGTCTTTGGAAGATGCGGCTGATTATGAAAAGGTAAAACAGGCCGTGCTACGCGTCTATTCACTCGTGCCTGAAGCCTACCGACAAAAGTATCGGGCTTATCAGAAGCCGGACTCGCTTACTTATGTTGAGTTCGTGCGTGAAAAGGAGTTGCTGTTTGATCGTTGGGTAAATTCTCTGGACACATCAACATTCGAGGGTCTTCGTAATTTAATAATTCTAGAGGATTTTAAAAATGGGCTACCTAAAAACGTCGCAACTTATATCAGTGAGCACAAGAACATAACACCTGCTAATGCAGCTGTGCTGGCAGATGAATACGTACTCTCACATAAGGTGGCGGTTACATCTCCTAGGCCCCAGCAGCATAGTCCTCAATGGCCTACTAGAACGCCTGCTCAAGCCGACTTTAGTCATATTGGTGATAAAAATGACATCATCTTATAAAGATTCAGCCCCTACTTGTGGCTATTGTAAAAATTGTGATCATGTACTCTCTGACTGTTTTTCACTTAAACGTAAGAACAAATCGTCTTACTCTAGTGCCAGATTTAAGTCTAATATGTGTGTTTCTACACTTAACTCGACGTCTTGGAAAGACGAGAATAAATGTCAGGGTTTTGCACCATTTCTTTTGGATGGTTTTGTTTCGTTGCCCGGAGTGTCTGGTGTGAGCGTTCCTGTAAAAATTCTCTGCGCCACTGGCGCATCTTAGAGCTTTATATTGGAGAATGTTCTTCCTTTTAATGATGAGTCTTATACTGGCTCTGGTGTACTTGTGCAGGGTTTTGAAATGGGTTACGTGAATGTTCCCTTACATGACATTTTTCTCTGTTCTGATTTGGTCACTGGTGTTGTTACTGTGGGCGTACGTCCCTCTCTCCCTGTTAAAGGCATCTCGATGTTGCTTGGGAACGATTTAGCTGGTGGCGTAGTTTGGCCTAGCCCTGTGGTGACACATTCTCCAATTTCCTCTCCTGACGCACTTTCTGTGGAATACCCTGATGTGTTTCACTCTTGTATTGTGACTCGCGCTATGGCGCAACGCGCTAAAACGAATTCTAAGGAGGGACGCGATGAGCATGTTGATTTAAGCGACACGTTTATTGCGCATCCTTTGCCGTGTCGGTCTGGGGGTGAAAAATGTTCGAAGTCTTCCCCGCAACCGACCTTGTGTCTGCCTAAATTGACACCTAGTCGTGAACAGCTCATTTATGAACAGAACCATGATCCTACTCTTGCTGCTTTGATTACTGATGCCGTATCAGATAAAGACATAGAATCTATGCCTCAGGGCTATTTTATCCGCGAAGGGGTCTTGATGTGGAGACCTCTCACGGCTTCTGCTAAAGACGAGTGGCGTGTGCTGTATCAGGTTGTTGTCCCTGCGTGTTACAGGTCCGATGTAATGAGTCTCGCTCATGACCATCATTTCTCTGGACATTTAGGCATTAACAAAACCGTTGATCACATAATGCATCATTTCTTTTGGCCTGGTGTTAAGAACGATGTGTCGATGTATTATAAAACATGTCACACATGCCAAATTACAGGTAAGCCTAATCAGCTGATTCCTCCAGCCCCACTTCAGCCCATTCCTGTCACATCTGAACCGTTTGAGCATGTCATACTTGACTGTGTTGGTCAGCTACCGAAGACCAAGACAGGCAATCAGTATCTCCTGACCATCATGTGTTCCCTCACACGTTTTCCCGAGGCTATCCCTCTTAGAAAAATTACCGCCTCTGCTATTACCAAAGTTTTACTGGTGTTTTTCTCTCTGTTTGGCCACGTCTTGTTTGGCCTTTCTAACTGTGAGGCTTATTTAGATGATCTGGTCGTGTATAGCGCCGTGTATACAGACCTCCTCAGTACCAAACGGTCCTTCCAGTGGTCTCAGGAATGTGAGTCAGCTTTTGAAGCAGTCAAAGCACTTCTCACAACTGCTCCTGTGCTAGCTGCCCCTAACTTTTCTATCCCTTTCTTGCTTGCAGTTGATGCAAGTGACTTGGGGG
>PYXC01001583.1:5000-7500 GCA_015244755.2 Tenualosa ilisha | reverse complement strand
CACCCAAATATTTCCAAAGAGCATCTTCCACATCAATACAAATACTATGGTGAGTCTATGAACATGTCCAAGGCCACCATAAATAAGTGCCACCAGATTTGTACTATAGTCACCTACTGTAAGAGCACACACACACACACACACACACACACACACACACACACACACACACACACACACACACACACATACCTCTGTGGAAGCTGGTGTATGCGATGGGTTGTGTTGCCAGAGATATACTGCTCTGCTTTCCTCCAGATCACCAACACATCGTATGGACGTACTTCTATTCCAGGTATGGATACACGACACACTTTATGGAAGGAGGAGCCTGGAACACACACACACACACACACACACACACACACACACACACACACATATCTGAGGTTACCTGTCTATGCTGTATACTGTATACCGTACCACATCCTACTCACTCTTCCCTACTCACTCAACTCCTGAAATGACAGACAAAAGCCTCGGATCAGAGGTGAATCAGCAGTTAATCTGCGTTTCGCTTGTTTGAATGACATGTTTGTTTGCAGCAGCTTGTGTGTGCGTTGATACAGCCTTGATCATGATGCATTTGGGAGCTTCTTAGAAGTGAACTGAGTGGAATGAGAAGAGAAAATGTCAAGCAAGTTCAGCCGAAAGGTTTGAGAAAACCTGTGCACACGAAATTATTTCAAAAGTAGCTAATTTATGTGTTTGATTTGTGTACAATAATTTCCCTCCAAAAATGCAAATTTTAAGCCTTTCTTGATACTTCAACAGTTCCAGTTTGGCAACACCGATCGATAAGGGGCTGCATCGAAGACTAGGACTAAATTACTGGCATGCTTGATATTTTGGAGAAATCATAAGCAAAAACCACAGCGGGGGGCACACAAAACAAGTCCACTCTAATAGTGAACAACACTCAAGATCACTGTATAATACAGCGTCCCCCACAGTTATTGGCACCTCTGGGAAAGTTGGCGAAAACCTCATGTCAAGGCTTCTAAAAATCATCTACAAGTAATTTTCCTTCGTCACATAATGACAACATTGAGCCTTAAAGAGAATCATTTTTATTCTGATGAAGAACAATGCATTTGAAATAAATTCATATTTCTGTACCAAAAACACGCAAAAGAGGTTTTAGTCTCAAGCTCAGTTTGCCTCAGAAGATAGCGAGGTTAGCCTAGCTTCACTTTGGTAGGTCTGGAAAATGCTTTTCAGTTGATCTTTGAACATCTTTTTTGACAAACATACTCACCAGCATTTTTGTTTTGCTGAGTTGGATTGTTGTTGTACACACGTGTGTAGTCTATCAGTAGTGTTTGTTGTGTTTGTTGTTGTACACACGTGTGTAGTCTATCAGTTGTGTTTGTTGTTGTGCACACGTGTGTAGTCTATCAGTTGTGTTTGTTGTTGTACACACGTGTGTAGTCCATCAGTAGTGGTTGTTGTGTTTGTTGTTGTACACACGTGTGTAGTCTATCAGTAGTGTTTGTTGTGTTTGTTGTTGTACACACGTGTGTAGTCTATCAGTAGTGTTTGTTGTTGTGCACACGTGTGTAGTCTATCAGTTGTGTTTGTTGTGTTTGTTGTTGTACACACATGTGTAGTCTATCAGTTGTGTTTGTTGTTGTACACACGTGTGTAGTCTATCAGTAGTGTTTGTTGTTGTACACACGTGTGTAGTCTATCAGTAACGTTTGTTGTGTTTGTTGTTGTACACACGTGTGTAGTCTATCAGTAGTGTTTGTTGTTGTACACACGTGTGTAGTCTATCAGTAGTGTTTGTTGTTGTACACACGTGTGTAGTCTATCAGTAGTGTTTGTTGTGTTTGTTGTTGTACACACGTGTGTAGTCTATCAGTTGTGTTTGTTGTTGTACACACGTGTGTAGTCTATCAGTAGTGTTTGTTGTGTTTGTTGTTGTACACACGTGTGTAGTCTATCAGTAGTGTTTGTTGTTGTGCACACGTGTGTAGTCTATCAGTTGTGTTTGTTGTTGTACACACGTGTGTAGTCTATCAGTAGTGTTTGTTGTTGTACACACGTGTGTAGTCTATCAGTAGTGTTTGTTGTTGTACACACGTGTGTAGTCTATCAGTAGTGTTTGTTGTTGTACACACGTGTGTAGTCTATCAGTAGTGTTTGTTGTTGTGCACACGTGTGTAGTCTATCAGTTGTGTTTGTTGTTGTACACACGTGTGTAGTCTATCAGTAGTGTTTGTTGTTGTACACACGTGTGTAGTCTATCAGTAGTGTTTGTTGTTGTACACACGTGTGTAGTCTATCAGTAACGTTTGTTGTGTTTGTTGTTGTACACACGTGTGTAGTCTATCAGTAGTGTTTGTTGTTGTACACACGTGTGTAGTCTATCAGTTGTGTTTGTTGTTGTACACACGTGTGTAGTCTATCAGTAGTGTTTGTTGTGTTTGTTGTTGTACACACGTGTGTAGTCTATCAGTAGTGTTTGTTGTTGTACACACGTGTGTAGTCTATCAGT
>PYXC01001582.1:0-18652 GCA_015244755.2 Tenualosa ilisha | reverse complement strand
AAACAGTCTGGCATGAGACAGTAAGGTTTTCTGATCTAAAACACAGTCGCCCTTTTACTTACAGGTCAAAGAATAGTGCTCTTAAATTTGCATTGGCCCTTGACAAGTTAGATTTTTTTTGGATGTGGCCTGTAAGCAGAAAAGGTTGGCCGCCCCTGCTATAGATTCTATCCAGACCTCTATATGCTAATGCTACATACACTATTTAGACCTGCATATGTTAATGCTATATATGCTATCCAGACATACATGCTAATGTTCCGTCAGACATTGGAAGTCCAGATATGTGAGTTATTGCATTGTGTTTAGATGACGCTAACATTTAAAGTCATTTAAACCCAATACCTCGGAGCAAGGATCAAGGGCGTTCAAATTTCACAGACAGTTGAAGATTTTTGTGGTAAATCTGTGAGAATTTCTGTTGCTTCATCTACTAGCCAAGTTACTTTGTTGAGGTTCATCAGATCTGCGTGACCATGCCGGCTAGGAGTATGCGCAGTAGACACTGAACCTAACTGAAAACTGAAAATTCAACCTCAAACACCTCCCACTGAAAACAATGTAATCCCTCTGTCCACTTCTATGACTGTGTATGTGTAGATGCTATCCAGACCTGCATATGCTAACTCTATATCCGCTATCCAGACATGCATATGCTATTGACGCTATCCACACATGTATATGCTAATGCTGTATAAGCTATCCAGACATGCATTTTCTAATGCTATATACTTTACCCAGATCTGCATATGCTGTGTACACTGTCTAGTCCTGCATATGCTAATGCTATATACGCTATCCAGACATGCAGACATCCAGACATCCAGACATATATGCGTATGAGTAATAGGTATGTAGAGAGTGAGTCCCCTGCCGTGTTGTGCAGTGTGTGATGACCCAATAATGTTGATGTTGGGCCTGTCACACTCACTCATGCGTCTGACGGGCCCAACAAGTCCAGGGCACGACACGTGCTGAGTTACTGCCAGATGTGACACACTCTGTTTGTCCATTCGTTTTGCTCCAGTTGATCTAAGTTTGAAGACTGGACTCCTAAAAGCTGATTTATTGATTTGACATCTGGGTCACTCAGTTATTGTACACAGGTCTGTGCTCTCTTGGATCCTCTTCCCAGCCCTCTCCCCCCTCCCTAGATGCACTCTCCTGTCAGATCACCCGCTGTATGTGAGTGCCTCTCTAATGCTGCAGAAAGGGTGATGATCAACTCGACCTTGCTGATCAAACTCAAGTGTGTTTGTATAACCTGTTAGTTTTGTCTGGCATTCAGCTGATATGAAGCAGCTTTAGTGATCTGCGGCATCTATCAACTGAATCCCTTTGTCCAGAGTTCTAACCTCTTTCTCTCTCTCTCTCCCAGAATCCCTTTATCTCTTGTTCTGTTCATTCTTTTGGAACCTGCTATGGTTCTACTGAATGTGTCTCTTACTCACAGATGTTCTATGTGTTCTGAAATCTAATTAAGCCTTTTCTCCACCTCTAACTGTCTGTGTCTCTACACTTTCATTGCCATTTCTGTGTCACTCCATATTCTTCCTTCCTTTTAAACATATTTTTGACTCAATGTCTGCATTCTTCCCTGGTCTCATTGCTTTCTCTCTTTATCTCTCCATCCCTCTCTCCCTCTTTCCATCCATCTTTCTCTCTTCCTCCCTTTCTCTAATCCCTGCTCCATTTATCCCTCCACCTCTACATGTTCTATTTCCCTATTTCTTTCTCTCTCTCTCTCTCCATCTCTCCATCACCTGCATTTTGCTGGTCTTTGTGTGGTGTGTGTGTGTGTGTGTGTGTCTGGTCTATGCGTGTTTGTTTGTCTCTGTTTCGTCTTGTTATTGTGTGTGTGTGTGTGTATGCGTCTTGTCCATATGTGTATGTGTGTGTGTGCATGTGCGTGTGTGTGTGTCAGACGATGGAGACGCAGATGGAGGAGTGGTACCAGGAGGTGGGCGAGCTGCAGCAGGAGGCGGCCTCCCTCCCCCCGCAGGGCCAGATGATGGAGGGTGTGGGTGAGCGGCAGGCCGCCGTGGAGTCCCGCATCGTGCGCCTCATCGAACCCCTCAAGGAGCGCCGGCGGATCCTGCTCGCCACCAAGGAGGTGCACCAAGTGGGACGTGACCTGGAGGATGAGATTGTGAGTGTGACCGCTGACCTCAGGGGATGACCTTTGAACCCTTGGGCATTGGGCAGGGTGTAGATCAGCCTGGAGCAGTGACGGTGTAATCTATTTAAATGCTGAACAGATTGATGTGTATGTTGATGTGGTCAGCCATTAGTCTTGCTGTCTCTGTGTTCTCAGTCTGTATCTGCACATTGCCTCTCAGGACAGTACCAGTCATAGTCATGGCTACTGGGGTTATTATGTTTTATTATTTTCTTGTTTTTACCATGGAAATCAAGAATTATGATAAATTAGTTCACTTAAAAAGAAAATCTAGCCCCATGTACTGAATCATAAATTGTAAAAATCAATTAATATTGAATCACGCTCATATTGATATGAGGCAGATTGATATACATTTCCTAAAATAGAGGACCAGATTATAAATGAGTACTGTGAAGGATTAAATTTATTTCTAATTTATTTCTGGCTGTACAACTCATGACCTGTCTGGCCTCTGTAAGCTCTTAAGTCTACCCTGAATGGAATACACTACATTGTGTCTTGACATGTCTTGTATTTGGCAGCTGTGGGTCCAAGAGCGCCTCCCACTGGCCACATCGCAGGAGCACGGCTCCAGCCTCCAGGAGGTGCAGCAGCTAATGAAGAAGAACCAGGTGAGTGAGGTCACACACTCCAGAACTTTCTTATGGCTCAATTTGGGCTCTAGAATACATAATAGCCATTAGGCTCTTTATGAATGCTTTCTTGGTGTCTTGCACTCCCCTGGCCTGTCTTTCACATAAACAGTAAAACACTGCCTCTCTCAGTACAGCCTAGTCAACTCACCTAGTTGTTTAGACCGAATGCATGTTTGGAGTTTGGGGCAGCCATGGCCTCCTAGTCAGGGTTCTGGGCTAGTGAATCCCCACCAGGAGGAAAAATATGGCTGAGGTACCCTTGGACAAGGCACCTAACCCTCACTTCTCCCGGGCACTGCAGCAGTTTCAGTTTGCTTCATTCCCCTTTCAGTTATGTTAGCATGTGGCGTCTGCTTTCATTTCATTTGTCGAATAACTTGTAAACTTGACTAACTCAGTGACATGCAGTGTGTTACAAAGCAGTTAGATGATGTGATGGGTTATGATGAATGAGCTCAGGTTTTGCACTACGTACACAACATACATAAACGGACCAATCGATGGATTCCTATTGAGAAGCACAGGAAATATGGTAGCACTTTACTTGAGGGTATCGACACAAGAGTGACATGACATCACGCATACCATGAACATTAGTGACACTTTTGTCATCTTCCTGACTGACATTCAGTGTCGTTCTGTTTTTGTAATGTACAGTTGACAGTTTTTCACTTTTAGTAGAGCAGCTTCTGTTGGCCTTGGCCTAACACCTTCACAAAAATGAATGACACTTAATAACAACAGTCATAAACATTAATGTTAATGAAAAGTGTTATCTTCATGACTCATGTCATGTCACCCTTATGTCAACACCCTCATGCAAAGTGTGTCTATAAATATGTTGTAACTACTTCTAATTTGTTTTCCCAATCTGTCTCTCAACCACCCACCCACCCCACCCCCTGCCCTCCGCAGACTCTCCAGCGTGAGCTGCAGGGCCATCGTGCCCGCATGGAGGACGTGCTGGAGCGAGCATCTCTCATCGCCTCCATCCGTAGCCCGGAGGCGGACTGTGTGCGCGCGGGCCTGGAGCAGCTGGCTGGCCTGTGGGAGGCACTGTGGCTGGAGACGGAGCAGAGGCAGCTGGCTCTGGATGCCATGTACCAGGCCCAGCAGTACTACTTCGATGTGGCCGAGGTGGAGGCCTGGCTCAGTGAACAGGAGCTCCACATGATGAACGAGGAGAGGGGCAAGGTGAGGGGGTGTGAGTGTTTGGGGTGAGGGGTTGTGGGGGAGGTTGGGTGTGGGGTGGAGGCTGGTTATTGCTTGCTATCTCACAATACACATATATATGTGTCACAGTCCACAGAATTCAATATTACTACACAAAACACTTCAGTTCAGACATCTTAAAAAGTAAATGATAACATCATTATTCAGTTTAATATTTATTGGCTTTAACTTTCAAACCTTGTGTGTGTGTGTGTGTGTGTGTGTGTGTGTGTCGATGTCCTCTCTCTCTGCTCTCTGTTCCCCAGGACGAGCCGAGCACACTGCAGCTGCTGAAGAAGCACCTGGTGTTGGAGCAGAGCATCGAGGACTACGCCGAGACCATAGGCCTGCTCTCACAGCAGTGCCGGCAGCTGCTTGAACTCGGACACCCCGACAGGTGAGAACTGCAACGTCCACAGGTACACCAAGAAGATCGAGAGACCCCAAGGTCACATGTCCACAGATGCACCAAGAAGCTCAAGAGACCCAAGGTCACAGACCCGTTGGGAAGAGTTTGCATTACATACTCTGCACACAGTTAAATAAAAGAGTTAGCCAGGCTAGCGCCACCTTGTGCCTCCACTCAATTTGTCGTTGCTCCACCTCTGCAGTCAGGGAGCCCTGCGTAAGCTTCGATTGGCATCGTCTCTGAGCTGGGACGGGCCAGTCAGCAAGCTGAGGGAGGGCTGAAAGCGCTAACGTTGAATTCGAACGATGTGTTCCAGCGCGTAACATACGTCACGACCAAACAGTAGCGATGTGGGTGACATGAACAGCAATGAAATATTTCATGATAGGCAGCAGACTGAATGATTCATCAATTTCTAGTTAGTTAATGATTATCAGTTATTACTAAAGGAGAGTAAGACTTCTTCTTGTGCTTCAGTAAATGTAGAGGAATAGACTGGGATATGTGTTTCTTGCTGGCAGTGTTGAAGTGTCCATTTCTAGTGTCCTGTGCCAGATCCCTCTGGACTGCACTCTGCACATGGCATGTGTGTTTTGGCTATCTATTTCACTAAACCTGTGAGCCCCACACCCTAATGACTGTGGGGCCCTCTGCCAAAGGGGCCTCTCTCTCACACTGGGCGCACTAAGTGCCATTTGAAAGGGGCCTCTCTCTCACACTGGACGCACTAAGTGCCATTTGGCCCCCCTGAGCTTTCACTTACTTCCACTGCTCTTTTTTTCTCCTCTGCTCTCTTTCTCTCGCTCACTCTCGTTCTTTATGTCTCTTCTTTCTCAGATTTGTTTCCTCCCTTGCACTCTGCTTTCTGTCTTCTCATCTCTTTCTATTGCCACTTTGTCTCTCTATCACACACACACACACACACACCTCCCCTCATCCCATTTTATTGCTCTTCCACATGCACAAACTCTCTTTATCTGTGTGTGTCTCTTTCTAAACATTTGCTCTCTCTCTCCCTCTCTCTGTCTCTCCCCCCTGACAGTGAGCAGATCAGCAAGCGTCAGTCCCAGATCGACCGTCTGTACGTGTCGCTGAAGGATCTGGTGGAGGAACGCAAGTCTCGTCTGGAGCAGCAGTATTGGCTCTACCAGCTGAGCCGCGAGGTGGAGGAACTGGAACAGTGGATCGCCGAGAGGGAGGTGGTGGCCAGCTCGCCAGAACTGGGCCAGGACTACGAGCACGTCACGGTCAGTCCCACATGCTCCTCAGTGTCAGCAGGGCACACGCACAACAACAGCAACCACCAGGGGGTCCCATTTTGGGCAAAAGAGAATAGAGAAATTTGTGCAGCCAGTTTTTATGTAGTTTGACTTCACTGTTAATAGAGCAGGTTCTATTGACCTTGGCCTAATTCCTAAACCAAGATGGATTTGGCTTTATGTTGTTATATGTACGGACTTGGGAATTATGTTGTAATATTTACTTGTAAGTATAAATCACTTTAAGTACACATCAAAAAGGATGCTGATTCTAAGTGAAGACCAGTACTTTGGTCACTCAGCCTATATATTGTTACTGTAGTATAGAGTTTATACAGTATAGTTTGTAGTGTAGTGTTTAAGCGATCTGATGATGTGAAGGACATTAAGATTAGAACTGTTGTTTGTGATTTGTCTTACGACGATAGATTTATCTGCTCTTGGGACTTCTTGAAGACAAAGCCAAGGTCAAACATATCTAAATCTAAAATATGCCTTGTATACCACATCCAGCTTAAAGAATATTCTCATGTCCTGCGGTGTCTCCTGCTCTCCAGATCCTCCAGGAGAAGTTCACGGAGTTCGCCTCAGAGACGGGCAGTGTAGGCCAGGAGCGTGTGACCGCCATCAACCAGATGGTGGACGAGCTGATCGACTACGGCCACGCTGACGCGGCCACCATCGCCGAGTGGAAGGACGGCGTAAACGAGGCCTGGGCCGACCTGCTGGAGCTGATGGAGACACGGGGGCAGCTTCTCGCCGCTTCCCACCAGCTGCACAAGTTCTTTGCCGACTGCCGTGAGGTACGCCTGCGCCGTCACAAACCGCTAACAGGCTAACCCTCTGAAGAGGGCGCTGGCGGAGAGGATCTATGGCCTCTACATTTGCATTCAGACAGGAAGTGACTCCAGAGTAAAAAAATGCTTCTTACAGCAATCTCATCCTTGTCTTTCTGAAGCAAATCACATTATTCTCTCATATAGTACTTTCTAAATTACACCCTTCTCTGCTAGTCTTTTTCACCTAAGCCCCCCTTAGACTGGCAAAGAAGTATTTTTGTAAGATGTAAGAAGTTGAACTTCAGTTGGATTTGATTAGTATTAAGAGAAACGGATCAGAATCCAGTAAAATCTTATGTACAGTATGCCTGTGAGAAAGACAAGATTGTCGTAAGAAGTATTTTTTTCCTCTGAACTGCAAAAAGTGACCACGGAAATTACCTCAAACAAATTAACTGTCACTGATGCATGACAGAGTTAAATGAATCTCGAATTCTCAAGCATCATGTGATTAGCAATGAAAAAATCACAGGCTGTCTGAAAATGGCATTAGCGATTTAGCATTAGCTCTAGCTGTCTTGGATTAGGCTAGGGCCTGATCATGAAACTAAACCATCCAAAACAGCCTTTGGGACTGCATTAGCTTCACAACAGCTAAAGCTACAGCCTCTAGGCCTACAGCTACATATTAGCTTCATCAGAGAGGCTATGACTTCGCTTATACAGTTGTACACATTACAACATAGTTACTACTACTACTACTATTATTACTACTACTACTACTACTGAAGGTGTTCCCACCACTGACACTGCAAGCATAGCTTTGGCTGAGGCTCTATACAGTATATTCTTTGCCTGCAACAGCATCTCGCTTTTCATCCTCCTCATCCATTCCCCCTCTCCTTGTAAGGTCGTGCTTGGATGTTAATATGGCTTAATCCCTATGTCCACCCTGCATCCTCAAAGACATGACTGGTATGAATCATGCAAGCACAATGAAGTCTCAAGTTAAAGGGGAAATCTGGTGTGAATCAATCAGTAGTCCTGTTGTTCAAGGTCACCAAGTGCTGTCTGTAGGAAAAAGAACCAGAAAATGTGATAAAACATAGACCTAATAGCGAACCAATAACCAACATGAACTGAATGGGGCATAGCGAAATGAAACTGAAGGCGAGTTTCAGTTAATGTTAGCTGTTGATTTTATTTAGTGTATGTTGGATCAACTCCCACTCTTTTTCCTGCTAACAGCACTCTGTGATCTCAAACAACAGGGCTAGGGATTGATTCACACCGGATTTCTCCTTTAAGTCTTAGAGGGTTTTTAGAGGGTTCAGGGTGCAGGACAGAGGCAGAATGGCATTGGGATTAAGCCTAAGAGTACTTGTGTGATTTGCTTGGCTTGCTTGGCTTGCATCCCTTCTGCAGCTAGTCCTCCTGCTTGCCTGCCCTCCACCTAACTGAAGCTGTAGCTTGTGTTCTTCTGTCTGGCTCCCGTTCGTATGCTTAGCCTCTCATTACATCTTGTCACGGCGTGGTGCGTTTGCAGGTCTTGGCTCAGATCGATGATAAGAAGTGGCGGTTGCCGGAAGTGCGCACGCAGCAGGGAGACACGGCAAACACCAGCACACTGCAGAGGCTCATGCACACGTTTGAGCACGACATTCAGCTGCTCGTCAACCAGGTAACCCCGCCCAAAACAGATAACCAGCCTATAGCAGCAGCACAGAGGGGCAAGCGGACCAATAGTAGCTTATCGGTCATGTAAATGTTAAACAATAATTATTTTAGATAGACAGATAGATAGATAGATAGATAGATAGATAGATAGGTAGATGAACATATGGATAGATAGATAGATTGATAGATGGATAGATAACCTCCTTACTTAGAAAGATATAAGTACATTAGAAGACATTGGTACAACGAAGACTAGAGAAGTTGTAATAAACGGAAAACAACTGAAAATAAGTGGTAAAGCTTCTAATATAAGGGACGAGTAGCTTCCTAAACAACTCCTTAAGGCCCTCCTATCATGGGGATTACCTCTTAACTCTGACTGAATTGAGATGAGACAGCCAGCAAGTATGTGATTTGTAAATACCAACCTGTACAAGTTCACCCACTGATTTACCAATACCACCACAGCACCACCACAGATGCGCAAGATTGAGCTGTTTTTGGGTCATGTCATTCTGAAGCGCCGCCCTACGCTGGAGTCATCCATCCTGTAACGAGTGACAGGACTGAGGACCCGTCTCAGATTTTAAAAAGCAACAGTCATTTCAGCGTGACATTTAGCAGGGTTACTACACATCCATAGGCCTAGTAGCACAAGGAACTGTTAGAAACACTAGCCAGTAGCAACCAGTTTGTAGACCTGCCTGTCAGCCAATAGAAGCCTTTTGTGACACACAGCAACATTTATTCATTTTTCAAAGCGACTTACATTTTTTGTCAACTATCAATTTCAATTTCTTGTCTCCCCTAGAGCAAGTTAGGGTTAAATGCCTTGCTCAAGGGTACAACGGTGGTAGTCGGGATTCAAACCCACAGTTTCCAGGCTACTAGCATGCTAGCCAGGTTCCTTAACTGCTACTCCACCACCGACCTCTGGACCTCAAAGCTAATAGCAGCACATTATAGCAACTTCTGTGTTAGCCAGTAGCAAATCCACTCTTGTTTCCGTGTATGAGGCAGTAACAGCCCCCTGTTGGCCCATACAGACCTGCCTGTCTGCCTGCCTGTCCACTTACACATACAGCAGCATACAGAAGCCCGCTGGTGCCATCATTAGACAACCAAAACCCACTTACACATGATTACAGCACTAGCGTCCCACTCACTTATACTGACCAGTGGCTACTCATGTTTAAACATGTTTGATGATCCTTTGTTATTATTAATGTTATCATTAGCTTCTGACAGCCCACTCACTGACACATTATTGGTCAGGTATGAATGTAACCAAAATGGCCCCTTTTGCTGATGTCCCAAACCCAGCCAGTACTTTTTCCCAGTCTGTTCCAATATCAGCTGCTGTTGTTATAATGAGCAGGTTTTGGTTAGATCTTGACAAGTGCACTCACAGCTCCTCGTGCATTTGGCTGGCTGGGTCTTTCATGAGCGCAGACTGACTGGAGATTGTTGTTTGTCTTGATGTGAGAATAGGGGATTAGTGTGGAACACTTTTTGTTGCAGAATTTCCCCACGGATGGGGTTTTCAGGGAAGAGTGAGTTAGCCAAAGAAAAGTCCACAGAAAGCTCATTTATTTTTCATGACTTCATGCTGCTCTCCAAAAGCTCTGTGCTGTGCTTTTTTCACCAGCAACAGCCACTCTCACTCAGCTCTCTCGCACAGCAGGCACTTGCCACACGCTCTCTCTGTCTCTCTCTCTCTTTATTGCTCCTCTCCCTCTCTCTTTTCTCTTTTCTCTCAGTCTATTTTATTATCTCTCACTCTCTGCTCTCTTTCTCTCTCTCTCTCCTTCTCGCTTGTCACTCTCCCTCTCCTTTCTTCTTTCTCACTTTGTCCCCCTTTCTTTTTTATTTCTGTCTGTCTATCTTTCTTTCTTTCTTTCTCTCCTTTTGTGCCTCTCTGCTCTCCCATCTCTTTGGGTTTCCTCCTCCTTCCCTAGGTAAGGCAGCTGCAGGAGAGCTCAGCGCAGCTGCGGACGGTGTACGCGGGCGAGAAGGCGGAGGCCATCGCGCGTCGGGAGCATGAGGTCATGCACGCCTGGAAGGAGCTGCTCGTGTCATGCGAGGAGTGTCGGGTGCAGATCACCACGGCGACAGACAAGCTGCGCTTCTTCAGTATGGTGCGCGACCAGCTCCTGTGGATGGACAGCATCATCTGCCAGATTGGCACGGGAGAGAAGCCCAGGTAGACATACTGAGAGAGAGAGATGGAGAGAGAGAGAGAGAGAGAGAGATGGAGAGAGAGAGAGATGGTGAGAGAGAGAGAAGCCCAGGTAGACATACTGAGAGAGAAAGAGATGGAGAGAGAGAGAGAAAGAGAGAGAGAGAGAAGCCCAGGTAGACATACTGAGAGAGACAGAGAGAGATGGAGAGAGAGAGAGAGAGAGAGAGAGAGAGATGGAGAGAAGCCCAGGTAGACATACTGAGAGAGAGAGATGGAGAGAGAGAGAGAGAGAGAGAGATGGAGAGAGAGAGATGGAGAGAGAGAGAGAGAGAGAGATGGTGAGAGAGAGAGAAGCCCAGGTAGACATACTGAGAGAGAGAGAGATAGAGAGAGAGAGAGAGAAAGAGAGAGAGAGAGAAGCCCAGGTAGACATACTGAGAGAGACAGAGAGAGATGGAGAGAGAGAGAGATGGAGAGAGAGAGAAGCCCAGGTAGACATACTGAGAGAGAGAGAGATGGAGAGAGAGAGAGAGAGAGAGAGATGGAGAGAAAGAGAGAAGTCCAGGTAGACACACAGAGAGAGAGAGAGATGGAGAGAGAGAGAGATGGAGAGAGAGAGAGAAGCCCAGGTAGACACACAGAGAGAGAGAGAGAGAGAGAGAGAGAGAGTCCAGGTAGACACGCAGAGACAGAGAGATGGAGAGAGTGTTCAGGAGGGTGTCCAGTATTACCAGTACACAGCATGAACCAGCACCAGTATTAATCCCAGTTCATTAAACATCACTTATGATGAATCTGAATGAATGAATCTGATTCAGTGAGACAGTAGAATGAAGAAAAGAACTGCGTTCCTGTGTATAAAGTGAGGCCATGCTGGAGCTGTTTCTAGAGATGCTTCCCCATGCTGGAGCTGTTTCTAGAGATGCTTCCCCATGCTGGAGCTGTTTCTAGAGATGCTTCCCCATGCTGGAGGTGTTTCTAGAGATGCTTCCCCATGCTGGAGCTGTTTCTAGAGATGCTTCCCCATGCTGGAGCTGTTTCTAGAGATGCTTCCCCATGCTGGAGGTGTTTCTAGAGATGCTTCCCCATGCTGGAGCTGTTTCTAGAGATGCTTCCCCATGCTGGAGCTGTTTCTAGAGATGCTTCCCCATGCTGGAGCTGTTTCTAGAGATGTTCTAGAGATAATAATAGTACATCAATGATATCGTTGGACCTTTAATATGTCTTAAGGGCCATTCTGTAATGATAAGTGTTACTACTACTATATGCATGTCCACACTGCCCAACGATAAGGAAAGAAAATGCAATGAATTCACCAGTGAATTCACAGCCAGTGGAAGAATGTGATGTGTGTCTAATGTTTAATGGAATCTGATTGGCTGCCAGCTTGTGTTGCTACTTGTGATACAATGATACAAAAAACAAAAAAAATATTTCTGTTTTTTTTTTTTTCATGTCTGAATCGTTATAATATGCAGTGTGGCCATTGCCAGTTATAAAGGCTAATTAGATTAAAAGCCATTGTTTTGCCATGATGGTTATCACTGTCATTCCTGACTTGGATGGCCCTTTAGACCAGCAAGGTATTTACTCAAAGTTCATTGTTACAAAGAAAACTTTTACCATTTTTTCCCTCAATGAGCTTTTCTGACTACCAATTGTTAATTTCAGAAATGAATGCAAAATGAATAACTATATGTTAGCCAGTATTGTAAGTCTGTTGATATTTCATAACTCTGCATCAAAGCGCCATTCTGTGACCCTGGGAACATGGACATAGAATGCACTCTTTTGAACACAAGGTTCTTTGTTCGCTCCCTCCCCTGAGACAGAATCTGAAAGAATTTGGACCTCCTTCATTGGTAGAGCCACTGGATGCGATAAGAAACCCCACAGATGTGCTAACATTTTACAGGCTACATAAGATCTTAGTCTGGGGCTTAGGACCTGTACACATTAAGCTGGGTAAATATTAATATGCATAATAATTTATCCAATTAGCCCTTCCAGTACACATTAATGCGGCGTATTAAAACAGTGAAACAATGCTTTTTGAAAATGATCGCTTAGGTGGATAAAACTGCAGGTTTGTGTTCTAGTGTGCACAGCAAAAACAGTTTCAAATACAATGATGTGTGGTTGCTATGACACCAATTGAGGTTGGTGTTCTAGAAGCTACCACCAAGTGTTCTAATTTGGATGCTGTTTACATGTATCTAGATTTTTTTAAACGGATGTTTTTGTATCCATTTGGGCCTCTCGTTTACGTCTTGAGTTTTAGCCGCCTCAAATGGATATGTTTTAAAATGGCCTCCAAAGTGAAGATTTTTCAAAACACTGCATTTTCTGGATTCCACTGGATACGTGTAAATGCAATGTAAAAAATAAACGGATAAAAAAATATCTGTTTATAAAAATATCTAGACACGTGTAAACAGGGCCAAACCTTTGAAAAATGACTCAAAAACGATAATGTGGACGGAGGTAGTTTTAACTACGGATCTGTGCATTTACATTTATTAGGCTTAATGTGCACATGACCTTAGTGTGGGCATCTGTACCCCTTTGGGGGCTGGGACTAGGTGTGAGTCTCTGTAATATACAACACTGCTGAATGTAGTACTCAAATATGTAGCTGCACACAACACACAGGCACAACACTGTTGTATGCAAACACGCAGGCACAACACTGTTGTATGCAAACACACATGTACAACACTGCTGAATGTAGCACTCAAATATGTAGCTACACACAACACGCAGGCACAACACTGTTGTATGCAAACACGCAGGCACAACACTGTTGTATGCAAACACACATGTACAACACTGCTGAATGTAGCACTCAAATATGTAGCTGCACACAACACACAGGCACAACACTGTTGTATGCAAACACACAGGCACAACACTGCCGTAGTAGAAAGGCCTGGCCCTAGAGGGGCCACACAGTAAACTCCAAATTTCCAGAATGTTCTGTGATATTGACACCCATAGTTCTCTCCCCAGTCTCTGACTCAGATGTCACTGGTCACCCATCTGAGAGGCTTTGCCTTCATAGCCTGCCTTAGGGCCCTGTTAGCCTAGCCCTGTTAGCTCACCCCACTCTACCGTCCTGCCTGAGGAATCTTTTGTTTTAAGAGTGTCAGCCGACTGGTGCCATTCTTTTTTGCAGAGGCCTGGTCTCTCCCCCCTAAGTGTAACTCCTTCATCTTTGTGTTTGTGTTTGTGTGTGTGTGTTTGTGTTTGCTGGTGTGTGTGTGTTTGTGTTTGTGTTTGCTCCTCTCTCTGGCCTCGTCAGCTCTCTCCTCACAGAAGTAACGGAGTGTGGGCTCTCTGGTCCTTTCAGGGACGTGTCCTCGGTGGAGGTGCTGATGAACTACCACCAGAGTCTGAAGAGCGAGGTGGAGGCCCGCAACAAGAACGTGGTGCAGTGCATCGAGATGGGCAAAACGCTGCTGGCTGCACGTAACCCTGCCTCCGAAGAGGTGACTCCGCCCCCCCCCGCCCCACCCCATCCCAAATAAACGCAGTGGATGAGTGTGTAGTTGACGGGTTTTATTCTTTAGAGACAGAGAGAGGGAGTGGGAAAGAAAGAAAGAAAGAAAGGAAGGGCTTCTTCCAGTTAATCCCAGTTGAGAAAGCTATTTGAGGGTACTGCTCTGCCTGACAGACAGCTGACTAACATACTGACCCACATGTTCTTTGTTCAAGGTGAAAACTTTTATTTCAGTTTCTGATGGAAAATGAAGTTCACATAAGGCTCACAGCACTGCCATTCTCTTGTCTGGCACTTTGAGAACGCAGATCTTCAGATCTTAGTTGGCCATCTGTTTGGTAAAGTCATAAGAGCACCAAAGGTGTTCAGTTATTATTAGTTAAATATACACACAACCCCTCTACGGAAAATAGGAAGGGTACATTTATTGTGTAGTGCTCCCTCTACTGGCATATATTGGTAAAACATGGTGTTCAAAATGGTAGGATACTTAAAACTGCAGTACTGCATGGTAAAACCTGACATAGTTTCAGACTTCTGTAGTATTTGATGGACATGATGCTTTTGTGCCTCCTCACTCAGATCAAGGATAAGCTGGAAAGGGTGCTGAGCAAACAGAGAGAGCTCTCAGAGAAATGGGACAGACACTGGGAGTTCTTACAGCAGAGTAAGTATACTAGTTACAGTGTCATGTCTACTGTGCTCTTACAGCAGAGTAAGTATACTAGTTACAGTGTCATGTCTACTGTGCATCTCTTTCATCTTACTGAGACTTTGGACGTCCTCATTTTTTCCTCTCTTATTTTCTGTCTCATCTTTCTCCTCTCCTCTCCTTCCTCTTCTCTCCTCTCCTCTGCTCTGCTGTGCTGCCCTCTCTTCTCCTCTTCTCTCCTCTCCTCTCCTCCTCTCTGCTCTCCTCTCCTTTCCTCTCCTCTGCTCTCCTCTCCTCTTCTCTCCTCTCCTCTCCTCCCCTCTGCTCTCCTCTCCTTTCCTCTCCTCTGCTCTCCTCTCGTCTCCTCTCCTGTCCTCTCCTCTCCTCTCCTCTCCTCTCCTCCTCTCTGCTCTCCTCTCGTTTCCTCTCCTCTGCTCTCTTCTCCTCTCCTCTCCTCTGCTCTCCTCTCCTCTCCTGTCCTCTCCTCTGCTCTCCTCTCCTCTCCCCACCTCTGCTCCAGTGCTGGAGGTGCACCAGTTTGCCCAGGAGGCTGTGGTGGCTGAGGCGTGGCTGACGGCCCAGGAGCCCTTCATCAACAGCAGTGAGCTGGGCTCCAGTGTGGATGAAGTGGAGCAGCTCATCCGCAGACACGAGGCCTTCCGCAAGGCTGCCGCCAACTGGGAGGAGAGGTTCAGCTCACTCAGACGCCTCACCACCGTGAGTTACAAGGGCGCGCACACACACACACACACACACCCACAGAGGTTTACGCACACACACACACACACACACACACACACACACACACACACACACACACACACACACACACACACACACACACACACACACACACACACACACACACACACACACACACACACACATATCCTCAGATCCACAAAGACAAACACATGTGTACACACTAGGGATGAACATTCGATTCAGTTTTTTCAAACAATCGTCGGGAGAATTAACGGTCGGTTTTTGTTACATTTTCATTAATATTTTTTCTATTCAAATTATTATTTTTTTATTTTTATGTATTAAGAATGCTATGAAAATACAAAAATACAGCATGTGTTCCTCAATCAGATCTTTGTCACGAGAAGAACAAGTCTTGTGGCAGTTAAACTGGACATTCAATGCTTAGGCTGAACTTGAAAATATATAGCGGTGCTTCAAAGCAGTGGAGCCTGCTTCTGCGAGCCGGCGCTCGTAAACGCAACCGCACTGACCCTCGTGGATTCCAAAACAATAATATTCATAATAAAAAACAATCATGTTCTCACAGGTAACTGAGTATGGCGTTGTAGTCAAATATTGCCCCCAGGTGATAAAATATTCAATTGCTGCCACACAGTGAAATACATTGCATGACTTCAAAACTCACACTACACAACCTGCATTCGTTTTATTGATTAAAAGTTAACTTTCATCAGTTCGTCAATTCGCCGATTAATCATGCCTATCCCTAGCACACACACACACACACACACACACACACACACACACACACCACACACACACAGTCACTTATATGCATGAACAGACACAAGCCTGACACAAATGTATGAAGATGCACATTAGAATACGATCACACCTCTGTGCTTCCCACACACACAGCATGCTCACACACACACACACACACACACACACACACACACACACACACACACACTCAGTGCTTAGAGTGGTTTCCACATAGCTTGCTTACATGCACACACACACACAGTTTCAACATACAATCAACATTTGTCCTGCTATGATTGGTCCAGGTGGAGAAGATCAAGGCGGAGCAAAGCAAGCTCCCGCCCACCCCGCTGCTGGGCCGTAAGGTGTTCCTGGACCCCCAGGAAATATCGCCGGCTCGCAGCACCACGTCCTCGCTCCTGCGCCAGACCATCTATGAGCAGCAGGCCGTGGAGGGGCGCAGCGAGCGGCCGAAAGTGAGCGACTCGCCTTCGTCTGTGGCGCGCCGACTGGGCTCCACCGTGGCCAACTACACGCCCATCCTCAACGGCTCGGCCTACACGCGCAGCATCGAGGCGCGCACCAGCGGCCTGGTGGGTGTGGCCGCCGGCCTGGGAATGAGCCCGCCCCCAGCACTGTCCGTCTCACCGCCCGTCACCCTGGTGACGACCCCTGCAGCGACGGCGCTCACGACGGTGACTGCAACGGCGGCGGCAGCGAAGGACGCGGAGTCGAAGGCGAACGCCGGTCTGCGTCCCGAGCAGCGGACGGAGCGGATCCTGCGCAAGCTGGCCGCGCAGCAGCCTCAGGACCGCATCGAGCACCTCCACGAGGCGGTGCGCCCCCTGCTGGACCGCGAGCGGGAGCGTCTGGAGCGGGAGCGCGAGAGCCTGGAGAGACCCGGCGGCGAGGTGGGCGTGATGGCCGAGGTGGTGCTCCAGGACCCGCCGCTCGGACGCGAGCGCCTCAACAGCGAGGCCCGCAGCAGCGAGCTCCGCATCAGCACCGGCGGAGGCAGCGCCGGGAGCAGCCGCTCGGAGCTCCAGGCCGAGCTGCACCAGCCCCCCCGCCACCACCGCCTGGAGCGCCAGCTCTCCAACGAGCAGCTGGTGCAGGCGCGGCGGGACGAGCTCCCGCAGGAGCTGTGGAGAGAGAGGGCGGAGCGCGAACGCAGGCTGGAGAGGCAGACCTCCAGCGAGCAGGAGGGGGCAGGCGGTCAGGGCCAGGGCCACGAGGCCCGCCGGAGGGACAGACACCGACTGGACAGGCAGGAGTCAAGCGACAGGGAGCACTCAGACCGCCGTTCCACGTGAGTACATGTGCATGACGTGTGGATGGATGGATGTGTGTGTGTGTGCGCGTGGGTCTGGATGTTATGGATCTAATTTGTTATGTTTATTCATGCTTTTGTGTATGTATGTCATCATATTATCTGCATTCATGTATATGTGTGTGTAAGTGTAAGGTAGCTTCATCTTACACACTCCAGTCACATAGTCTGGTGTTGCTGACTGTGATGTGGAGAGGACACTGAATGCTCAGCGGATTGTGTGTGTGTGTGTGTGTGTGTGTGTTTTAGACACACATCCACAGCGGTAATGAAATCCTAATTAGGACACCACTGACATAAATAATTTTCACATTTTATATTTGCACATCATGTGACAGGATGGCTGTCCTGGCTGCAGCATCCTCTCCCTGCCTCTGCTGGGATGCAGTGATGCTGAATGTCTGCCTTTGCTGCTCTGCTCCTTCTCAGTTCTCACTGTGTGATCACTAAACTTAACATTGCATAGATGAGTTTGTCTTCTGTCAGGGATATTCTGCCCAAAACGTGTAACATGGGTTCAGAATCGTTCCAGCCATGATATCCCCTCCGGTTCAGTCATGGTGGTATTTGATCACTGGTTCGATGTCTGAGCAGCTGGCAGATATAGTGTGAAGGTGCAGTGTGAAGCTCTGAATAACACTGCATGCCAGTCGTGTCTGAAGCAGTGGATCAGCCTAATCAGTGGACGATTAAGTGCAGTCAACTTCTCCTAGACCATATTTCAATCATTTCCAGGGAGAAGAGGTCCACCTTAGCTGACATCGTGGAACAGCTTCAGGAGAGAGAGGCTGCTGTGGTAAGTGCTTTAGCTACAGAACCTTTCAGATGAAATTGAATCCAAGAGGCTGCGTCCTGAATGTCATAGTATTGGGTGGTGTGGTAGGCTACTGTTGTGTCTGGAGCACTTAAATGAAAATGCTTCAGAATGATGTTTACACATTTCTCCTGAACATAAGGAAAAAATTGTGAAGTTCTCCATGTAACTGTGCATAGTATGACTGAAGATGTAGTATAGTGTGTGTCTCTTATGCCTTATTTAATCATACAGACTTGGAGTGATACTGCCCACTTGTATGTATTTGTGTGGATAAAATGTGACCCAGCTGTTCTCCACAGGCTCGGGGTGAGATCCCTCGCCTTCCCAATGGCCTCCCTGAGAAAGTGTCCCGACCGGAGAGGCCGCGGGCGAGAGACCGACCTAAACCCCGGCGTAGGCCTCGACCGAAGGACCCCAGCGGCGGTGGGGAGACGAGGCGGTCGCGGTCGGCGCCGGCCCAAAGCAGCCCGTCCGTGCCCCAGCCTCCCGCGCACACGGCCCAGCACGAGGGCTTCCTCTTCCGCAAGCTGGACATCGAGAGCCAGA